>VWZS01010874.1:1593269-2033779 GCA_013397075.1 Rhabdornis inornatus | reverse complement strand
GGAAAGGGAAGGGAAGGGAAGGGAAGGGAAGGGAAGGGAAGGGAAGGGAAGGGAAGGGAAGGAAAGGAAAGGAAAGGAAAGGAAAGGAAAGGAAAGGAAAGGAAAGGAAAGGAAAGGAAAGGAAAGGAAAGGAAAGGAAAGGAAAGGAAAGGAAAGGAAAGGAAAGGAAAGGAAAGGAAAGGAAGCTATTAGCCATTTGCAGAATCAGTACTGGGGGTCAGACACTGTCCTCAGCTCATAATCTGTACCTGTGTCAGGTTGATGGCCTCAGTTTAGACTCTTCTCAGCTTAGATCAGTCCTGAAAAGGGAGCACAGGAAGTTTTTTCACAGGGCCTGTCTGCTACTGCATTTTTGGAAAGTTGAGATGCATTAAGGACAACTTTATGCCAAGAGTGGAGCTCTCATTTCTATATAATCTCCCTCTGATCCTCTGTGATGTGTTCAGAGCAATCTGCTAACCCAACAATATCGCTGGCCATGACAGTGTGACAGGTTTACATTTCAGTCCTTGTGCTGCAATCTCCCTGCCTGGAAGCTCACTAACACCATTTCTTAATGGTCATGTTTAAATAGCTTTGCTGGAGCCTACTTACAAAGCAATCTGTGTTCAAGCGCTTTTTAGCAGGGAATTGGCGAGAACTGGTTTTCAAACAACCTGATTAAACCATGTCTGCAACAAAAGCTCCATCACAATTTACAATATGACTTCCACAACAGTGCCTAAATTTTAACTCCATGTAAATCAGTAGCGATTTTCCTGCTGACTTCTTCCCCCAGCGTGGCTTTGCCATTTCATCTTCTGGAGGACTCTCAAACCTCACTTCCATGTCCTGCAAAGACCTGCACCACTCACCAGGGAATCCACCCCCGCAGCTTATGGCAACAGCAAATATTTCCACAGCCACATTACAGCTCTGTGGGTGAGATCCAAGCAAACGAGGTGCCTGGTTAATAATATGCGCAAGAGAAGTGCAGGGGAGGCTGGCTGGCATTGCTGGAGGCAGGAAGCCATTCCCCATCTCATGGACACAGCGGTGGCAGATGCAGCTGGAAGCTCTGTGCCCAGTGCAGCTGCTGGGGAAGGCATGGAATGAAGCACTGGCTCCAGCATAGGCTGAAAACCCACACTGGGACCTTGATCCTGCTCTGCACAGAGACAGCCATTGACTTCTGCAGGAAGATTTGCTTCTCTCAAGCTGTGGAAAGGTCTGGGAACACGCATAGCCCTTAGACATGGTGTTTTTTAATGTGTTTCTTTGTGGTTTCATCTGCAGGCTCTTGCAAATGAATAAATTAAATCCATGAATGAAGGCAGCTCTCAGCGCCTTGCTCAAGCATGACTTGTTTAAATGCCCTGGGAATGTTGTCAGAGAAACCAGTCTGTAGAAATCAGACCTGGAGAGGAAAACCCACACACTGTACTTATGTATGGAGGCGAGAGATCCGAGGGAAGCCTTCCCAGCACTCCCTTTTTATATAACATGTACAGAGGCAGGAAGATTAATGGACACAGCAACTAGTCAGCAGAATATTACAGAATCAATTAGGTTGGGAAACGCCTCTGAGACCATCGAGTCCAACCTATGACAGAACATCATTGTGTCAACCACTGAGTGCCACCTCCAGCCTTTTCCTTGAACACCTCCAGGGACGGTGACTCCACCACCTTCCTGGGCTGTCCGTCCAGTGTCTAACCATCCTTTCTCTAAAGAAATTCTTCCTAATTTACCCAAACTAAACCTCCCCTGGCGCAGCTTGAAACTGTGTCCTCTTGTCCTGTCAAAATACAATTCTTTTCATTTGAGACATCGAAGGTACCGCACCACACTGGTCAGCAACTCCCCAGCGATGCCTGCAAATCGCTCTGTGTCTGTTGGAGCCTCCTGCAGATAACTTTGGGGTTGCTTTTTGGTTTAGATTGATTGATTGCAGATTTTAACAACGAATTTTGTTTCGCTTCCACATTAAACATCGGTCGGTGCCCTCGCCGGCGACTCTCCCAGATCCCTCAAGGCTCTCCTTCACGGCTCCTCCCTCACGTCCCGCCCGCGCGCTGCAGTTCCCGGCGGCCCCGGCCGGGCGCGCTGCCGCCAGCATGGCGGGGGAGGCGGGCGGCGCCGCGCTGGGCCGCGCTGCCGACAAGCTCTTCTCGCTGAGCGGGCTCTTCGCCGTCCGCAAGCCCAAGGGACCCACCTCGGCCGCCGTGCTCAACCTGCTCAAGGAGAGGCTGCTGGCAGGTGAGCGGCGGCGGCCGGGCCGCCACATCCGGAGTGTTCGGGCCAGGCGTGCCCTGCCCGGCGCGGCTGTGGGATGGGGTCAGCTGTGTGCGGTCCTTGGGGTGCGGGACGTACAACCCCCGGCAGAACACTTCACCGTCTTGCTTAGCGCTCAGAAAACCTGAGCATACGCGGGGTTTAGTTTCACTTTGTGGATTTTTTTGTTTGTTTTGATAGTAGTTTGTAGCCATGGCATGGGCCAGCTTGGAGAATGGAGCCATTGCTGGGTACATCCTGGCTCGCTGCGCCAGGGGAGGGTCAGGTTGAGCATTAGGAGGAATTTATTCACAGAAAGCGCGATTAGGCGTTGGAATGGGTGGCGCAGGGAGGTGGTGGAGTTGTGTCCTTGGAGGCCTTTAGGGAAAGTGTCCCAGGCAGGCTCGGTGTTGGTCACACTGCACGGTGGGCTCTGAGACCGCATTCACCACAGACCACTCGTGGCAGGCACCTGTTGCTGCCCAGGGTACAGCAGGACGTGAGCCCTGCTGTTGGATGGGGATGAGATTTACCCCAGCAGGCAAACCCAGTCCTGCGGGGCACAGTGCAGGGGATGCCAGGCTGCTTGGAGAGCTGTGGGCAGGGTCCCAGGGTCCAGTGTGCCAGAATGGGTGTCAGCAGCATCTCTGCAGCACAGCCCTGGCACGATGTTCTGCTGCAGTCCCGCTGCCTATTGCCATTTAAAAAACACACCAAATGAATGAAAACCGTTGTGTTTGAAAAAGTTTGAAAGTCCTGGACATGGTCTGCAGAAAGTGTTCTTTCTGAGTACAGGGAAGTTCTGTATGTCAGATATTAAGGAAAAAAAGAAGTGAGATCATTGCAAAGGTGTAAGTGACTATGGCCTAGATTCTTTTTATAATGGATATGGGGACTTGATCATCTAGTCTGGGCTTTTGGGCACTTGCTGATGAAGTGGGAACATACTTTCAGACTAGTGAGTGCGTAGCCTGATTTACTCTGTAGTGAACTGTAGTGTAGGGACACACCTTGATGTGGAGAGAATAGTAGATATGGATGGATATCCATATGTGTGGAATGAATAGATAATAGATATCTGTTATCCATATACGGAGAGATAATATATATGGATAAGAGAGCTTAGACCATTTGTCATATTTAACACTAATAAATAAGGGGTATTGGACTTTGCAAAATTCCTGGAGTCATCAGGTGTGTAGGAAGTTTGCTGAGTTGGGATATTGACAGCTTGAAAGCCACAATGAGCAAGTTCAGTTCACTGCAGAGTTTACGTAGAGCTGTAAATATGGAAATAAACATGTCCCAATATAAGGCAGTAAATACATCAAAATTGTCTCAGATTATATAGCATAGAATTTGTGTGTAATAGGTGTTTTATATAATAGGGAACTCTGCTGCTGGTTCTTTCATGCTTTGTTAATTAAACTTCATAGATTTCCTACCAGTGCTTTGCAAAAATCTGTTAGTAACGTAATGTGAGACTTCATCAGAATGTGAGTGAAAATACCTTGCGAAATGTTTGAGGTTGGGAGTAAATCTAAATGAATCATTGGCCTTCTGCAGCACTATAACTTCTACACTGCTAATTAATAGTTTAAATATTTGATTTTTATTTCCTTTAGCAGTCTGGAAATGTGCGCCATTTTTCCTACATTCTGAGGTTATTTTATAATGCTTCCTTTCAATTTCTATTTGCAGAGGCTGGTGTGCAAACAGACGGGAAGAAAAGAAATCAGGTTTTGAAAATTGGACATGGAGGAACTTTGGACAGTGCAGCCACAGGAGTTCTGGGTAATGAAAAACATAATTATAGTAATCAAAATATGATTTCAGGAAGCATTTTCATGCCTGCATGAAGTCAGGTGGAGGAACAATTTGGGATACACATGGTAGGTTCTGGGGGAAGGACAGATTACTGTGGAAGAATGGTCTGGGTTAAACTTCCTATACACTTCTGCATATATACAGAATATATATATATATATATGTGAAATACATGTATATGTATATATATACATACATGCATGTAACATATTTCTTAACAGAAGGCTGTATTCTTCCTTCCTGCCTTCTCTCCCCTCTTCCAAATCCTGAAGTAACTTCTGGGTTATTACATGTGGGAAAATACAAACTCTTGTGTAATGAATTGTAAAGTACCTGAGAAATTGATGGCTTTTTAAACATAAGCTGGGGATTTATAGTCATCATAATCTGTTGAACTATTTTGTCTCAAAGTAATGCTATTCTGGAATTTTGAGGGAGCCTTTAGGGCTGCTAATACTTACCAAAAGAAAGATGTATAAGAAAAATGCAGCTGCTGCTTTTTTTGAAGCTCAGCACAGAAAAAGTTTAGGTACCTGTCCTGTCTTGCTTCATAAAGAAGAGTTTTCAAAGATATTTTGTTTTTTAATTTTGATCCAATGTATTGAATTTTTTTGTTTTGTCAAATAACAGGATGTGTCTGTTGCTAGTGTTAAAACCTCAGCTGTGGGTGTGATAATTCCCACATCATACTTTGTCACCTGCAGTTTTATTGATAAGTAACATGCAGACTACAGCTTGCTCAAATCATAACCTTGTAGGTCTCCTTGGCTTGGAGAAATAACAGCAATATGTTTTTGCTGTTGGAAAGAAACAGGTACAACTCTGAGTATACACTGAAAGTAAATGCTCTGAGTTTTTGATGAATGACTTCTCTCAGGAAGATTTCAGCTTCAAGAGGAGGTTGGTTGCTACAAGTGTTGTTAGGTGTCTGTAGCTGGTAATTGTCACTTGTGTACATGGCAAAATGTGACATTCTTGGGTTAGAGTGGAGCACTGCCTGTTTTGGTTCAAATTTCCTGTTTTCTGTGGCCACTCGCTAGAAAATTCAGTGTGCATTCCTGAAGCACATTTTTCCTTTTACGCAGGGGTTTGTTTGGGCATGCTGCTTCTCATTGTGCAAAGTCAACAACATTGATCCATAGGAAAAGCAAAATCACTCGTGCTTTTCTAATTACTTCTCCAACTGTTCTGATATCCAGCAGTCTCCAAAGCCTGCTTCTGTGGCATGACAAAAAGTATTTGGGCTTGATGTGCTTGGTATAGACAGAGAAGCACATCACCTTAATTAGCTGTGGATGGATTGAAAAAAGGCATGGGATCTTTCATTCCGCTGCCATACAAAACACACAGGGAAAAATCAATGGTAGCTAGATTGGAAGGACAAAACTGGAGAGGAGTGGGAAAGGGAATGTGCCCAGATTTCTTGTACATTGAGGTAAGGTAATGAGGAGAGAGGGAAGGACACAAGAGAAACAAGTTATTCTGAATATGTGTGCTGCTTTTCAGGATGGAGTAGTAGAGCAGAAAGCTTTTCTTCCTCATGGACAGGAGCATGGTAGAAATACTGAATTTTCTGAAACCCTTCATGATCTCTACTGCTGTCTCCCAGGTTTTACGTACTGCATGTCTGTAACTTTTTTCCTGGGAATTAATTGATACAGTCCTGCTTAGTGTGCCAGGTGTAGTGCCAATAACTGAGCAGTGCTCTTTATCAGAAAACGTACTTCTATATTTCCTCTCTTAGTGACAGCAAATGTAGATGAGGAAGGGCCTTGGAGGCACAGATCAGTGGTCTATGACATGTGACAGAAAGGCAAGGTCAAGTCTTGGTGAATATCTTTTGGTTTATTCTAGAGCTGTTCTAGGGTTCCAGTTTGCTGCTTCTTGCTGTATAATGGGAATTTTATTTGGCTTATTTTTTATATGGCAGTAATGAATTATGCTTTCACAGTAGAAGAAAACATGAAAAAGTATATAAAAAAAAACTTTAGTTAAATCTTTTTACATTCAGTGTAGTCTCTCAAGTGGGGTTTATGTTACTGTTCAATAGCACACATTCTCCATAAGCTGATGATTAATGGAGAAAATGGTTAGTATCTTGTTCACAAAAGCATTCAATGTCTCTTTAAAATTATTCTATTGAAACTCTTGACACTCTTCAGCAAATTTCAGCTCAGCTGTTGAAGTGTCAGCTATGTCATCATGTTGCAAGAAAAGTGCTTGGTTATAAAGTCTTATCTGTGTGCTTATCTCCGTTTCTCACCTTCTTGCAGCTCTTTCCTGTCTGACAAATAACAGGAACAGGTTGAACTGAAGGTAGATGAAAGCACAAGCACAAGGGCATGTGTGACTAAAAACCCTCAGGAATAAGAGGAGTAGTAATTGAGAACAAGGAGGAATCTAATGAGTCTCAGAGCATAAGTTGAGAAGCATTAGAACACAAGTAAAAAAAGATTTTTTTTTTTTGAAGTGCATTTTCAGTTTGATGTTTTTGGTCCTGGCTCTTGATTAACATGAAGCTGATTTCCTGAAAGCTCCCTTAACTCCTCTAATTTTATTAAAATAAAGTACATAAGCTGTTATACATTCCATGAGTTGTACACAAAACTAATTTCCTTCTAAAATTTTCTTTGGGTTGCTGTATGTGGAAAAAATCAATAGGAAAGCATTTTAAAGGAAAGCACCTTGTAAAAAAGCTTTAAAGTAAAATATAAAATAAAGCTCTATTTCAGTCTCTTTCTTTTATGAAAAGCTGACTGATTGCTGTTTTTTAGAATACTGGTGTTAAGATTGAAATAACAGTAATCTGTACACGCACAGTAATAGGCAATTGGACCTTTTGATTATTTTATTTTCTTTCTACAAGTCTAATAAACCATTCCGTTGTGCTGTCGTGACTATTTTACTCTTGGTCACTATCAACCTTTAAAAGAACTATTTTGGTCCATTTTAACCATTGTATTGGTTACAATGAAGGGTTCATTCATTATTGGTGAGCCATAACCTTCATCAAACCAGGCGCAGTGTTAATTGCACTCTCCATTTCTTTGGTGATTAAAAGATAAATAAATGTAGGAATTGAATTAAAGTATTTTAACAATAGATGAAGGTTATTTATCTTTTGCTTTAGACTTTTTTTCATTTCACTAGTTCCGTGTTGTTTGAACATCAGAGATGCTTTCTCAAAAGTGTTGACTCTCTTTATATGCTAACAGAGCATGAAAGGCTGAGTTTCTGACTAGCATAATATTTAGTATTGAATGGTGTTAGAAAAAGGAACTGCAGGGCTGTTTTGAAGTAGCATTTCTTCTTCTGTCTTTGCAGTGGTTGGTATTGGAAAAGGAACAAAAATGCTGGGAACTATGTTGACAGGTTCCAAGGTAAGGAATGCTAAATGACTTGTATTAGTGGGGGGTTTTATTTGCTCATTTTCTTTCCTCTGTCAGTGAAGAGCTGAACCAACATACAAATATGTCAGCTGTGCTGCATGTTTAGCTCAGGTGTGTACTTCAGCTCCTTTTTGCAGTTAGTAAGAAATGTCCTACTCAGACTTTAATGTCCAGACTGGTTATTTAAAAAACTTTGTCTCAGTTTTCTACGAAATGTTAATCAATACTAAATTACCATTTTACTGGAAGATTTCTATACTAGTTAGTGTACTAAAAAAAAAAAAAAAGGAAAAAAAAAGAAAAACTAATGAAGATGGCACTGAAACTGATATTTTGGGGATTTAGTTGTGGATGACAGTTCAATTTTTTGGTAATTTTCCTTACGTGTGGATAACTTCATTGTTATTTAGTTGAAGTAACAGATCGTCTTTGTTTCTTTTCTGTCTTCGTAAATACCATGAGGCCTTAAGAGGCACTTTTTGGATTTTGGAGTGTTTTGGATTGCATTGCTGCTGCTGTAGAGGGATGCTCTACAGACACGTCAGTAGAGACACGTGAGAAGCCAAAGGTAGCAAACGCCCAATGACTGCATGAGAGAATCCAGACCAGAGCCCTGACAGATAGAAATTTTGTTCATTGCTGGTATTGATTAATTTTACTGTGTTAATTTTACTTTGGTGACCCCCCCAGATTGTAGGTGTTACATACACGAAAAAGTGCAATTACTCCGAAGAGTAATGTCCCAGTGTTGATTGCTTCCTCGTAAGTCAAATCATCAAATCCTTTGGGTTTAGCCATTATTTTTACATGAGAAGTTTAGATAAGAATGACAGATGTAGAAATCAATTAAGCCTTCTAAATCTTATCTTAAATGCAGGAAAAGTCAATAATGCATTATATTCTGCCATTTCCCCCATTCTCTTCTAGTCTGAGCTTAAGATCTTTTTGCTGAACTGATAGCTTAAAGGTGGAATGTGGTTGACAATCTTCAGTTCAACTCAGAGGCAAATAATTTGACAGAAAAGAAAACAACCAGGATAAAAGGACATAGCTGTAGAGTCTGATCCAAAACTCAGGATAGGCAGTGGCAGTCTCCGCACTGCCTGTAATGGGTTTGCATTTGGTTTATATGAGTGTGTTTCAGAGGCATCCATGTTTTGAAACATGCAGTAAACAGCTGGATATACAGTGGAAATGTAAGCAGTTACCACCTTTGAAAGAACTTTAAAGTTAAAAGAAGTCATAGATTTACTTCAGCTAAATTAAGTCATCACAGCTAACTATGTAAATTGTTGATTTACAAACATGTAAAGCAATTGAATTAGGTCTTAAGCTGAGGTTGACAATGGAAACACCTGTGATGGTTGAAGTACTTTCAGCTTTTTTGGCAGAAGAGGGTGTGCTCAGGTTCCTTGATGACTTCATTGTGAAGTCTTGTAGCCAATAACAGAGTTATCCAGCCAAACCTTGTTCCCAGATGGCTCCCAGGGACTTAGAGCTGCTCCTGAGGGGCAAAGGGAGGGAAGATGTGCAGTGGGGGCAGCCTGGTGAGCCACCCCAGGCAGGTCCATCCCTGGCCTTGCATCCTTGTGGGCTGTGGGCACGTGGTTCAAGGAGGCGAAGATCAGTCTTTCCAGAGCTCAGGAGCTCCTCCACGGCAGCTGTTCCTGTGTTCTCCTCCTTGGAGGAGAGTGTGAGGTACCTGACATCCCTGCCAGGTATGAAATCTGCAGCATTTATTTGGAGCCTTTCCTGTTTCAGCCTTCCTCTTTTCTATTTGTACTTCAGTAAATTAGGCATGCAATGATTTGTGAGGCTTAAGGAAGTTGAAGGATCTCTCACAGATGTCTGCCTGTTGGGTTTTTTGACCACACTGACAACAGCATCACATAATGTATCAAGAGATAAATTCATGGCTAAATAGGTTTGAGTATGTTTTTGCTTTCCATGCCATGTGCTTGAAATTTACACTCTCCTTTAATTGTTTTTCCACTATTTTGGATGCTAAAGTGTTTGTTGAAATGTGATGTTTTTGTTTTGTTCCTTTTGTTATTATAAAGATTCAGAGGAGCTGTCTGACCCTCTCTGGCCAGGATTTACTATTTGCTTCTAGGAATGCATCTTGTAAAGAAACAGTTCAGTCTATCACTGCTGGCAGCAGAGTTATGTGGAGTGGCCAAAATGTATGGTATTGCAGTAAACTCCATATGGTGACTCTGCCAGGACTTGGACAGGCTCTGACTTTTTCCCAAACATTGTGCGAAACCTTCCTGGCTCTGTGTGGCAGCTCTGAGCATTATCCCTTGGTGCAACTCACACACATTCTGCAAGGAGTGTTACTCTTGATGTGTAAACGGAGTTCTTAATTGGTTTGACCTCCTTAGGAATAAACTCAAGACAAACAGAAATGTGTAGCCAAGGGCAATACCTGCTTAGTGTTCCAGATTTCTCATTGAATTATTAATATTTGTCCAGAAATAAAAGTATGTACGAGCTGGCCAAGCTTTTGTTTGTTTGCTTTTTGTTGTTTCAGATGTTCTAATTGGGAGGGAGAAGCTGAATGCTCTTGGATCTGGAATTTAAATACTGGGCATTTCATAAATGTTCTGTAGGAGAATCACCTTTTCTTCTTGTTCTGGGACTTGCACTTGGTCTTGTTTGGACTTTTTGCACTTCAGGATTTTTAAAGATTTTTTTTTTTACATGTTGGCAAAATAAATAGAGTAGAATGAGAAAATATTTCATGCTTCACCAGTAAAATTAACATAATGGGAGTAGACCAATATTTATTATGGTAAGTTGTTTCTGAAAAATTCAGTCTTAGGTATGACTTTTCTGTCTGAAATACAATGTAGAAGTGTGCTTTTCTGGGGGGGAATGGTTTAGAAGATGGTAGCACAGTTTCCAAAGTGGTAGTCCGGTTTAAAACTTCCCATCTACAGGAATGTGCTGTTACATAGAAGCAATGAGGGAAATGATGCTGTGCTAATCAGAGAAAAAAAAAAGAGCACTAAGCAATCAAATTCTTCATTAATCTGATACTTTCCATTGGGAGGAGATGTCTCCCAACACATACAGCCTTTACGGATAACTGAAACTTTCAGACTTCAGTTCTGGGCTTACTTTGCTTATTTTTCAGTGGCATAGCACCTGGGTTCAGCCTAAGAGAATTTTAGTCATACTAGTGTCAATGAAGAACTTCGCCATCCATCCGACTGTCCTTGCATCCACTGCTTCTCCATGTGTGTATCTGAGGATGCAACTTCTTGTCATGGTCCACATACAAAATGCCTCCCCAAGTGCTCAGTGTGAAGGAAATTCTCTGAGTACTTTGCACTGGTGGCACAAGCTTAGGCAATGACTGGTTAAAATAGAAAATTTAATCTCAAAAGTTGTGGCTTCTCCAGGATGAAGCTATGCAAAAAAACCCAAAACCTCTGGGTAGATTAAACCCAAACTCCAAGTGTACTCAAAGCCTAGAAAAGGAACAAGAGATTGTGGGCAGAATGAAGATACATCTGTGACCTGATACATGACAACTTTCATTTCATATAATAGTTAAAATTGGTGTTCTTATGAACCCTGAATAGAAAATGAGCGCTAGATCAGTGATTAGGTTTTAAATCTTGCCAGTCACGCTTGTATGGTGTGAGAGAGGGCTTGTCTGAGCAGGAATTGGTTCAAATCACCTAGCAGAACTTCTGAGACATGTAAATTACTTTTTGCAGTGTGATTCTGGGATTAGAGTTTGTGTGTTGCAAAATTGTTTCTCTGGAGGGGTGGCATAGGATCCTGCAGAACTGGACAGAAAGTGTCCAGAAATGAGGTTATTTCTTTAACTCCTGTGATTATCTTACTATCCTAAGAATAAAGTTCTTACTTATATTCCTTAACTTCTCAAACTTCAAGCTTTCTCCATGAATTTTTTTTTTTTAATTAAGTCCTTTGCTTCCATCTTTTGGCAGTGAGTTCAGTGAATTAATAACGCATTAGAAAGCACATCCAGTGGTTCTATAAGGAGCAAAACTAATGAAGCCTTTACTTGTGACTTTGTTTGTTTACAGCTCGTTAGACATCAAAGCCCCATGTAGACTTTTTGGTATCCAGTAATTCAGTGGGGCTCCCTCTGGACCCTTCTTAGTGGAATCTGCAATAGATTTATTTCCTCTTATCTGTCTGTTTTCAGGAGGCTTATAAGAACTCGGCATCTCTGAGACCTCTATTCTTCTGCCAACATTTGTGTGTTTGCACATTGACATGCACACCATGATGGTGTAAGTGCTATTTCTTTTGAAATTCTAATTTTCATTTTAAATGGCCTCACTGTGCTGGTTTGTTGCTTTTTCTTTTCAGTGTATTTCAGTGTTTGTCTCCAGCTCATTTTGAGTTGCAAGTGCAAGAAAATTGAGTTGACTTCCCTTTCAAAGGTTCCTCTTGGTGGTGTGTGCTCTTACTTTTAGTCTTAAAAATTTCTCTAGGGTATCACCAGCTGAGCTCTGTCCTTCATTGTGCTTTCTTTCAGAGCTGGTGAAACCAAACCCCCTTATTCATACAGTGCATAGGGATATGTTCTGTTTTCTTTTTCAGATTCTGATATTTTTAGCATTGTCTTGGAAGGGCAGGATTTTTGGTTAGTGGTAATAATGTTATTAGACTAATTGTTATGATACAGAAAACTAGGTGTTTGGCTACGCAAGCCCTCTCTCAGATCTAAAATAGAAGCCATGGATTTTAAAACTAAGCATATTTCAGATTTGTTTAGAGCTTAGTGGAATAGGTATCTTTGAGACCACTTCTGAAATAAAAAGTAGGTAATGCTTGTGAGTGTGGTATACAAACAATTCTGTGTGGGCAAGCATTTATGCAGGTAATACTCCAAGAGTTCTCCACAAAGATAGGTTGTATTTTATTACCTACTTTAATAAAATACATTAGGAAAACAGTTTTATCTCCTGAGTGGGGCAGCAAGAATTTGTTCACAGTGGATCAGCCAAGCACCCAGGCACAAGGCAAGGAGGACTATTACTGCTTGCTTGATGATTCTTCAGATCCCTTGTTTGTTTTCATCTGCTTTTGCTTTCAAATTGCAGTATTAGCATATCCAACTGTATTTGTCCTGGAGGAATCAAAATAAAAATGGTTTGTTTGCTCTTTAGCTTTTTCCCTCAGAAATTTTTCATCTGCAGCACCTTGTCATTTTTCTCTCTGTGGTTTATGCCACTGGTTTACCTTCTCACATCTCTTTGTTCATGGTATCCCGTCCCAAATAACCAAGGCTCTGACAGAATTTGTTTTTGTAGTGAGATGAGAGAGGGAACAAATAAAGTGCAGAATGTGAGCTGCCCATTCAAAGAAAATGGATTGTAGCTACACAAAATGTCACTACTTCATCTTTGTTCAAGGCCAAAGAAATTATTGTTTCCTTACAAGGCAGATAGAAGAGGGAAGAAGATGATGAGGTTATCTCCTAGGGGAAGGAGAAAGCCTGGTAGATGGTATGTTGTGGCACATGGAGGGGTTAATGTGAGATAACATCGTAGCGTGCCTGAAATCCAATATCTCTATTGAGTCTATGGGTTTTTTTGAACCCAATGGAGTTATGAATTTTAGTTCCCAGGCTTGTTTTGAAAGATGTTTTATAGGTTTTCCTTGAGGAACTGGACTGGCAGATTGGAGATGGAGTGATTGTTTTATGAGAGATGTTAACCCATGGGCAGATGGATATATTTCAGCCGTTGTAGACTGGCTAGGTGAATTCTTCCTGAGATGTACTGGTTGCTTAATTTCACCCATTTAGTAACCATTTTGAGGAAGTATATTACATTCCTGAAATACAGGTATAGGACAGAGAAGTCTTGACATTTCTATTCCCTGGTATTTGTTATGCTATTGTGCAAACATTCAAGGAATACTTCCTCATATGTTTGCACAACGCAGTGCAAAGAGGCCTATCAATAAAACTTGTCCTACTTAATGTCTGTAGCCTTTAACAGCTACATCTAGGAATTGCTGTGTTAGTTCGGTGGGGTTTTCTTAACCACTACTGGCATCTGAGGAGGTTTTTGCAGAACCAGAGCTTTGTACTGTAACTCCATGAGCTCTCTAGAGCAGGGGAGATTGGTTCAGAGACCCATTGTTGTGTATGCAAACTTGGCACTGGTTTCTGTCCTGTGTGGTATTTCCCCTTATTGACAATGAATTTCCTGTTCCACAAATGCCTCCATGTATTAACTGGAGATCAGTGTCAGTTTGTGAAATCGCATTGAGGACAATGTGATTGTCTTCCTTATTTTACCAAAAGGAAAATGCTTACATAAAAGGAAGGCTGGGAAAATGCGTGAATGAAGTTGGTTTTGATGTGTTTTGAGAATGTGTAGAAGGTGTTAGCAAAACCTGAAGTGGTGTCTGTACAAAACAAGTGGCACTGAGAGAATGCTAAGCGTGCACAGTGGGGGATGCAGGAACTGGGAAGGGCTAAAATGTTAGAGGGATGAAATTACGCACTGTCAACATGTTTAATTACCTGTTACTGCAAAACATATGATACTTTTTTTAACCTGCTGTTTTGGTAACAAATCATAGGAGAAGAGGCTGATCTTAGTATCTTGTGTTTTCTGCCCTGCCCAATAACCCTAAAACAAAGTTGTAGAAGAAGCAGCTGTTGAATAGTATAGATACATCCTGTACTGCAGTGATACTATTAGTAAGCTGGCTTAACGTGCTGTGTAGTGCTCTTTTATGCTCACCCCAGAGGCCTAATCTATTAATAGCTCAGCTTCATGCTCTATTAATATTCACGCTCTTTTTTAAACTGTTGAAAATCTTCAGGAGGCTGCACCTATTGTGCTGCTCTTTCCTCCCCAAATGCTGAATATTTTAAGAGCATATTCTGGTGTGATTTTTCTGTTCTTCCATTCACAAGGTCAGTGCTGCTTTCTTGCATCTTGACCTTTCTATAATTGTGCATATGGCTGTGCTTCATGTGCAGTTCTTGCTTGGATTCATTAATAAAATCAAGACTGCAACATGGCAAGGCTTTTTTTTCATTCTTTGTAAAAAATTACAGAAAATAAAAAGGATGGGAACCAATTTAGATTAGCCATTCTACACTGTTTTCCCTAGTGTTCTTTCTAGTAACTTGGAGATGCTCTTAGCACTGCCTTTTAGAAAATTACTGCATCTTGGCCTTAGCAATACTTTTGAATTCAGCCAGAGGCTTTCATGCATTCAATTTTATCTGTGATTTTGTATGTAGCTATAAAGTCTTACCCTTCTGGAAGGACTGTCTTCTATTTCTGGACAGAGAATTATATATTTCCTTGAAACTCTGTTTCCGAGATAGAATTTGGAGGTCATCTCTATTTATTTTGTTTTATCTGTGATATGGGTACTAGAGGACAGAATGATGGAACAGGTATTAAAGCTGAGGATGACATTTAAGAGCCAACCTGAGACATTTTGATGAGTGAGGGAGGTTTCCACAGAGAGCAGTTGCCAGAAAGGTTTGCATAAAGAAACTGTGGGTTTCAAACAGCCACCTTTGTACATTAACCTGCATCCCCTCTTGGATGTTGTGAGCCTCCATTGTGGTTGTGGGTGATGTGTTGCCTGGTGTTATCTCAGGTGATGCAGTGTTCCTGTTACTGCTGGCATTGTTCTCCCTTTCCTGCACTCCCTCTGACTCCAGAATTTAAATTTGATGCAGTTTTTAGCTAACACCTTGAAGCTTCTCTGAGCTACAGGCAAAATATCTTCTGTTGGATTCCTATTAGAGGGGGTTCTAGTCCTTCCTTCACATAAAAAATCTAGTCATCCCATGATGTTTGAACTCTTTAAAATAAGCTGACATAAGAGATCAGAAAATCCTGTTAGTCCACAAAGTAAAGATCAGATAGTTCTTCAGCAGTGACAGTGCAATTACAGCATCTAGCAGTAAATGCAATTTAGTGCAAGCTTAGCACAAAGTCAGCTTTTTCTTTTAGGAGAAAAAAAGGAATGGTAGAGAAGTTGTAAATGTTTATGTATACCAAAAGGTCATGTTTGGTGTTTGATAATTTTGAATTTGCTCTGTTGTAAAACATGAAACTCCTCCCTCATCCTGCAGTCTTTATTTTGCCCTCTGTGCAACCTGCTTTTAAGAGATTAGGGCTCTGTGCTTTTAATATATTGGAATCTGCTTAGTGAGAGTGCTTTGTTTTGGAAAATAATTGAAACTATGGCAACCCTTGGGGTTTTTCCCAGCTTATTTGTCTACCTCATGCATTTCTCCGTTTTGGTGGATGATTAGCATACTGGAAACCACTGGTAGCTGCTAATGTTGTACAAACAGCAAAATAAGTTCTGTAAATATTAAATCCAGAACTGGTTGTTTGTGCTTTAGAAATCGTTGAACACAAACTGAATGTCATTACAAAACTGAGAGTTTAAGGCCTCTTCACTGTCTCAGTGGCCTAAGTCTACAAGTCTGTAAGTGCAGAGCAAGTGGTTTTGGCACAGGAGCACTAATTCTGATCAGTGCTTGCCTGCTGTGTGCTCCCCCTGATTTCCATCAGGTTCTCTAGAGCACTTGTTTTATGTTTGTTTATGTTCAAACTTGTTAGCCACATGCAGACATCAGTTTACATAAATTGAATTTCTGTTTCTCTTGAATATGACTTCTTTTTCCCAGCTTTCAGTCTCTTGCACAGGGGATTGTAGCCTTAATTTATTTATTTTCCTTTTACACTTCTGTGTTCAGTTGCTGCTGTGATTAGAAAATGGGTCATCCTTGGATGAACTCTTATGAACTGCCTCTTCCAGAGAGCTTGCTTGCCTGGGAAATTCTTGTAGTGGGAGCCATCTTAAAATCTTCCTGACAGCTACTGGTGACCTTGTTTCATAATTACTTGTGTTTCTGTCTAGCTCTTCTAAAGTGTTGCTTCTCCATGTATGAAAAAGCTTTTAAAACACGTTATAATTTAAGATTTCAAGTCTCTGGCTTCTTTCCAAATAAAACCTTGATGTCTCAACAGTTAAAACTGAGAAGCTGTGTTGCATGGTCTGTCTGGCATTTGCACTGATAAGTGGGGCAGACATGCCTGGCAGTCAGCCCAGGGGCTTCAGCCTCCTGGAGTCCCCCCGGGTGGGGTTGTGCAGCTGAAAGCTCTGCTGGCTGTGCAGTCCCTGAAATGGGAGGGGATTCTTCCTCCTTCTCTTCCTCTTCCCCCTTTCCATTAAATATGTATGCTGATAAAGTCTTGCCTTTATTCTCTCTCTTTTTATGGATATTTTTTCTCTTCCTGTGTTAGTCTAAGGACTTCTCTGGAACTGGGTATGAAAAGAAAAAAGCCAAATTATAGCTACTCTCTTAATAAAAATATTGTGG
Source organism: Rhabdornis inornatus (assembly GCA_013397075.1). Lineage (NCBI taxonomy): Eukaryota > Metazoa > Chordata > Aves > Passeriformes > Rhabdornithidae > Rhabdornis > Rhabdornis inornatus. Next base: position 2,016,946 of record VWZS01010874.1, on the reverse strand, counting down.
TAAACATATGGTTTATTATTTGTGAGATTGTTGACTGTGCCCTGTGACACTAAAACAAAATTCCTCTTCCCAAGACCTGTGAGATTTATTAGAGGTTTGTATTTTGTTTCTTACAGACTCCTATAATCATATTTTTTATCCAGTGCTGGCTTTTTGTGGTGTGTTTCTTTCTGGTCATGGGTATGGTGCACATGTACAACCACCCAAGCATTTTGCTGTGTGTCTGGTCTTGTTGGGGTTGCATCCAGCACATCCCCCAGTCTGTGTGACAGAGTTTGTGCATTATCATTGCCAGAGTGCAGTGGATTGTCACTGTAAAGTATCTTCTTAAGGCTGTCTTCTTTCTCACTGCTGTGAATGGTGGAGCTGCTTATGCTCAAGGGCTTCTGGTCACTTTGCTGCCTTTTGTTTCACTTGCTATAGTGGTTTTCTTTTTTTCAAGAAAATGGTTTTCTGGCTGGCTGAGAGACACAGCCATTCCCTAATGCAGGATAGTTTTGGAAAAGTCTGTTTGTCCTCAGGGTACTGTTGTACAGTTGTGAGGCTCTGCTTTGGGACCAGCCCACCATTCTGTGTTGGAATTAATACACAATGCTGCAGCACTTGCAAGTCGTGACTGGGAACGCTGGATCTCAGCTTTTAAGGTGCTGCACTTGCATGTTGTGCAATCCCATAGGGAATTGAGGTGCTGCTTTTAATCTTTAAATGATTTGGGTCCTGGTCTCTTGAAATGAGTAGAGGGCAAGGATGTAGGGGTTGTTGCCTAGCTGGGTGTTCTCTGAGGAGCTGCAGTGTAGGGATGCTTTCTGTCACAGTCTGCACTTCTCAGGCTTTACCACTGCCTGCAACACCTACTACCTTGCTTTTTTTGTTTCGGGTTGAGTGGGTTGAAGGCAGAGTGTTGTGAGCAGTTGCTGTCTGTGTTCCTGCCGTGATTTGTAATTTGAGTATAGGGAAAATGCTCCTAGATGTATTTCATAAAACTGGAAGAAATAAATGATTGCCAACACAGGTGAGAAAAGGTCACTGAACACTTACATTAAATGACTCAGAATCCATTGGGTGCTTCTGGGGCAGTGTGAGTGAGACTCTAAAGAGTCTTAATGCTGAATTTTGACACAAATAATTCTGGACTCTCATGTTATCTTCTACAACCTCCAGGTTCTGCACCCTACTAAAGGGGAAGAATTAAACCTTATCCAGTGGCAAGTAAGAATTATGATATATAATTGTAGATAGCCAAGGGCACTCCAGAGACTGATCATAAACCAACTGCAGTTCTTAATTTCCTGACCTTATAGCCTTCTTTGTGGATTATTGCATTGCTGGCTTGAGTATTTTGTGACTCTTTTAAGGCTTCTGTAAGGAATGGGGATTCGTGACTAGTGTTTAAGGTCATTCTTTTTACAAGCTGCAAACCCTTTTGCTCTTTTTGCAGAAATTAAAGAGGAATATTGAGATTTGGATTGTATTGTTCATGCAGTTTGTGTTTACATATTAACAGATGAGAGAATTATCTCTCTATTGCTGGCAGGTCAAATACAACATGTTATTGTAACAGACAGCCTAAAGCAAGATAGCTAAATTCAGAATTAAAGGAAAGGAAGTAATTTAAACTGAAGTAGTATGAGTATTTTGCTTTGGAAACATCAGAAGGCAGAGTGTGAGTTTTCAAATTTTCAGATTTAGATTTTGACTGAACTGCTAAGATCATTCATCATGCTTAGGATAATGATGATCTGCTCACATGTTTTTATTAACCTTTAGGATAGATGCTGAATAGTGTCTTTCTGGCAATGCTATTAAATGTTCAGAACCAGATCATTAAATGTCTCAGAAAGCAGTCAATTTTATGGTCCTAACAGCTAATACAGTAGTAAAAGATAATACACCTTAAAGTTTATTTAAATATTTGTTGTCGGGCAGCATTCATTCATTCTTTCTTTCGTTTATTTTTTCATAAATTCCACAAGTGTGCACACTTGAAGAATTTTATTTTAAAATACCTAATTTTGCAGAGTTATCAGACATCTGCAATATTCAGGAAAAATGTAGCCCTGATGTGGTGTTGTGGTTGAACCTGGCAGGCAGCTAAAACACCAGACAGCTGTTTGCTCACTCCTAGGAGTGGGATGGGGCCAGAAACAGAAAAAGGTGGAAGTCGTGGGTTGTGATAAAGGCAGTTTAATAAGTGTAATGGAAATATCTTTGATATCAACACTGTTTTCAGCATAAATCCAAAGCATAGTCTCATACCAGCTAATATGAAGAAAATTCTCTGTATTTCCCAGCCCAACCCAGCACATGAAGTAAGCAAAGAGTACAGTTATTTTTATGTTAAAGTCTGCACTCTGCTGCCTTTTGTCTGACTATTTCTGCTGCTTCCATTTTGCAGCAGTTGCTTGAAGAGATACATTGAAGTGGCAGGTTGTCACATGGAACAAAATCAAGGCATGTCTTACTAGTCCAGTGGTGTGGGTGTGATTTATGTGCCTACACTGTTATTACTTGTGCTTGTTTGTACTTTGCAAGTGCATGAAGCAGGATGCATTGCATCTCAGAGTAAAATGTTAGTGCTTATGCCTGTTTGGATGTGTTCCAGTAGTTTGGTCAGCCAGCTTCTAAAAGTTACATCCTCAAATTTGTAGTAGTTCAGCTGGGAGTCACTGGAACCTTACTGGGAAATAGTAGAACATTTTGATTTTTCTCTCCCAGGCTTTATTTGAAGGCCTCTGGACTTACCATAGGGAAGCTGAGGGGACTGGAATGGGATAGGCAATGGATCAAACCATTGATGTAATAATACTTGATGGTATATCCCTGAGCTTGACTCAGACTGATGTTACAGAGTGAGCCTTGGTGTGTTGACTGCCTTGTGACAAGTCATGGAGCAGCTGGTGCAGGGAAGCCTCTGTCAGCTTCAGCAGGTTGTGCTGGATGCTCAGAGCAATGGCAGTTCTTAGAGTGAAAACATGGTAAAGGAGGGCATCAGGTGAAATGCTGTAAGGACAAGAGCTACTGTCCAGGGGTCAGGTTGATTCATTCTTGCAAACTGCAGACATATACACTGAAGAATTTTTTAAAGAAAATCTCTGAAAAACCCTGAAACAAATATTCAGAGAACTCATGAAGAGCAGAGATGTTACTCGATGACCTTGAACTCCTTGTGCTGGTCTCAAGGTCCTTACCAGATCCCAGGAATTCAAAACTGCAGCTTCAGGCTACTGCATATCCCTGCATTTCATGGCAGAATCCTTGTAATGCTTTCTCTTGGCAGTGGGTGTTTTGCTTTCACAAGTCTTTGTGTCTTTTTTTAATGTGCAAAGGAACAGAAAAATTGTGAAAGGTACTACTCTCTTCCTTGCTTCAACCATGACATATGACGCCCCAAAGAGACTTTGATGTTACTACCCTATTATTTTCTTTATGGTATTGATGTATTTATAGCAAAAGTAGGATTCCATATTGCTTCTTCCTTGGGTTTCTAAACCAAAATCACAGGCACATGTAATACAGGATTTACTTTTTGTTTGATTCCGTGTCTTTTCAGCTTCACTTTTGCTTACCCAAAGTTGCTGGATTGACTACTTAGGCAGTATTCTTCCTGTTCTGATTTGAAGTAATTGGTAGTTGCAGTCTTTACCTTAAAAAAATAAGAAAAAAGAAAAAAAAAATCCTAAGAAACAGCCTTGAAGACCTGACTCTCTAATCTCTATTATTCCTTCCCAGAAATACACTGCCATTGGAATGCTGGGCAAGGCTACTGATACATTAGATGCTACAGGAAAAGTAACTGAAGAAAAACCTTATGGTAAGTATAAATATATCTATACACTTGATGTAATTTGAAGGCATAAGTGGTCTCTGCAACAGGAAAGCGGAAGATATGTTTGGGACTCTGAATTAAGTTTAAATGTGAAATTAAACTAAGATTATTTCATCTTCAACTTCAGTGCTCATATAATTCAAACCAGCTTCATGCAATTATGTCCAATGCAAGTGTTCATTTCTGCTGGAAAAAAAAAACAAACCAGGCATTAGATTAGTAGGGAGGAAATAGAATTGGGCAGGACTGTGTCATTTTAAATCTTTGACAGGCTGACAAATGACGTGCTGTGTCCAGTAACATTTTCCTCTCTCAGAGTGTAGTCCCAGGAGTCCTCTCTTAGTAAAACCCTTTAAGGCCAGTGGAGGAATAAAGTACTTGGGTCTTCCCTCTAGGACATCACTTCGCCTACAGACTGCTTAACATTTAATGAGGATCGCAAGAACTACATTCTACATATGGCTATCTTCCAGATCTTGCTTGCATCTTTAATAAATGAAATTTTCTGACTGATAGAGCACAGTGTAAGGGTTTAAGGCTTCAGGACTCATCCTGACTGTGGCGTTGCTGGACATCTTAGAAACAGTGTAGCAACACAGTAAATGTATTTGTTATTAATTCTTTCACAACCTTGGGGAAAGGAAATTTAAAAATAATAGGTAACCAGTTGCTTAGCAACTCTACAGGTCTGACATTCTTTGTACCTGGTAATAGGTACATGAAGTCAATAATCTTTTTTTGATGGCATGATGAAAAAGATAGCCAGGATTTCACTTCTCACTCCCAATCTCCTTTCTTTTGCAGTTTTCCTTTTCTCATGAGGCAGGCAATAATGAGTTTCTTGTCCACATTCTAAATAGTGTTATTTACTAGGCAATGTTATTCAGATATGTTGGATCATTTATTTATGCTTCAGGATCAAGTTCTAAGTCTCTAAGCTTCTGAAAGTCTGAGCATCCACATGGAGTTAGAGTTGCCAATACTTCATGATGGTTGAATGAAGTGATGATTCATTTCCTTGGTATTTATCTGTACCTCTCAAAGTGGAATTCTGTGGTTATGCTGTGCTAAGAAGTAGTCAGAGATCCTTGCTCACTTACAAGCTGTGAAATACCATTTCAGATATATGCAACTTCCATGGTCAGTTAAAAAAATAAAAACACGGTTTTGAAACACTAGTCTTGCTTTTTTCATTTTGTATTGTTTACTGCAGACAGAATGTAGAGTATTGTTTTTGTGTGGGTTTCTCTCCCTGGCAGCTCCTGTTACAGCAGTTCCCACCCCTGCACCACCTCTTTTATTGTGGTTTACCTTTCTGTTAGACTGTGTGCTTGGGGAACTGATTTGGCTTAAAAATACCCCTTTCTTGAGTTGCTTGTCATTTTAAACTGAGATCAGTTGCATGATTCAGTTCATTACATGGTCTCATGAAGAGCAGCATTGGTATTGCTGGGGCAGTGCAGTTTGGGGTGCAGTTTCCTTTTTCCAAAACTGGCAGATGAAAGAAATGCTCGTGACATTGTTCTCAGTTGATTTCCATGTTGGTGCAAATCAGTCAGATGTGATTTCTTCAGAAAGAAAAGAGCATGGATACTCCTTTTTTGCTCTCATGGTACCTATGTGTTTTTTATTTCTCATCTTTTCCAGTGTCTTCTCCAAAACAGCTTGGTTTTCTGCAGGATACTTTCCTTGGCCCACCCTAATTTCTAACCCTAATAGGTACTCCAAGAAAAGGCAAACCTGATGTTTGAGTTGAATTTCAATTTTGACACCTACAAGGATCTTTGGAGAAGCAGAGCGAGGGAATATAAATCCTGCAGTGCCAACATCATCCAGGATTGGGCCTTAGTGCAGAGAAAGGGCACTCAACCAGTTTGCAAGATGCATAAAACTCTTCTTAAAAGACTTCATTGGAACATAAGAGGAAAGTGCCTGCAGAAAGTTGCCAGCTATATTAACTCTAAGCAAGTGTTACATTTTAGTCCTCAGAGTGTCCCCAGACAGCAGCTTAGGAAGCAAACTGTACAGTTAGTCACAATGTCAGGATGTACTGAAGAGAGGTCCTTGCTTTTAACTCCCTCTGAACTTCTTGTAGCTTTTTGTTTCTTACCAGACAACGAGTTTGCATTTTGATGTGAAATTAGGTTATGGTTTCATACTGCTGCCAGGCTGTCAGATGCTGACTTTGGAAGCAAGTAGCATTTAGTATTCCATTAGTGCTTTTTTGAGCATATTAATGTTAGGAGAGCTTTTTTAATATTTTTAACTGTGTACAGGAATGTATATTCTGAAGCCCACTTCCTCCCAGCTGCCTACAGGCTATATCCAGACATGGAGAACAGAATTAATGAGGCTTTTCTCAGGTCTCTGATGATTATGCTGAAATATATGTTTAATAGAGCTACCTGAATAATTTGGAAAGTTAGTCCTTTCAGGATTCTGCTTTGCTGTTTTAAAATAATTTGTGCTGGGTCAGGCTGAATTGAGGTCATTTGCTGAAGTTCTGGTACACTGTCACAGATAATTCTTGTGTTCTCTTTTGGAGTAGTTTGTTAACGAGCACAGGGCGGAATCATCCTTCAGTGAAGGCTTTTGAGGTTGTGGCACAATTGTCACCTTTTGGTTTGGTAACTTTATTTTCCTCCCTTTGTAGCAGGAAAATCAGTCAATCGTTACCAGTGCTCAGAAGCACACCAGATCTTAGCAAATGCTAAATGCTGTAAATATTAACTTTGATAACACACAAGACAACTCTTGTTTGTTAATGGTTTAATGCATCATTCTTCACATGGAGATTTTTTTTTCTCCCGAGACAGAAGTTGCCTGTATCATAAGTGACTTCCTCAGAGGCAGCATGTAGCCTCTCAGTCAAGGGAATACAAGATCAGAGCCAGAACTCAGGTGTCTCATTAAATCCCCTGGCCACAAATGCAGTTCATGGGATGAAGGTTGGAAAGAGAACTCCAAGGGCACTTATGCTTAAATACTGAATTTTAACCTGAAGCAGCCTGGGGTTCACAAGAAGGCTGACAGGATCACTGTCATGGAGCCTGGTCATGTTGACCATACTTTCCAGCATGTAGTTTTGTTGTTGGCTAAATAGAAACAAGATTGAAATAACCATGTAAGAAACTTCAGAAGACTCAGAATTACTGTACAATTGATTTTGTTATTCCTAGCCTATATTCTGATGTAAATCAGTCTCTCTCAGCATCTCAGAGTTTGTGTCTTGAAACCTTGCTGTTAATAACACATCTTAGGACAGCTGCTTGGGCCCAGGGACAGGATCTGTTCTTGAGGCTGCAAAGTGTGCTTTATAGAAGTGAAGAACCAGAGGATCATCTCCCAGAGCTGCTGCAAAAAGAAATCTAATCTTTTTTACTTACAGCATGAAGTACATCTGTCTTTTAAGGTTTGCAAGTAAAGGTCTATTTCAAAATACAACAAAGGCTTGATAAATAAATTTGGTTGGTTTACGTTCCAGAATGCTGTTGACTTAGCAGGGATGACACTAATTAAATATAACTTAGGAGGAAATAGAACTAGTCAAACCCTAGACATTAGAAATGCACTGAAGTGCATTGTGATTACAGATATTATGTTTGCACTCTCTAAACAAATTAGGGATGAATGTCATCTCTGTTGAATAGAGCTTCAGAAGACCAATGCAATCAGCTACTTAGGTTATAGCTTTCCAATAAAAGTGGGACAGATGTCTATGTGTACTCTTAAAAGAAAGTACATTGCCTAAACCAGCTGTCTTTCTTTTACAGAATTTTGTTAGTAAAATTGCTTTACTTAATACATAACTATACCTCAGAGTACATTTGCAGGTTAGTTGTTTGACAGGGAAATTTTGATGTGTTTTTTCAGATAAAGTCTTTTTCTACACCAGTGGTTTTGTTCTCTAATAATCAACAAAATTTAATCTCTAATAATACAACAGAATAAGTTGCATTTTTCCCTGCAGTTAGGTTCTCTTAGAGAGAAGTTCCCAGGGTTAGATGTGCATTTTATTCTTTTTCGTGCTTTTTAAAAAAATAAGAATACTTCAAATGTTGTAGCTTTTATATAGTTTCCAAGAAAGATGAATTTCCACCCTCAAGAGAGGAGAATTACAAAAGGAAGCATTAAGGAGGATTTCTGCCCTTCTGAAAGTATACAGATTGTCCTGATCACCTTGGACAGTTTGTTCCACTCCTTTTGTGATAATAAACCAGCCTACAATCTGGTTTTTATCTCTTTTCTTTGGTGTTTTTCATCCCATCTAAATTCAGAAGAGAGGGAACTCTTTCTTATATCTGCTTGCAGAATGTGATTGATGCCATTAGTGCCATGTGAATAATCAATGCTAACATACTGACTGTTATCTTTCCACAGACCAGGTAACAAAAGGAGATCTTGAAAATGTTCTGCAAAAGTTCATAGGGGACATCATGCAAGTTCCTCCACTGTAAGTTCCATGATATTCAGACACTCTTGACAGTTGTGTTCAGCTGTCAGGACTTGTCAGCAGAAGTCAGTTCTCTCAGAAGCATTAAGATACATTTTGACAAAGAGGATAGAGGCCAGGGAGTCAGGAGTTTAACATTTGGAGATCAAGCACAAATGGTGACCTGGACTCTCTGAGTGTTTTGGGAAAATGTAAAGTAGCAAAAGTCTTAAGCAGCTTTGCAGGGCTTGTCTTCTGTCTTCCAGTATTACTGACATCTCTGTGGAAGTGCCTTAAATGACTTTGAATTAGTTTTTTGAAAACTTAGAGTATGAATGAGTGATTAATGACTGAGCTTTTGTAGCTTAGCAAATTTCTTCTGGTCAGGTGAGCCATAGTAGCTGGCAGTGTGCATGACTTGGCTTGTGACAGATGGCTTTTATGGTGATTTAAGCTAACCTGCTTTCATTTGCATTTGCCATGTGTCACTTACTGTGGTTCTTGTGTGAGCCCTGTAAGGTCAGTAATGCCCATGTGTTTTGCTTCATGTGACCTGTTCCAAATTGCCCTCTAATATTGTGAGCAAGATCCTTTTGGATTTTTCTATGGTCATCCTTCTGTTGTGACCAAAGCTGGAGCTTTGGATAAAGTTCCATGTAATCAGTGAAGTCAGTTTCTGTGGTTCTGTAGTGGTTCCCTAAACATCCTAGAATGTGGCAGCTGGTATTCAGGAAAGACCCTGGTGTGGGACAAGGAAAGGTGAGATGTAGAATTACAGGAATTGCCTGAGTGGCTCCCAGTGCTCAGCTCAACATAACATTGGAACAGAGGATGCCCTGCTGACTTCTGAGACACAGGATGTTAGAAACAGCTGCAAGTGTTGTAGCCTTATAGAAACCCTTTTATTTCATAAACTGCAGAGTGAGTGATAAAACGGTTTTAAATCCCTGCAGCAAGAGAGAAATACGGGGCCATCTCTTGTTTTCTGGTTTATATAGCTACTGGTAAATGAGATGATTCTGTGTCCAAGAGATTTCAGCAGCACTTGCTGGGTTTTTGTGGGTTTTTGTGAGTACTTGGAGGTTAGTAAAATGTGTGCTGCCCTAGTACAATATTACCAGGATCTGGAGAATGGGAAGCCTGTTCTATTACAACCGTATGACACGCATTTTCATGCTCTGTCTGATCAGCTATTCTGCTTTGAAGAAGGATGGAGAAAGGCTTTCAACTCTGATGAAGAGAGGGGAAGCAGTGGAAGCAAAGCCTGCTCGGCCAGTGAGAGTGTACAGCCTTTCTCTCCAGCACTTCCAGCCACCGCTGTTCACGCTGGGTAAAGGTCAAAGATTATTACATAGAGCAATGCTCCCAGCTTGTTAATGTTTATTTACACTCAGAACGTGACTAAGAGAGAGAAATGGGTTTCATTTCACTCAGCTGCTTATTTTGGTGTGAGCCCATGTGCAGAGACTTCCACTTTGTATTAAAAGCACCGTATTTTGGTTTTAAGTTAAGCTGATTATATCTAATCTCTCAGTGAGGGAAAATTCTGAGAGACTGGTCAGGGGATTATTTGCATTTGTCCATGATTTTGCAACCTCCCGCTCATTCCTCTCTCAGGTCTGCTTACTTCACTTTACTGTTCTTTCACACAGATGCCCAGACCTGCTGGCATCTCTCCCAGGACCAGTTTCAGTTACTGTCAGACCCCTTTCTTGTTGAGGGGGCAGGATCTTATTCCTCCTTGTGTCATTCATCAAGAAACTTGGGTAGTACATTAAGAAGCATCTTAATAAATAAACCAAAAAAGACTCTTGTAAATGTTTAATGCAAGTGTGAAGTCAAGATGATGCTTTGCATTGATCTGTCTGCCTAGTTGATCCCAGTTCTGTGCTCGACTGGATGGTTTATGATGAGCAGGTATGAGTGACAGAACTCAGTGCTGTGTGACTTCAGCCCTTACTTTATGGTTGGATGACAAGTAGCTAATCACTTGCAGAGGTGGAAGGGAAGGGCTGAGAGAGCAGGGAAAGTTAAAGGTGAATTTTAAAATTTTAATGGAGCTGCCTGTCTGCAGTATCTGAAAAGCATTGATAGTCAGTTTAGGCTATAGTTGAAATAACTTGCTTTCATCGCTGGAAATATGAATCAACCTGAAATGCTTAAAATGAATAGGGCTGAAGCATTTCTTAACATACCATAGCAGGTACTTAAATTCTGGTGAGTTAGTACAGTTGCCATTTTATTTGCTTTCCCTCCTGTCTAGCTTAGCAATTTCACCCTCACATATGTTACAGGATGAATAATTGATGTTGCATCCTATAAATATTTTATCACTGTGTTGTTTGCTTAGTGCATTTTCACATTTATGTGGGGGCATGGCTTCTATGTGAAGTAGATTTCATGTGGCACTGGCAATTTACCATGTCACTTTTAACATTCCAGATGTTGAATGTAGTGGTGGCTTTTATGTCAGGAGCCTGGTCAATGACATTGGCAAAGGTAGGCATGAAAAAAATCCCATGACAATGTAAGGAACAAGTGTGTGTTTGTGGAAAAATTTTGTCATTTTGTATATCTCAAGTAACTAGACGTGTGTTATTTTGCAGAATTGTAGTGCTATCACTTGTTTTTATATACTCAGGTAATTTCCTTGGGGGCATGGGGGAATGATGGCTAAATAATTGCCTGGGACCTCAGGGGCCAAGTGATAAAAATGGAGCAAGCAATAGCACTGAGCAAGATAATGCAAGGCAAAGGGGGGACTTTTTTTTCCCCCCTCTTTCTTGTGTTAAAGCTAAATCCTCAGATTAAGGATGAGAAGAAGAAAGATACTGTCTTTTTAAACATTATTCATCACATTTTGAAAACAGATTGCACAGAACATTACCATGCACATAATAAACCCTATCTGCTGGAAAGACTTCCACACTGGCGATGATTTTTCGAGTGTTTTCTTTCTCCTCTGCCTGAACTGTGAATAGTTTTGCTTTCCCACAGGGATATTTGTCTTGTGCTTTGTATCTGTCAAACTGCATGATGGAGAATAGATAATCCATTTCAAACTTCTTTTTTTTTTTAAATGATACATTTGCAAGAAGGCAAGTAATGTAGGATAACCCTATGAATTTCAATGTTGTTATTTGTGCTTAGGCAAGTCCCTGCCTTCTGAGGATACTGGCTTGTGTTTAGCCCTTTAATGACAAACCAGTGTCCATGGCTGGCTACTTTTCAAAAATTGAAAATGAAATAAAAACCTTCCTGTATCAGAAAGGATGGGAGATAATATTTTAGTGTACCCATGTGCTTACAAGTCAGTGCTTGTTGCTGTTATGTTTTGTAGCTTCTTTATAGGTAATTAGGTCCTTCTGGTATTTATTGAACACAGGAGAGCATTTGTATATATTTTTTTATTTTTCCTTATCTTAGTTTCTATTATTCTGATAGGCAGTACAGGATAAAAATGTTAAAAAAACCTCTTGAAGGCAAGAAGTGCTAAGGCCTCAAAATGTATGGAAAAGTAGTTCACGGTCACTTGAGAATGCGGAATGCTCTGCTTACATCTTATGACATTATTTCCTCACTTTTCATTCTGATCTAAATCTGGGAAAATTCTTGACAGCTTTCTGTCAGATTCTGAACTCTTTACTGCACTGGACAGCTATTGAAATCAAAGGACTTCCTTGGGTCAAATTTAAGAAGATATAAACGAGTGATAAATCTTCATGACCTTCCTTGTCAAACAAAGCAGAATAATGTAAAAGGCTATATACAAAAATACATTTTAAGTGAGCTGCAAGTGGTTACACTTTGAAAGTCTATCCATGTACTTTGTCCAATCCCTCTTTCCTCCCTTGCTCCAGAGCTCTCCACCTGTGCCACAGTGCAGGAGCTGACCCGCACCAAGCAGGGGCCGTTCACACTGGAGGAGCACGCCCTGCAAGAAGACAAGTGGACAATTGATGAAATTGCTCAGTCCTTGGAGCTCTGCACAGCCCTGCTCCTGGGAGAGCCAGCTCGGAAAAAATTGAAGACAGAGCATCCTGGTGAAACTGCTGTGATCAGTGGGGATAAGTGATAAGTTGGGTCAAGGAAAGAGACTGAATGATTGAGGTGTTTTAAGATTGGATTGGGATTGTCTCGCCTCCTGTGTAAATCTACAAGTCTCTACTGGGAAGGTGACAAACTGCAAAACAAGAGAAATGGTTCTTTTGTTTCCTGGGGTTAGAATGTGCACTGATAATATCCACTGCTAACTGTTTCTTGATTGTTTCTTTTCCTTCTTGCACATTGTAACTGATGCCAAATTTTTATAGAATTTTAAAGAACTTTCAGGGTGCAAAATGGCTGCTGTCACGAATTTATCAATAAAAACATATATGATAATGTCTGATAAATGTGCTCGAAAAAAATTCTTTCTTTGCAGCTGGTAATCAAATCCTGAAATACTCTGGTGACAAGTCTGTCATAGCTTAAAGCACCCGAGAATGTGGTGTGGCAATTTGCTTTAATGAAATCAGTTTCAGGATATATCCATTTTACCATAGTTTTTCCTGTGCAGGTTGTTCCCCAGGCTCATGTTCCTAGAATGCCATATATGAAGGTGCTATAATTTTAAGTCTGAAATACCAGCATAAGGGTATCGTTTTAAGTATAAACAATCCCTGAAGATGATTGGTTTATGCCTGGATCTTACAAAAAGTGGTACATGAAGTGTTGATTCCAAACTTACTTTCAGTCTAAGAAATTAAATAAATATCCTGAAGTTTTTCATTGCAGGATACCTTTCCAGACATCTATAGGATTTTTGTTTTCTATACAATAAGAAACTGAAGTCTATGCAAGATTAATGAAGGTTTTGTTTAGAAGGAGGACAGACTTTGTTTTATTCTGTAAACAGTTTTCTTCCTTTGTATATTCTTATAAAGAACTTAAAGGAAATGTTGAAAATAGCACAAGCAAATTGAAATGTTAGAGCACTATAGCAGCAGCGTATTTAAAGTACAATATGGATGAAGTAATGGATACAAGAAATTCTGATTTCAGGGAGGGGAGAAAAGATTGTGTCCACTGAGGTAACAGTGGGAGATTTTTGTTTCTTTTTGGGGTGGGTTTTCTGGTACTTTGGGTAGAAACGGAGAAGAGCTTGTTTCCTAAAGAAATAAAATAAGGCAGAAAATTTCATTTTCCAGTATACTTATTTTGAATTATCAAAGAATTGAAACACAGCTTCTCTTATTGTCCGAATCTTTATTTTCCTGATTTATGTTATCCCAGTGGTTTTCTAGATTAAGTTCTCATTTTATTTATCTTCCTGATTTTTGAAAAATAGCACAGTAGATATAATTCTATAAGTCTGCTTCTTTTATCTTCAGGGATTTTTTTCTTTAAAAATCAGTGCAATTGAGAAATCTCTCTATTAATAGTGTACATTTGGATACAGTGCTGTAAGTGTCTAACACATTCTTAATCTCATCTGTTTGTTTAATGCTCACCAAGCCTTTCTTGCTATTCCATTAAGAGCCCCTGATATTTTTAGTTTCAAAAGGAGAATTCTATTTTCATCAGCTTTCTGGTTAGCTTGCAACTGGTCTGTTGTAATTATTGCTAACAGATCTGTGATCCTGAGAAGACAGGATCTGCTCCAAAGTCTAGTCATTGGGGAGGAATGAAATGGCAGTTTAAAAAAGCATCTTGTGGACATCAACAAGTTCTGGTTGAGGCTGCAAGTCCTGATGCATATGGAAAACATAAGGAGAGATGGAATGCAGTTGTTCATGTTCAGGAATCTGCACAGAATCACTCATGTTGGAAAAGAACTTTTAGACCATCAGGTCTGACCATTACCCCGGCAGTGCCAAGTCCACTACTTTACCAGCTTTAGCCTTTTTTCCTGGAATTCCTCTCATCTTCCAGAGTGCATCAGAAATTAAGGCAGAATTTCTTTATCTCAGATTAATGACAAACTTCTCCCCACATAACTTGTCTTGAACTATAGAAGGTATTGCCCGTAGCAGCTGGGTAGCAGGTGTGTTTGGCTGGAGCTGTGAGTGGCTGGACAAACCCATGGCAGGCAGCAGGAAATGTTCCTGGAAAGCACAGTGTGAAGAGTGCAATAAAGCCATGAACACAATATGCAGTAAGCACTGATGAGTGTCACCCCCATTCCTAAACACTTATCTGTTCAGACATGCCAAGTCCTCAGGCTACTTCCCAGTGTTTTTCCTGTGTGCTGGGCCTCCCTTGTATGCTTTTTCCCAAGTTCCCCTGTGCTTTTATGGTTCTCTATGCCCTAAGCCTGTAGTTCCAGTGAATAGTTACTGGGAACGTGCTGAAATGTTCAGGAATAGCCTTTTTAGATATGTTTTAATAAGTGTTTAACCCAGTATCTTGAAACTATCCAGAATTGGAGGTGTTGTGTTCCCATGGGAACCTAGGGAAATACTCATTTTAACTTCTTTATTCTTACTAACATGCTCATCCCAGAGCCAGCAGATTTCAGAATTGGGCTATATCCACAGCAAAAAATATTCTTGTTAGAAGAAAATATCCCATGATCCTGGGTCTTGCTTACTGACAGTCATGATATCTCAACATTTAAGAGGAAAAATGTATATACAATATTTCTGAGGTTACTAGAAGTTAGTACTGAGGTCCCAGCTGAAGCAAATGGTAGTTAATAGGAATTTTCTGGTACTCTGGCCAGAAAATGTGTGTGTCTGTAATTTACCATTTAAAATATATCCATGACACAGATTGAAAGATTTGTGTCATTTTAATGAGGGTTGTTCATGGGGAAAATCCTGATGCAAAAGTGTGTCCTGCTTTCTGAGCTGCGTGTTATCAGTCTTCAGTGTGGCTTTGCTGTCTTCAGTCTGTGGAAGTGTGGGATCATAGCCTGGCCCTGAGTGCTCCAGTGCTGCTGCTGCTTCCCTGAGTTTAACAAGGGCTTCAGAATCTGCCTCCCTTTAGTGTCTCTGCCTAGCTGGCTGTCTTTCTTCTTTATTTAAATCGTAGTTTTCACTTCATAATATATTTCTGCTGCCAGCAGTGTAAAACTTTGAATAACTCCCCCAATTTTGGGATACTTTATTTTTTTTATTTTAATAGATGGTGAATTTGCTACTCTGTGCATGAATGGCTCTCATGCTGTTTGCTTGGCAGAGTCAAGGAGTGAGTTTGCAGTGGTGTTAATTTTATTAAAAAGGCCTTACAGAAGCAAAGTGAGGGCATGTGAGGTTGTAACTGCAATATACAGCCAGAGGGAAATCACAGAGACAGTGAATGGATTCAGCCAGCCTGGGCAAAATTATTGTCTCTATTAAAAAGCAGTCATTGTTTCTAATAGCCATGGGTTTAATTCTCTTCTTTGTGAGACCTGATTAAATCACCAATACTTAAAGGCATGTTAGGCAAGCAAGTTTATCATATGAGTGCTTATGTCTGCTCTGAGTGAGGAGATGCCACATCTCTGTCTCTGCCATCAGCTGCTAAGATCATGTAAGTGTAAACAGGCAAAGCAAGAAGTTGGTAATTGGCAGTGGGTGGTTGCAGGGCTCAAGAAGAAAATTATTATATTGCAAAAAAAACCCCATATTTTGCAATTCTCATTTTGGGGGAGTGTTGCAGACAATGCCATGATTCAGAGAGAGTCTTAGCATAGCTACCTGAGAAACACCTTATGTTTTTGTTACGAGTGTGAATGTCTGGGACTTTAATCCTCATCCCTCCTCATCTCTAGCTCCAACAAGTGGGCTAAATCAAAGCTTCAGCCTCTCCCCAGCTTCTCCATATCACATTGCTCCATGTGTTGTGGATGCTGGGGCAAATTCTGCTCAGACTCTGGGCTTTAAAGGGGGTTGTGTGGCTTGCCCCAGAAGTTAGCAGGAATAGAATGAGGAGGACAAAAAATGAGGCAATGGAAATTGAAATAAAAACACAAAATAGCCTTCTTCTTACCAGACATACTCATTTTAGGTTACAGCTGTGTGTCTGGCCTTTCCACTCTGCATCCCATTACCTTATCTACTGTCTGAGACAGTTCATCCTAAAACTTTTCTTATCCTGTCTGAATTCCTTTCTGGGTACATGTGAGCCTTGGGGCAGTGTGGAGCAAAGAAGCTGTGTGATTTCTGTGGGACAGGAAAGCTGGTACCAAAGCAGAACTGAAAAGGATGATGTGTGTCTGGTCCCTTTCTCACTGTGACCCTTCTGTAAGAAAGACATGGTTCTGAATGCTTTAGTGCCGCTTCCCTGGGACGTGGGATTATTTTAGATATTTCAGAATTAAGTACTTCAAAGTCAAATCTGCAGCTGAGTGCATGCATTAGAAACAAAATGCATCATTTCACAGATGTCACGCTACTTTTAGTGGCTTCAGAACATGATTTTACAGCTTAAATGGAGAGGGGTAGAAAAGGAACGGCAAAAGGTAAATGCATATTTCAGTTCTTACGTTTTTAAAGTAGAGGAACTCAGTTTTGGTAATTATGTAAGAAAAGACATCAAGTGTTATAATGGAGAAAAAGTAGAAAGAAGGAACGCAATTTTTACTGCCTTTTCTGTTTCTTTTAGCACAGAACAATTAGCTTAAATATGCCATTTCAAAGCTTAAGAAGCTTTTATGTGGAAATGCTTGAGAGATTGTTACTGTATGCTGATGTGAAAAAAGGCATTTATTTTCATTTCAGCAGTTGAAAAGATAGTTTTCTGTGATGCCCTTCAAAAGGCAGTGTTTTGTTTTGCTTATATGAAATTGCAGTAAATCCTTGGCATAACTTATTCTTGTGAGCGGTATGTTCACAGTAAATCATTTCCTGCAGCTGGCTGTCCTAGGGATCACAAAACTGTTTCAAGTTCTGCAGGTACCTAGTAGGCATTCCCAGTGGAAATGGAACATCGTGTACAAACACTGAATGTATTTAGAAAACAGGACTAATTCTCAGTAATCTTTGCTGTGCAGATTGCTCTTTTGGTAAAATAACATCTAGGCTACATTAAACCTCGCTGCTGCTTTGCTCAGTTGCTTTGTGTACAGTTTCTTACTTCATACTCTTAATTTCACAAAGGGCACTGGCAGACTCTTGATTTCTTGTCCAGGTGATTAATTTCACCCAGCTGCTGCATGCACAGAGACATTCCTGGCTTTAACCTCTTCATTTACTACCTAGGATTCCCAAGGACGGTGCAGTGCTGGCAGAAAAAAGTGTGTGCTCACCTCATCTGTCCCAATTGTAGGCTGGTGTGTAACGTGTTGCTGGTGCAAATAAACCAGAATTCTGAGAGAAGACCCTGTATCTCATTCTGTTGCCCTGATAACCTCCAGCAAAAGATGGAGAGAGCAACAGGGAACAACAATTTTACAGTAATTCTCCCTCTGAGTAACAATCAATGGGAAATGGCAGCAAGGTCTGTGGGTACAGAGCTAACTTAAAGCATGTGATTATTTCTTTTGACCTCAGTGAGAGGACTCCTGTCCTGTTTTATTAAATTATGTAAGTTATTACTCACTGAATTAAGACCTTGTGTGTTTCATTTTCACCTATCATGTTTTAGGTTTTTTTTTTTTTTCCATTGTAGTAATGTGAACTGATGGTTTGAAAAATTGAGTTGCTTCTTACAGGACAAAAAAGATAAAATATAAAATAAATATTAATGGTGTGGCACAATACTTAGAGTTGTTCTGTGTCTAATCAATATGTAGCAGTTCTGTTTTCTACTTAAACACAAAAATTGTCAGAATAGAATTAGTATTATTTTTTTTAAAAAAATGTGTTTGTCTAGGAATTTAATTTCTCTATGTAGTGCTATTAAAGGCTGTGCAGACTGGAGAGATCTATTTAAGTATGTTGGTGATCTGTTTCTAGAGTTAGGAACATTTTTATTGAATTGTGTACCATATCCCTGCACCAGTTTTGTCTGTTTTCCTTTGTTGTACCATAGATACTAATTACTGGAAAGAGCATAGTCATACAATCCAAGCTGCTGTTCAGCTATCCTTTTCCGTCAGTGGAAATAGGGAGTGCACATCTCCACTTTGCTCCCCTGCCTTAACAAATCCAAGTTGGTCCTTCAGAATTTTATAGAAGCAACCCAGAACTGAGCCATCTTGCCACAGATGTTTAGGATTTCAGGAGATTAAATTTTGTGGAAGCAGAGCATGTTTCATGGGGGCAAAGACAGAAGAGTCAGCAGGATTGCTTATCTCATGAATCTGCATTTTTGATGCACACACAGAGAGGTTTTCCAAGGAATTGCATCTTGCAGAAGAGCATGTAGCTGTTGGCTCACAGGAGTAAAGCTCCTACCATTTCTCTGTGGAATTATTAAAGTAATTGGGTGAACTCTCCACCTCTCCTTTGCTGAAGGAGATCACTGATTCTGTTTGACTCTCACATTCCAATGCCAAGCTCTTTGGTCAGCTCTCGAAATTCCTGCAGTTTTCTGTGACTCTATACACACCAGATGGGATTTAGAGAGCATCTCTAATCCTCCTTTTTAAATTTTCACCTGTTTAGTTTAGAAAAAAGGGAATGCCTGTCAGCATCTCCTCTGTTTCAAGCACAGACTTTCTGCTTTGTTCCTGTTGTGTTAGGTAAACCTGGCAATAGGAGAAGGCATCCCGCGAATCTCTCCCTGTGTAAGAAAAACACACCTTTCTCCCATCACTTCTGGAACATGTGTGTGCTTGGGTTTTTTTTTCACAGTTGGACAGCTTTTCCCAAGCCTTTCTGCTCCTTGGTACCTTGGAATCATTTATCTCTCACTGCAACAATGCACCGGTTTTGTAACTGGCCTGAGGCTATAAGGCAAAGTTACAGTCTAGGGATGCTGCTGACTGTGGTCTGGAAGGGAGAAAAAAAATTGGCCAGGAGCAATTAATTGTTGAGTGGCAGAAACACCTGAGAGGTCTTGGTAAATCAAGAAAAATGGCCGGTGTCTGAAAACACTGGTGTGGTACAAGGTTGCAAAAAAATGGGATTTGGCTTTCTGAGGTGTTTTTATAGCATTTGGCTTTGTTTTTTCTCAGCAATGTAACAGCACTCTCTGAAAAGTGGGATTATTGGTATCCAGTCACACTGTTGCAGGTTTTGGGAAGCTCAATTGATACACCATTTGTTTATTTTCTGGCAGACTTTTATGTATATGTAAATCCTTCAGTAAAATGCAAAGCTGAAATTCAAACATTTTCTGGTGAATTTCTAGTGCACTTCCCAAGGAGCAGCTCTGGAGGAGAGAGGGCTCCTTTCCATGGGGTGCAGAGTGTGCTCGTGGAGGTTCAGGCATTTTAAGGGAAGGGGGCAGCTGGGGAGAAAAAGAAATCTTCAGCCTCCGTGTTAGTGTATTTTATCCTTCAGTGAGAGAAATGTCTTTCAGTGTTTGTTTGGAGGTAAGGTCAACCCAGTGACTCTTCTATTATATATAACCCAAGCCACAGGCTTCATCTTCCATTCTGGAGATTTATTTGACTCAGAGAGACCAGTGAGGAGCTGCAGCCAAGGGAAGAAAACACTTTTTTTCTCAAAACTGATGAAATACCAGATGTGTGCCCACAATGGAAGAAATTTTAGGCTACATTTATCTGAATTCATTTGCATAAAGGAATAAGAAACTTTCTGTTGTGTCTGTTTATTTCGTTTCCCAGGATATTCTCTCCTTGTGGGGGATTACTTTAATTACTGCAATAATTATAATTTAACCCCATTGCTGTCTGCATCCCAGTGTATGACTGCAGAGAGAGACCTGAGTCTTGCCTCTAAAATCTGTCTGTAGACTCCAGTGTAAGTGAGGAGCTGAATGGTGAATACAGAGAGCTTCAACCAAGCACAGCTGATCTTGTTATTTTAATGAATATGAAAATCTTTAGAAAGATAGTTAGTATTAAGAATTATTTGAAAAAGGAAAAATATTTGTATTTTGAAATATTTTCTTTGGAAAATAAACCTGTCAGTAATCTCAGGGCTAGCAGGGAACTTTTCCAAAGCAGGGATTAATGTCTGTTTAGAGAGGAGGATTCTTAGACAAGCTGCTGAATATTCTGGTCAGTAGGTTCAGTGAGCTGCTCGGGCCTGGCTGCCAGCTCAGGGGTTGCTCCTCACAGGCTCCTGCTAAGTCAATAGGATTTAATTTGAGCTTGTGTTTCTGTCATGCCAACTTGGTCAGTTTGTTGGCTGCTCTGTCAAAGTTACAGCCTGGTGCATCAAAGCTTGAAAGCTGCCACACAGCTGGTTGAGTCCAAGTGATCAAAATTAACTCTAGGAAAGATGCATCGTATGAAGGAGAACAAGATGCAGTAGGCATCAGGTATGCAGGGACAAAATGTGAGGAGGGGGGAATTTTTTTGGTTTTTTGCTTTAAAACTCTATTTCAATTTGGTTTACTCAAACTTACATTAGTCTATGCAGTCTATTGCAGGCTGAAGGCAGAATAAATAGAAGCTGCAAATTCACAGAAATTCTCCAGGTCAGGACTGTTATTGCTAATTGCAGAACTGTCAGTGTCATAAGGTTGTGTCATGTAAAGGCATTTTTGAGTATTACTTAATATTTACCTGCTTGTCTTGCACATCTGAAAGTTTTTCATCTGCCCAGTTATGCTTCACAGAGGACGAGTCCAGGAAATGTAGATATTATTATGCTTTAATTTCATAAGCAAATGATAGACTCAGGACTATTGACTTGTGGTCACAAGGGTGTCAAGCAGGGCTTTATGGCAATTATTGAGGATTTTAGTTCACTTAGAGTAGGATCTGACTTGTGAATGAGGCAGCATTAATGTGAAGCATTAGACAATGTGTGTATCACAGCTGACAATGTTTTATCTCTGCATATGTTTCCCAGTTTAAGTAGAAAGCCAGACAAATCCTGAAGAGAGGAAATAAACATCCATGTTTATGGGTGTGAACTCTTAGCAGCAATTAAGCTCAGCAGATCTCTTAGTCAGTCTGAGATTAGCAGTTACCTGGATCATGGCTTGTTCCACCAAACTGAAATTCTGCTTGCCATGTAATTTAGGATTCATGTACATGTGGTTACCTTAGGCAGGTACTTTAGGGCAGGAAATGCAAAAAATGTATAACTATTTTTTTATATTTCAGGGAGTAGTTTTATGTACCTTAAAGCCTCCGGCTGGCATGTGATAAAGCCAAATTTGATCAAAACAACACGTGCAACCTCTCCTCACCCCTTAACTAATGGCAGAATATCTGCTTGTCCCTTCTTGTAATTAGATCAGTCTTAACCGGTTCTGCTCAAAATTGTCTGTGTAATGCCCAGATATTTTCTTTGGCTTCACTGACATTATTCCAGATTTATACTTGTGTGATGTAGAGCAGAAATCTGCCCTGGAGAACGTGGAACCCCAAAGGCATTCACAAAAGCCATTTTTTAATAATAATACAAAAAGAAGATATTAGAGTTGAATGTCATTTGTCACTGTCTCCCATTTGCTTGTACCTAGTTATAAAGGAGGAATGCAGGACAGCTCTCCCATTAGTTCAAACCTCGTTCAAAAAGAAAGCCCAGTGCCCCCAGGGATCTCTTTTGAGCAGTGGGCTGATCTCTGCAGGTC
Organism: Rhabdornis inornatus; assembly: GCA_013397075.1. NCBI lineage: Eukaryota > Metazoa > Chordata > Aves > Passeriformes > Rhabdornithidae > Rhabdornis > Rhabdornis inornatus. The sequence goes on along the minus strand of VWZS01010874.1, from coordinate 1,995,122 downwards.
GCTGTTCCGAGTCACTTTAAATCAGCCTGTCCTTTGGCTTTGCTGGTTGCCAGAACCTGTTATCTGCAATCCTGTTTAACTGGTGACTTTAAAATGTAATTGTGGATGTTATGTTCAAAGCCCAGTGCTTTCTGAGAAGGGTTTTGCACTTTAACAAGTCGTCTTCTGATGCGGTGAACAATGACCTCTGACCTGTTTTGGGTAAAGCTAACATGGAAGGCTCTGGCATTCTTTAAATGTCCCAGCTAAATATACTTTTGTATTTCTGAGGTCAAAAATGCAGATGACATTTCTAAGTCTGGGTTTTACTATTTTCTTTACTCTCCAAGTTATTCCTTTTTCTCTGCACTACTGAAGGAGTTCAGGCGTAAGGGCTGTTCTTTTATAATGCCCCATATTTGTATTGCACCTCTTACCTGGGGATATGAAAATAATTTGCAAATGTTAATTAAATGTTCTACCTCAGTCAAGTGGTAAGGCATTGACAGATTTTCTTTGGGAAAAGAGTGAGTTAGGAGAGGGTTGGTGAGCAGTGCAGGGTCCTGTGTGCCATCTCACTGACCTTAACCTCTCCTGACTGCTGTCTTTGCCCTTCCTTTACCTGCTGCTTTGGTCTGAAGTGGTTTATGGCAAAAATACCTTCCCAGTGTTGGTAAAAAAAAGCCCCTCTTTCATTTTGGGCTTCAGGAACACCATAACATAAATGGATTTATGCTTGTGGGCTCAGTGTGGTGTAGCTGCTGGTGGATCCATGAGAAGGGGCAGCCCTTGGGCCAGCAGAGCTGTGGCTGACCTTTGTGCCACGTTTGCTGTGCACACTGCAGGTGTGGTAGAACCGTGCCTTCCCTCCCTCTCTGCTCCACCCCCAGATGCCTACACAGCCTCCTTTCTCCTTGGGAAGGTGAGCTGCAGCGATGGGGACACCTGGGAGCAGCTGGGGTGAGGTGCCCTCAGCTCTGCAGCTGCAGAATCCAGGGAGAACTTTCAAGCACTGGCAGCAAACTCAGCATCTGCAGTCCTGCCTCTGTTTGTGTGCTGGTGTGATGCTGGCTCTGAGAGTGCCTAATGAGCACTGAAAAATGGCCCACTTACACTGCTGGGTTATCTAGCAGACTAAGGAAAACCTTATAATCAGCTCATGATTAGCAGGTAGTAAATTCTGCTGAGCAGTTATTTTAAAAACCTATCTTATACCTGCCTGAAGTAGCTCTGCTGTGGCACCACTGCAGCCTGGCCTACCTTAGCAGAGGCTGCAGGCAGATTTCTGGGGTGGCAGGTTCCCAGGGTGGGAAGACACTGAGCAATTTCCAGCTCTGAAGAGGAAACAGAGACAAACTCTATCACCCAGCCCTTGCTTGTGCTGCCCTCACTACCCTGACTGAGCAGCTCGTCCACAGCCTTGCAGTCACCTGCATTTTGTGAAATGTTGAAGAACTATAGGAGCTCTCGTGCCCTGGAGCATCAGGCTCAGTAAGAAAATGTTAAGAAATTATGGAAATGTGCTGGTGATGAAAGGTAAAACTTCATCAGAGGTTTCCCATCAGAGCTGTCCCATCAGCAGTTTCCACTCATCAGAAAATGGAGCAGAAACTTCATGGCTGGAAATTTGCTCTTTGGTCCTTATCATCCTCATGGATGGTTCCTGATGAGATCTGATCTGAGGACCCTGAGGACCTTCTCCTGCCTTCTCTCTACCACAGACAGAGATTTAAAGCCTGGAGCAAGTTTATCCATTATCCTGGGGGAAAAGACAGAATTTCTTCCAGGTTCACTGCCAAGGTTGCAGGATTCTGTCTTTTGTTAGGAGGACTTGATTTAGACTCTGCAGATGACACCTGCAAGCAGAGTAAAAAGGTCAGTTCAGGTCCTTACCTGTGGCTCCCTTAGCCCTGTCAGATGCTGCTGGAAGGTTATGTTTGGGGTTTTAAGCCACTGGAGGAGGAAGGAGAGAAACATCTAATAGTGTAGGAACTGCAGAAAGTAAAACTTGGATTTTTCATATGCTTGTGAGCATGTTTGTGGTTTTGCAGCCAAGGGAGTTGTGTCTCATGAAGTTCAGGTGATGAGTCTAGATTTTCTGGAAGATAAATTGTTCGATTTTCATTTTATGCAATATTAGAATGCAGCTAGACTGGAGGGTGTTCATGCCTCTTCATAGATTGACCCTTGTATTGCACCTAACAGTACCATTACAGGAAAATCTCTTCTGTCAGTAACTACTCTATACTGGCCTAGTTTCCCCCCAGCAGCTGCACAGCATGGCACCAGCACTGTGATTCAAGTCTAAATTTATGGATGTCTGTTAAAGTGCAAGTTGCACTCTCATGCACTGCTTGTTCTCAAACATGTTAAAGCAGTTAGAAAATGAAGGAGTGGAGGGAAAGAAGGCACAATAATGTAATAATAAGAGTGGAAAGCACATTTTCACGTCTAGTCATCTAAGAAAAAACATGTTAAAGGATTCTGAGAGAATGCTGAAAGCTTGGGGCTGTGGTACATGGCTCAGAAATTTTAGAGGGGAAATATTCATCCGTGAAAACATTGCCTCCTTCTCACTCTGAAGGGCTGGTGAGCTCAGCCACAGCAGCAAGAGATAATAAGCTCTGTGTTCCTTCTGCATTCAGAATTTTAGTTGAAACCATCAAAAACCTGGGATGCAAAGACAATGAGGGGCTTCAAGTGGTGGAGAACAAAAAGCTTTCTGAATACTTTTGAAAATCCCAGACATTAGCATCACAATCCTTTTACTGTCTGTTCCCATGCACTAATTATAGCTAACCTGCTTTGGCAGTAACTATCTTTGACCCTTTCAGGGTGAATTCTGTCCCAGGGATCCCCCCTCACTCCTCCCCCCTCTCCCCCAGCAGTTTCCTGGTGACCTCTGTAGTGGCAGTGTTAGTTCCCTACCTCAGCATTTTCTTTTATAATGGGTTAGAGCTCTTTGGTCTCTACTTCACCCCACTCTACTGTTTCTATACACATTCTTTATTTTTTTTTGTTCCTTTTTTTTTTTGTCCTTGACTGGCATTGTGATTTGACTCTGCTTTTGAGGGGGTTTTGTTTTGTTTTTGCTGTGGTAAGGTCCCAAACAGCTGGATTTCTCCTTTCCTCCATCCCTTTGTATTGTTTATTTTTCCTTACACCTTAATGAGCACCACACTCCCTAGGTTTTCCTCTACAATGCAGGTTAATCAACAGGGATTCTCGAGCATTTTCTTAAATTATCCTGCCCTTAGCTGTATTACTTACTGCTTTTTCCTTTCTCTTTATTGTCAGCTCCAAAACATGAAACTGGACTTCGTTTGTGATAAGCAATACACAAATAGAGGGAGATATTCTATGCCAAAGAAACTGAAACTTGGGAGATGAAGGATGGAAGGAAAGATGGGGCCCAGAGGTGTGTGGTGCCCAAGAAATCTCCTTTTAACACCATGTTCTGAATCACAGCACTCCAGTCCCTGAGGAGTTAAAACAAAAATAAAAATATGTGTGAGGGGGAAAATATATTCCTAGAGATGTCTTCCAATATGCACTCATGTACCTGGGAAAATGAGAGAATGAAGACAAGGCAATATTCTCTATTCAAACTGATTTTTCCCCTGGTTCTTTATTCATATTCTCTCAGTATTCATTCTTCTCTTTGTCTCACCCTGACCTATGATCATATAACAGTAAGAGCCTGCTGTGGACCAGAATTCCAAAGCATTAGATGATGGATCAGCTCAGACCCAGAGGGCTCACAGGGCAATAGGCAGGGGCAGAGGAACAGGATGAGCCTTTGGGATGAACAAGAGTGGGGAAAGTTCACAGCAGCAGGGTCACAGAAAAGGACTACAGAGTCTAGACAGGCATGGGAGTACTGTTCATTAAAGGTATTGCTTATAAAATAATTTTCGAGGTAGGGATGTGGTCTGGCTGTCTGTAAGACCCACAGAAGGCAGAGCATCCATGCCCAGAGATAAGCATTGAGGCACACAGAGGTCATCAACAGCATCTCACAGTGACCCTCTTTTCCCTTTACCTGCCTCTCAGACCTGGAGAGGAAAATGAACATCCTCCAAAAAATATACTGAAGGACTGATTAAAGAAATACTATTTCTGCTTTTTTCATTGTTTTCTTAATTTCTGTAAAATCATTTGTTTTCAGGTCTCTCTTGCCAGCTCAATACATTGCAGGTACTCCTGTTGCCTTCTAAATGCTGTTGTTTCTAAGCTCTTCCCTTCCCTTGTGTCTCTTACCAGCTCTCTCTCCAGCATCCACCTCTTTCCAGTCTCACTTTCCCTTCTTTGAATCACTTTCTGAGAGTCTCATCTGTGCCTTTTCCCTCTCTGCAGAATGGGGAAGGTGGGGGCAGCTTTCTTTAAGTGAAAGGAATGTCTGTGGGCATGTACCTTAACTCTGTGAACAGCAGAAGAAATGGAATTGTCATTTGTGAGGTTCCTGAGCTGAACTGATGCGAGGTACTTTGCCATGTAAGGGTGTTACAGAGAGCTGTACTCTTAAATTTTGAGTTAGAGATGTCAGCAGTGGTTACCAGGGAAACTTCTAAAATTACACTGGCAATGTCTCTGCTCATATACTGTATCAGATCTTGGGAAAATGGCACTGAGTGAGCAGGCAGAGATAGATTGGGAAAGTGTCACTGTGTAAGACTCAAGGATGCTTTACCTACACATAAAATAAAAATGTAAAGCTTTGTGGTGATGTAGGGTCTCCAGCTCTGCAGTCCTAAACTAGGAAAATAGCATGACTGAAGTAAAAAGTGGTTTTCTTAAAATGTCGATCAGACAATAGATTTCACAGGTTTGTAATTAACCTCCATTTTGGATTTTTTTTTTAACACTGAAGAAGGAAGAGTTGCTTCTAAGAGATAATTCACAAAAATGGTAACCTACTACTAGAAACTAATGGGGGAAGACACCCTGCACTCTGCCACCCCCAAGGCCCAAACAAAGCAAGAGAGTAGATGGATTCATGCATATTTAAATACATGCTAATTAGAAAGAACATTTGGGATTTAAGCAACTGTCAGAAACCCATAAAAGGCAAAGTTACAATTGCAGGTTCTTTACCTGAATCCTGTTCTACTTTCTCTGGCTGAATTGGTCTGAGCCACAAGCTGCTAGAGATTGGCATAGTGCTTTGTACTGGTTTGAAAGCAAAACCAGTGAGAGACTCCAAGTCAGAAATACAGTTTAATAGGAAAATAAAATACATGCAATAGTACAAAATAAAACCACTGACAGAGTCAGAACACAAGTGACCCCGCTAGTTACGGTGGTGGTAGCAGACCAGATGAAGTGTTCTTGTTGAAGGAGTGATCCTGTAGAAAGGTCTGGTAGTTCTTGTCCTCTGGAAAACAGTCGGTAAGGGCTGCCTTGGTGTTCCAAATCTCAGTTTTTATCAAAGTAGGAAATGCTTGGCTCCTCCCCCTGGGTGGAGCATCTCCCAATGGATGATGTAATTTTATCAGTCATGCAGTGGGACTCCATGGCCCATTAACAGGAGATATCTCCCACAGAGACAAGGATCGCTGCCCCACCTGGTTTTAACAGAGGTGATAGAATACATACTTTTGAGCACATCTTTACATTGTAACCTAGGACGTACTTTAATCACTCCCTACTTTCCCTATGCTGGTTCTCTTTCTTGGTCACTCACTGGAGGATGGCCAAACGTCATTTACTGGGTTTGATGGTCTTGAGTCTGACCTGACACAGCTGGCTTGTGTAGGGACAAACATCTGTCCTTCCTGGAGCTGTCAGTTCACTGCTCCTTGGAAGGACCTGTTATCCTCTGCCTGTGCCCCTATGGGCCCAGTGGGAATTCTTCTGTAGCTGGGCTTGAGCTACAAGAAGAATAAAATTATGTCCAACTCAGACATGCAGTATGTCCCACATACTGCATGTCTAAGTTGGACATAATTTTATTTTTGTCTTCACTCATATGAGCCTCTGCCCAATGATATGAAATATTTCAATCTAAAATAGATGTTTGTGTATATAAGGCAATTTTACTTTCAAAATGTATTGTCTGGCCACATAAACTTATTATTTATAAGTATTTTATTATTTATAATGAGCCCTTGATTCAATAAGATTGGCAAAAAGTTACAGTTATATTTTAATACATGTTAAAAATATCTCCTGTGGCATGGTGCTGACTGCAGACTGCTGATGCATTAAGGGGATGACTTTTGCCTCTTCCATGCAAGTGCTCCAGGAACAGAATCCAAACACATGAGGAGTGTACAGAGGAATGTGGCAAATGGGCAGCCAGTGCCAGGTAATACCCCAACTTCAGAGCCTGGGAATGTGCTGCTGTGAGGAGCTGATTGCTATGCTGAATCCAAACCAGAAAGAGTGTAAGTAATTAATCACCATATGATTAATCAAAAGCTCATCGTGCTCTGGATGTTATGCATGAAACAAAAAGAGCCTTAAGTAGCAAAGTCTCCTGGGGCTGTCAGGAAGGTGTTGGAGCTGCTGCAGTGTGAAGAGCAGTGGGGCTGTGCTGGGATGTGGATGCTGCCCTGGCTCACAGAGCTGTGTGGGAGTAGATGGTTTCTCTCTTAATGTGGACACCCTCATATAGGAAAGTGTCTTTTTTTTTTGGACACTTAGTAATAATTGAAGATAATATTAGTTTAAAATATTTTAATTTTAATATTTTAATATTTAATATTTTAATTTTAATATTTAAAATATTTTAATTTTGTCTGCATGGAATTGTTGGGGTTTAGGCTTTGGTGTGGCAGGATCTGCAGGCAGAGAATGCTCATGGCAGTCTAGTCCTGCAGAGCTGGTGGGAGGGTGGCTCTGAAGGTGAGTGGACTGTGAAAGTACCTGGTTGTTGTAGGAGCCACCTCAGTATATTTTGACCTCCATTTCTTGTTGATGCCATTTCTTTATGTTTCTTATTGTTTCACTGGGAATACATTTTTTATTCTTGATATGAAAAGCTGGTGTCCAGAAAACTTCAGCGTTTTGAGTCATGTCTGAGCTGAAGGGGTGTTACAGTCTTTTTTTTCCCTCTCTGTAGCAGAAAGCCACTAATGATGCAGCCTCTCCTTTCCTGAGGAGCAGAGCTGACACACAGATCAGCACTTCTGAGGAGCTGTGGGAACATTTAATGAGATGTACAGAGCTGGCCACAGCTTGCAGCTGCCAGCCTGTGGGGAAGGGGCAGCTCCTGCAGCCCCTCTGGGCTGGCTCTGCTTTGCTGGGTGGAGTGGGCAGAGCTGCCCATTCCTGCCTGACCTGACTCCCTGACCCACCACTGCCCATGGTGTCTCCTTTCTTATCTGTAGGGCACAGACAGTGGAAATGAAATGTTCCTTTTCCTCTGAAAAGCAAAGCTGCACTTTAGAAAAAGAAGAATATTTTTCCCAGCCCCCCAGAAAACCCTGCAGGAAATGTAGGGGTTTTCAGCATCAGGCATTTTTATTTCCTCACTCATAAATTATATTTTAGGTATAATTATTTGCAGTACTCTAGTGTAGACAATAACCACACAAAGCTATTTCATGAAAACCTGGAGCTCTTAATTTAAATCCTACAAGAGTTTTTTAATCTTCACAAAGATGTGGAGAAAAGCTGAAAAAAAATGTATGTGAGTATATAAGATATTCCTGTTTCTTTAGGGTAATATTTAATGATCAGTCAGTGACTGAGTTTACATACATTAAATATTTATTTTTCTTCTGTAGAGCTGAATTGGGGGAATGTGCTCACTTTCCTGCCAGATCACTAATTGGGTAAGTGTGGCTGCTCAGGGTATTTCTGAAGCAGCAGTTCTAGCTGTGGTACTTGTCTCATTAAGGATTTTACTTGTTTGTATTCCAGAAGTCACGAATTCTCCAGCTGGGCTTGGGGCTTTGATAAATTGTCATTTCTTATGCTTGAAATAAAACTTTATTGCCTCTGAGTAATAGAAATTGTCAGATTGCATTTTTGTATTTTTATACGTATTTTTAATATTTTTACAGCACAAATTTCTATTCATTCTCAGTGTTTGCAAAATCATGATTTTACTGAAATCAGTGGGTTTCTACTGGTTGATCTGGCTGCAGAAACAAGGCTACCCACACGTGGGATGTGTGAGATTTCTAACTGCTCCTCTATGTCTTCAATCTCAGATTTCTGGTGGGAGGCTTTTCTCAGACCTCTTGTTGTCCTCAAACCGGGACCATCCCTCTGGCAGACACGAAGCAGCCTTGGCTTTTCCTCAGGAGAGCAGCACTCAGGAGGGGGCTGGCAGCCAGGGAATGAATCCTTTCTGCCTCCTGCTCTGGGGGTTCTGGTGCCAGCACCAATCTCCAGTTCCTGTCTCACCTGTCCCTGATGCCAGCACCAATCTCCAGGTCCTGTCTCACCTGTCCCTGATGTGTTTCTGGAGACTCCTCGTTGTGGATCTGGCTCCAGACAGTCTCCTCCACCACTGAGGGCAGCAGGATCAGCAGTTTTGGCAGTGCTCAGTGTTTGTTGGAGAAGGCAGATCGAGCTGTAGGAGCTGACCCTACTGAAATGGTATTTCAGGCCATCCCATGTTTCCTCTGGGATTTTTTTCCCCTTCCACAGGACAAGGATTCCCTTCCACGCTGCTTCCTTACCCCTGAGCCCAGCTGTGATGCTGGCAGCTTCATTTGTTTGCTGTCCTCTCTTTCTACACTCTGATTTGTTTTTTACCAGGAGAGCCGTTCCCAGGAGCTCTCTTGTATGTCAGAGCTGAGCTGTGCCATTTTAGCCCAGCTAAAGGAGCTGAGCTTGCACAAGGTGTGCAGGGAAGGATTCTCCTGCTCAGCGAATGAGTCACAGGGTTCTTCTTCTCAGGAGAGCAATTTTGTCTACTGTTTATTTTATCTTCTTCCCCAGCTTCATTTTGGGAGTCTAAGAAATGCTTTTAACTCTTTTATCAGCTTTTGGGTGGAAAATGACATTCAAATAGAGTACGAGTACTCGATCTCCCACTTGTTTGCAAAAAGCCCTGGGATACTGAAATACTGCACTTTTCCAAGAAGAATATTTATTTACTCTTTTACCCATTAATTGGGCACCATTTGCTGCCCTGAATGTTTTTGCATAGCCTAAATATCCCTTTAAAAATTAAATTTGAGTCTTTAAAAGATTATTCCCTAATGGAGTTTTAAATACAGATAACTGAACACATGGCATGTGAAGGCTTTTTCTGGTTGTTGTTGTGATTTGGTTATTCTTCATTGTTTGCTTAGTTATGACTGGCTCTTTTTTTTGGCACATTAAAGGTATTTATACATGGAGCACTCTAAGGAGGCCTCATAGCCAAAATACTTGACATTACAAATGGTCAGAGCTAAAATTCTTAGAGCTCAGCTTAGAGTTACATTAATGAAATCCACAGCTGATTGTTTCTAAGGTCACATCATGCAGGTTTATTTATCTCTTTGTAGCCTGTGAGCAGTCTAGTTAATACTGCTTTTATATGGAAGAAAAACAAAAGAATTCCACACAGTTTCTTTGGAACTTTCATCTTTAAAAATATTAAGTATTTATGCTATCAAAGTGAAAACTTCCTTAAGGTACTGACAATGAAACAATTCAAAATACTCCTGCAAGAAGTGAGCTGTCAGCCTGGTGGTATCATTTCCTGCCCATCCCCCTGCTCCTCTCTTGACTCATCTGCCCTGGAGCTTTTATCTCATATGAGTCTCTCTCCTGCCTGTAAGGTTGTGTATAATACTTTCTTTATGAAACAAAGGTTATTTGTAGAGTGGTTTTGGTGGTTTTTTTGCTAAAAGAATATAATTTATCTGAGCCAATTTATCTGAGCCGTTCCACTGTTAGTGTCAGCCTTAAAAGCAAGATTTTTCCTTTACAACCACATCCACTTAGGTACACAGTAATGTGTGTCCTATCATTATTGTAGTTATTTATGAGATATTACAGTATAGGAGGCTCAAACCTTGAGAAAAAACAAATTGTAATGTTGCTTTAATTTGTTTGTTACATCATTTCAGTGTGGTAAGGTCCATAATAAGGGAAACCCAGTCTCAGTGTGTTCTGTTCCAGAATAATCTACTGATTTCATTGGTTTCTATAAATAAGTTTAAAGCTGAAGTAGACATTCATGTATCTACTGTCATTAACAGGGGTTTTTAATGCCTAAGTTATGAAATGAGTGTCACCTGAAGTAATTTTTTTGGTAGAGACTGGTGTCAGTGAAGGTATCTGCAGGAATGTTGTGAACTGTTCCTGCAGAAGATTTTTTTTTTTTCTTTTCAGATATCAAATATATTCTCTGAGCTTGAGTAGTTGATCTATTTAGGTTGAATCTGGTGATTTTATGCTGATTTATGTATCTACATTTAATGTTAACTGATGTAAAATTTATCATCACTTTACACAAATAGATAAATAGATACAAATATATACAATGAAATGAACCACTAATGGATTACATAATGTTTCATTACTAAAAATTATACAAAAAACTCTGGATACCCCAAAACAAAATATTTAAGGGCAGAGATCAAAATTGCCCTTGGTATCCAGATGCCAACAAGGCCAATTTCACAGCAGATGGGACAAAACAGCACTGCAAACCAAGGTACAATGGGATCATTTTTACTGTTTGAATGAAAGAAACTCTAGCTGGGCTTTAACTTCTGAGTGCTTTTTTTCCTTTTTTTTTTTTTTTGTTTGTTTTGTTTTGTTTTGTTTTGTTTTGTTTTGTTTTGTTTTTGAGAATTGCAGTCCTTTATTTGATAAAGCCCACGGGTATCATGCCCAGCTTCAGTGTGTGCTACAGAAACTGTTGTCAAGACAGTGGAGTGAACACAAAATGCAGCTTGCAGTGTCTTTGTAAATTCTGGGCAGTGTGTGATGTTTCAGCTCCTGGGTTGCCAGTGGGGAGGGCAGAGAGGTGTCATCTGTTTAAGAGTTTAGAGCAATAGACAGAGAAATACAGGAGATCTGAGGCCAGGCAGCTTTCCAGTCCTCTTCCCTTTATCAGCCTGCCTATCCCTCATCTGTAAAATTTCACACTGAAGAAAAAGCAAAGACTGAAGAGCCTTGATATGTTTTATAGCTGAGCAGTGTGCATTCAGGCAAGTGTTCACAGGGAGCCCCGGCAGCTTTGTCAGCCACAGGTGGGTGGTTCCATGCAGAAGGCTGCAAATCTGAGAGCAGAATGAAACCTTATTTCTTCAGTGAAGCAGGTATTAACTCATAATAAAGAAAAAGAAAGAAAAGCTGAACCAATTCTACTCTGCAAAGAGAAAATGAAATGTATATCATAAAATCCCAGAGTCCTGCTGCTTTTGCCCAGTTCCACCATTATAAACTGCAACCTAAGGCAGGTACCTTTCCCAAACAGAATAGCTTTCCTTTCTTTTTCCTAGAAATATTCACTACTTAGACCTCTTGTTGTTTTAGGGTAAAAGTGTTGTTTTATTCTAGGTGGCTTTTGTAGAAAGTAGCATTTAAAGTAGATGAAATCCAAGTTTCCCTATTTTTGTTATTTTAATGTTTCGTCAGGAAATGTTAATGCTCCTGTGCCATTGCTTAATGGTTTTGTCTGTTTCTACAGAGGTCAGAAAGAACTAAATTTCCTTCCATTTTTAGAACTTGCTTTTGTATCCCCTGTGTATTATCTCAAATTATTGCATATAATTTTCATTCTTTTTTTGGCTTGTGCTCTTCCTGAAAGCAATGTTCTGTATTGCACGTTGCTCTCTAATCTTCTTAAGTCATAATTTCACTTGCACTGTAAATAGAAATCCATTTGTGTAATTAATGATTTTGTTATTATAGGAACATTTTTTTTCCCTTTAATTTAATTTCTCTTGTGCATAGCTGTCAAACATGCTGTCTTTAGCCCAGAACTATCCAGCAGAGTGTGTTTAGGGGACTCTTTCTTGCTGGAGAAAAAGTTCAAGCTTTCAGGTAAGATGCTACGTTTTTGAGCTCATGATTTTGAGAAAGGCTCTTCTCCAAGCAGAAATCAAACAGCTGAGCAGCAGAGTTTGCCCAAGTCAACATCTCTGAGGGAACATGAAATTCCCAGTCCTATTATTCCAATTCAGGAGTTCATCCCCAAATCTCATGTATAGATCAGCAATCTGTTGAGTCTCTTCTTCCAAGTGTAGGGAAGTGCTAAGATGCAAAGCTCATGAGTGAGGGGAAGAAGTGCAGAGGGAATCAGTGACTGGCTCATGAAAGAAAAAGGGAAGACATGGAAGAGACTGCAGAAAAGCAAAAGGTAATAATACAGATTTTAAAAAAAAAATTAATTATGCTCAATGGGAGAAAACTCATGCCCTCAGGATGTGCTCAAAATTAAGAGAGTATCTCTGAATTGAGAGTTGTTTGTGTTTGACTTTCCTGTCAGTCTTCTCCTGACAAGAGAGTGGGTTTTGCTGCTGGCAAATGAGCCTCAAGCACCATCAGTTCTTGTTGTGGCACATGGACTTTCTCCAAACATGGGATCTTTGTCTTTGGAAGAACAACCCAGCTGTGCTGCTTAATAAGAGGAAACATGCACAGTCTACTTCAAGCTTTTTTCTGCTTTAGCCATATCTAAAGCAATCTAGAATATCGCTAAACTGAGGTGGGAAAAGATGAAAGTAATTCCAGTTTTACTCTAAAACTCTTCACTGATAGGCTTTCATTTTCAGCAAGATGGAAAAACTTTCCTTAATCCTTTTTAAACAGAAAAATGGTTTCAGGAAATGCAATTTTGAATTCTCTTCTTGCTGTCAGGAAAACCTATCTGTGGTTTTCTCTTGTGTTGGTCCCAGAACTGATTGAAATGCATGCATTTGTCAGTGCATTGATATTTAATTTCTTTAGAGTCCTCATATCTGAATTTGATATTTTGTATTAAAAAGGAATTACCCCCAACCCTTCATTATTATGAAAAACCAGAAACTGAGAGATGTCAGACACTGAGGTAACCATATTCTTTTATGACCCTGTCCTGCCCTTTATAAAAGCCAGCTTAAGTTGGTTAGAAATGCCTGTGATTGCTCATCTTTTCTAGTCATTACTTCCTGCATACACATAGCAGAAGAAAAGTCTTGTGCCAAAGAAGATTAATGAAAATCTACATTACACTTCATTCAAAGCATCTGCCTGCTTTGGAAGTCATGCACTGGCACACATACTAATTAGAGCAGAACAAAATGTGCCTTTTTAAAATTCTTTTGGGGAAGAAATTGAAAACCAAGAAGCTATTTTCTTCCTAAATTTTTAAATGGTCACACCAGCTGTGCACATTAAATATCTCATACGCAATGTGCATTTTGTAACCGAGACTGCTGCAGGGGTTAAATTAATAATTCTGCTTTCTCAGAAAAAGCACGACATAACAATCATCCTTGAAGAGGGAGAAATCTGCTTTTCTACAAATGAAAAAGTCAAAATGATCTCTAAAAATATATCCTTGAAAGAATGGCCTGATGCTCTGTGCATAGTGCTATGAACTGGCTGCTGACTAAAGGGGAAAACAGATGGTGTATGGTGTCTGATTTTTACAGTGGGAATAAAGCACAGGTAATTGTATGCCTGTTAACAGAGAACAGTTGGGGAATTTCCTGGAACTGTGGAATGAAGTGTGCAGTAATACATGTGATCCATGTTCATGCTGAAGAGGTTTTCCTGCCTCGTGGCTGTGAAGGAACAGGTGAGGAGGAAAATTGATCCATGAGAAAGTGAAGTTGTTCTCCCAGTTCAGGTGTTGCACTGGGACAAATATTCCCTGTCCCTTTTTGTACCTGTTGGCTTCATGTTTTTCTCAGTGACAGCTGAATGCAGCATATCCAGCCTGCTCCTGGGCATGGCCCTGTCCCCAGCCCTGGAAAATCCCTTTGCTATAGGCACCAGGAGGTGCAGGTGAATTGTTGCCATGGAGCATCACAGTCCACAAGGGGAAGTCAGAAGAGTTCCTTGGAATTTAGAAGATCACCTAGTTGTGCTGTTAGTTATGAGTCATCAAGGAAAGGATTTCACATGATAGAGAAGAAGGGGTGATTCTAATTTAACATTCAGGAAAAGATTTTGGAATTGACTACTAAATGTATATATTAAAAAAACAACAAAAAGAGCAAACAACCACCACCAACAACAAAAGAAAAAAAAAAAACAACAAAAAAAAAACCCCTCTATCAAACCCCCACCAAACCAACAAAAGAGTAGCATAAATGCACTTCCAGGTATCTACTTCCAGAAGATGAATGTGCTTGGAAGAAAGAAAATTTTACACATCTCTTCATCTAGCTTGCTACATGGCAGAATAGCATCCTTCAGTCTGTCAAGTTTTTGCCATCAAAAGGATATGAAATTCAAAGAAATATGTTCTTTATACATTATTCAGTGTAGCTTTCCAGTTGCATACTTTGTAAATAGTATTTTTTTGGGCTTTGAAATGATGAGAAGACAGGGGATGGCCAGTTTTCATTAGACTACCTTACAATTTTCAGCAGAACACAAAATAATTCTCTAGTGCTACAGAAAATGGGATAGTGCATGAGGAACACAACCACCCATTTTTCCTAAATAAACTACAGGAAAAAGCCCCTTCTGTCAGTGAAATGTAGTTCAAGTGAAAAATCAGAGTACATTAGCTATGTGGCTCCAATTTTGTATGTAAATTGCCTTCCCACACCCTCTCAGTATTAGTGCTTTGGCGACAAGCAAAGAATGTAATTCTGTTTTGAGCTTTTTATCTGATGATAAGTCTCTGTTCTCACTGCTCCCTAACTTGTCACCACTGTGGTGAGATCAATTGCGTCTTAAGTGCTTCAAGTCATAAGATATTTAGCATATATTCATTAAAATTCTGTATTTTCCTCCATTAATATTTTTAAAAGAACTCCCTAAGGTTTTGGGTTCCCCTTGGTGTTAAAGCTAATTTTCAAGGACTTGTTTCAATAAATTGTTAAGAATATTTGCTTAACATTAATTTCTTTTGTCAAAGGGAGATCACTGCTTTTCTTCAATTCTATTGAGCTTGAGTGCTCAAGGAGACATCCAGCAGACAGTGTTACACTTCAGTAAATTGTCCTGCAAGATTTTACATTGAAAAACTGGGACTGATTCCACCTCAAAAATTCATGACATAGATATATGTCTGCAGTTTAGAAAACCTGGGCTCAGAAAATAAAAACCTGAGAGCTTGGGTTGTCCATCTTAGTGAAGTCAAGTCAGAGGAATGTTAATATTGATAGCCATGAAGGAATTGTGGGGAAGAGGAGTAAATTCCAGGGGATTCAGAAAGTATTGGAAACAGAACAGATCACAACACTGGCCTGAGTGCTGATACACAGCCACTTGCCCCAGGTACACTCAGGATGGAAATGAGACATTTTTTAGTGATTAAAGACTTTGGCTTTGCAAACAGATTTATAATAGCAGTAGCAAGAGGAAACTGCCCCAGCAGATGTCAGACTGGCTGGTGGTGAATGGGTATTGAGGGTTTTAGGGCATTTCTCCTGCAGGTGCAGGCAGCCTGGGCTGACACTCACCAGCCCTGTTCAGTCCTCAGTCTCCAGAAGCTTTGGATCTCATGAAACTGCCAAAATCAAAGCTTTATGCTGGGGAAGGCAGGTCCTGAATTTTGGTGATGTGGTATTTACAGAGTTCAGATTCTGTCACAAACTGTCTGCTGTCTTGCAGAATAAAAGAGGAAAGAAGGAAAGAAGAAAAAAAAGATTTGTTTTTTAATAACTGCCAACACAAGGATTTTTAAATGATGCTAAGATAATTTATAGCTTCCTGCATCGTATCTTCATTTCCTCAGCTGTCATTTCCCTCCGATACAAATAAGCTATCCCAGTAACCCTGCTGGTAACCAGCACTGTGGTGATACGTGATCAAAATATATTTAAGTCTAAGAAGAGAAACACTTGACTGACACACGTTCAGGTGTAAATTCAGTGTTTATTTCAATGATGCTCAAGCTTTAAAAGAAAGAAGCTGCTCTGAAGGGAAGGCTTAACAACAGCATATTTGACTGCTGTATTGCTTGGCTGGGCTTGCAGGCAGCCATCCTTTCAGGATGAAAAATTCGATTTTATAGTGTATAGAGACACTTCTAAGGCTCTTCAGGGTGCAGCACGGAATCAGCCTCCCCCTCCTTTCCCCCAAATGTTGTCATGTCATGAGACACAATGAAGTTTATGAATAAACAAGTACAGCATGAAAATGAAAACCAGTGCATAGTCCAAAGAGATGGGACAAGGCAGGAGTTTCTTGATCAGGGTCAGGCAGGAGGTGTGTGAATGTAAGCAGGGGCTGCTTTAGCACTATGATCTACTTATAATGACAATGAGTGAAGAAATTCTGGGAATGGGCTGGCAAAGAGTCTTCCTTCAGAGCTGGAAAGCAGCATCCTATCACAGCAGGTACACCCTCAGAGAGAGTAGCAGGGCTTTGAACACTGATATTATCTTCTATATTAAACTCTCACTCTACAGCAGAGAAAGGGACACAACCAATACCACAAAAGTGCCTGATAGTAAGACAGCAGCAAAAGCATTTAGTGGAACTAAGTCTGGCATGGACTGTAGATAATGCTAATAATGTGTATTAGGTTGTGCTCTTATCTCTGTCCTCTTTTTATTTTGATTGTTATAAAAAAATTCCTAGAATTCTTATCACTTCATGGTCTCTTTCATGGAGTATGTTATTAAGATGATGTCATACACTATTTATTCTTACTGAGATTGTTATACTCTTGTATTCCAGTTTTGTGATGCTGGAGATATCAAAAAATTAATCCCTTTTTAAAAGGTGGGGAGGTTTTTTGTTGTGTGCTCTTTTTTGTTGTTTTTTATTTATTTATTTGTTATTTACTTCCCTCTTTCACTTCCTTGTGGTTCTGGGAATGGGAACAGGCATATGCCAAGTCCTAGGTACTATTGGACATATTTCTCAATTAGTGTTTTAACTTGCATATTAAAAAAATCTTGGGGCAACTGAGGTTTGGACCTTAAAGCATTGCCCAGGATGAGCCCCACACTCGATTCTACAACACCCTGAAGGTGCTGCAGCAGCTCAGAAACAAATGTGTGGCTAAAACCTGCTCCAATGTGTCAGGAAAAGACAGACTGGAATTAGGCAGATCTGAAGAACTTAGGCCTGTAAACCTGCAGGAGGCTGCTTAGGATAACAAGCAAATCCAGATTTAAATATTTAAACTTCTAAGTATCAGAAAATGAATGGGTAAATTTGAAGCCCTGTAAATCTGTTTGTTAGCCTGGTGTAAGGTCAAGTCAGGCAGGTTGTACATCTGAGTTACTCTGCACTTTAGCTGCAGTATTTAACCTCTGTCAAACTCAACTGCTGAACTTTTGGAAAGTGTTTATTTACTTGTTTCATTTACTGGTGCAAATTCATATAAAATAGCTCTCCTTGCTAGAAAGACAGTCTGAGAGAACACCAAGGGTGCTCTCAGTTTCTGTATATTTAAGAAATGCTTGAAACAAGTCTGTAGGATTTATTAAAAGATATGGTTTTATCTGTGAAATAACAGGAATATGTCAAGTTTGCTTGCTTAGGAAGGACTGGGAACCTTACTGTGGAAGCATTACCAGAGATGTGTCTCTGTGTTCCATATATAAATTTTATTTGGACACAACAAGCTCTGATAGAACTCTTCACTGGAAACACCATGTTTGGATGAATCACTGTATCTCCTGGTGTCCTTTCTTGCATGCTGTGGGCTTAAATGAAAATGAGCTGATCTGGCTTCGGCTAAGAGCAGAAGAGTGGTCAGAAATATAATTCTACTCCAGAGATGGACAGAGCCTTTCATCTTCAAGTTTCATCTGAAATTCTCACATTTCTTAGGGTGTAATATGGAATTGGGCAGTACAGGCCTAATTTATTATTTATTGGTTAGTTCTTGGGGGTTTTGTTTTGTTTTGTTTTGTTTCGTTTTGTTTTTAATAATGGTCTTAATTCTACTGTAATGCTTAAAACAGAGAATTTGTTACCTCATAGTGCAGTCAAATAAATGCAATGACTGGGAAGGCCTGGTCCCTTCTGATTTAATGAAATGATGCTATATCTGGAACAAGGTAAAATTACTTCCTATTTATCCACACCCCTGCTGAGACTAAAATTAACCTAAAGAGGTGCTTAATGGCACCCACTAAGCCATCATATTAATTAAACAGCTTTATAACTTTTACTTTCCGGGAAAGCACCTTTTATTTTATTTTCATTATCTCTTTTATTTGACACAGTAAAAATAATATATTCTAATAACTCTTGTGTCACTAGTGATTTTCAGCATTTTTTGGGAAGCAGCTCCCACACTGTTCTTGGCTATATATATATGTGTGTATATATATCTTTTCATGAAAGTGGTGCTGGAAAAACATCCCCTGCCATCACAGGCACTGACAGCTGAGGCAGCCTGGAAATGCCAGTTAATTTGGCCATCACAAATTTTATACTAAATTTTGTCTCATTTTTAGGGGTGCTGCAGGGAATACAGTGGAAGAGGGGAAAAGGCTGGCTGATGGAGGACACAACAAGGGTCTGCTCATGATATTTCAAGCATGGAAAAAGCATCCAACTAAACATAATGATAAAATATACTGAAGATGATTGGTGGCATTTAATATTGATTCTGTGCTTATATTTTAGTTTCTTTCAGTGTGACATTGTCTGAAGATTTCACAGATACCAAGGAGTACAGTTTTCCTGGAGCCTGAGGGGCAGAGAGGCACCAGAGGAGCAGGGAATAATAACCAGGTCTCCTGCTTCATAGTCCCATATTTACATTAACATTTTTCTTATTCTTCTTTTTATATGTCATAGTGACACTGGTGCTGCTCTAAATGCATGAGAAAAAATGAGATTTGTGACAGGAAGGTAAAGCTCAGCAGAGGATTGTACCAACATGGATAGGATGGATAAGGATCTGCACAGGTACAGAAACATTTTCAGGGATCTGGTTCCCCCTTTTTTTCCATCAGAATTTAAATGGAACAGGCAAAACCTGGTTGTGTAAAGGTTTCAATTTACTTTCTCTCTCTTTTTATATGGACTTGAAAATTGCTGTTTTTCTCCCTGGGTAAAGATGATATACATACTCATGTTTCCAGACTTTTTGTAGTACAAATCCCTTTGTGTTTCCTTTGAGCCATTTCAGTAATGCTTATGGCTGTGGATGTGCCTTTCACAGAAGCCTGAGGGCTGCACACACCTTTTCCTTGCATGGCCACATATTTCCTTATCTTTTTCTTTTCCTGCTTTTCTTCTTACAAGTAAGCAAAACGTCATTTCCTTTTTCTGTTTTATTTTAAATTTGTTGTTTACAACTGGCCCATTATTTATTACACTCAGTCCTTAAATCTATCAGAATTTTATTTGAAAGTCTAATTTGCGTAAAGGCTGGACCCTATACTTTTATTCCCTCAGCCAGTGCAGAGTTACTCTATCAAAGGGTGCTGTTGGACTGGATTCAGGGAAGGTTCCAGGTCAGCTTCAGAAACCCAGGGCTGGGCAGTGAGAAGGAGCTGGCTGATCCACCTGGGCACACTCATTCACAAAGGGCTGATTCCGGGCCAGGATAGGATTGCAAGGGGGAAACTTTACTCAAACCAGTAATCCTCAGGTGCTTGCTGGTGCCAGCACAAGGAATCCCTTTCAGAAACAATGCTGTGCATTCCTAGAGGTAGCACAACCATCTGTGCATTCTTGGAATTCAGTCCCTGGAGCATGGCTGAAACCTTCTGCATAAAGGAAGTAAAAAGTCTGATTTAGGAAGGAACCAGAAGAAACAGCTATTACTGATAAGAAGTTATTGCAAGCAAAGCCCAGGATCCCATGCCAGTTGGCACGCTGAATTATCGACCAGATTTTCATCAGAAGGACTTGGATCATTTTGAAAAGTGATGCAGGAACATGTACTCGAGTTGAGACAGCTAATGATCTAAAGCTTTCTATTAAATAACTATTCAGCTGCAGTTACTGAGTCAGTCCTGCCCACCTTAAACTCCTTTCCCTAGCTTGGAGAATTGTAAACTTGGTGAAAAATACCAGCTTCCTCTGTGTACATTAAAAAAATAAATTATTAGCTTTCTAGAAACGATGAACAGTTAAAATCACAGTAATTGTCTGTTACATCTTACATCATAACTTGCATTAACAGATTCCCACTGTGATACAAAAGCTGGAAGTATTTTTCCTTCAGCTGGTTAATGTATTCAGAGTCTTTTAACTATGGCTGGAAGTGATGAAAACATGTCATTTCTCTGACATGTATTCTCAACCAGGAACTCTTTACTTGTCTTTTGCAAGTACAATAGACTGTCTATAATAATATCTTAGCTCTAGCTGGGGTATTTTTGAAGCAGATGCTCATGTTAGTCATCAACTCTTGCACATATTAGTAAGCCTCTGATAAACCAGTATCTCACTGAAGGCAGTGGGGGTTTTCACTGCACAGGTGCATTCTGACACTAATTGGGGCTGCATTATCCAGGCTCTTGTGTTGAGGTCTGTGCCCAAGAAACAATGTGAAATAGTCCCAGAGAATGGAGCAAAAGGAAATTGGAAAATGTATCTAAAGCATATTTGTTGGTGGTAATCATGGTGCATTTGGGAATGGCTTCCATATGAACTCCTCTTTCCTTGGGCTGTGAAATTTGTTTTAGGGAATTAACATACTTTTGCCTTTTTATTTTTCTCTTAATGGAAAGAAACAACTATAGAAGGACTTTTCAGATATTGCCATTTTGTGTATGATTTCAAACTCTTACATTACAATTTTATATCTGTTCCTAAGGTCAGCTGGACCACTTACACATTTTAGAAATTACGACTTGTTTGGGGCACTGAACTGGCACTGAGAAAGGGCAAAAATATTAAGTATTTAAATATAAATAATATATATAAAAATATATAAAATAAAAATATAAAGTAGCAACAGAGGAATGCATGTACAGTAGCATACAAAATGTTCAATGCACAGAAGAAAACCACTTTTGTCTCCTTGCTTTGAGGTTTGACAGCCCACACTTGTGCTCAGGTGGGCTGCCCCATCCTTTAGAGATTCTGCTGGATTCCAGCTGCCCTGGGGCCCTGTTCTTCCAACAGTGCCCAGCAGCATCTCCAGAGCTGAGCTGCCTGGGCCAGGGCAGCACAATCCTTCATCCAGACCTGAAGCACCACGCCTGTGTGCCCCTTTGACATGCCCTGGGTAGGTGAATTTTGAGATGGTGCTGGTGAAATGCTGGGAACTGCCTAAAAAGAAAGGATATTGCTACAGCAGAGACCACTGCTTTTGAAGCAATTTTCTGGCCCACACAGCTTCAGGTCAGTTTTGGCTGTGGGTAGTCAAAGCTTAACCTGTGTATTTTCAATTATTTGCTGGAAATAGCTCTGCACATGACATCCGTGGAAGGGAATTAGTTTGGTTGCTGGATGGTAAAATGATTATTTCAGGTATTGTCACTTTATCCTTCTCCTGTGAGCACAGATTTACATATCTACAGAAAGAGCAGTGGAGAATTATGATTTCTAGAGACGTTTGCCTTCCAGCTGAAGCCACAGTGAAATGATTAAATTCATCTTAAAATAGGGTTTTTCAGAAAGTAAGCTGACAGAATGGAGAGGGTTCATTACAGGGCTACGAAAATGATTCAAGGTTTGGAAAACCTGCCACGTATTTAGCGGCTTAATTAGTTCACTCTTGTTTAAAAGAAAATTACCATGTGATCTGATCAGCCTACAAATACTTATTTTGTCATTCCTAGTGACAGCTCCTTTCTCTTTCTCACAAAAGCATAACAATATCTAGCCAAACTACTCATTGCTTGAAAATAAGAAACTATTTCTAATTAGGTAGATAAACAGATAACTATCCAAAAGCAGAATGGATACTTAAAATCTTTGATTCAAGACCATTGACTTCCTAGAAGGGTGAACTTAGCTCCAACACTCACCAGCAAGGACATCCAAAAGATCAGTCTGAAGGAGGAGGTCAGATGACAACAATTACTCCTGCCCTTGTAATCTGTGACTGTATAAGGGAGATGGATAGGTAGCAGAGAACAGAGCTGATTTGGAATAGACACGATTTTACAGCCTACTAAAGACTTCAAGGCCAAAGTGAATACCATAATAATGGCAATTAAGGCAGAGCTGGCTATCTTTCCAGGTTAGGCTTTTGAGTTAATCATGCAAAGGTCATTCCTAATGCCACTCAAACACAGCAGACATGTAAAGCCACCTCTAAACCACCTCTGATTAAAATGAGTTACAAAGCTTATCTTTCTCACTAGTGGATTAAAAAAAGATGTTATTTTTGTTAGCTGTACAGTTGTTATTTTTTTCTTTAAGAAATGTCTGCTTTAGAATATAAGACCTGTTCCTACAGATCAAAAATATCTTACTGGAATTCCAGGCATAGAAACAGAATTTACTTGAAATTTTATCAATTAAAAATATGGTATTGCTAGGTTTTTAAACTTTTCCTGCAGAAAAGTAAATAAATAATGAAGTGAGATAAATAGATACTGCCTGAGTAGGCAGGTAGACAGAGAGAAATAGAGTAATCTTAGAAGTCTGTTGCATAGAATGGATAGATTGAATATGAAGTATAGCATATGAGATTGTTTAAAAAGGAAGCAAATTACTCTTCTGTTTTGAAATAAAAATCTTGCAATCTCATTCATAGATTTGCTATCCACTATCCCATGCAGCTTACAAAAATTCTTGATGAAAAGAAATATTTTTTCATCCCTTGTGGAGAAGCTGTTCCTATTCAGATACACAGGAAAAGTTTTAATCATGAAGTCTTTCCTCTCTTAGAATGTGCTCCCATTGCATAACGCCTCAATGGCCTTTTTCCTTCATGTTTTCTCCATAATTAGGAAGAAGGCACTCTTTGGGTCTGGCAGAGCAGGACCTGCATTGTCAGGGCTTGAGCCCTGCAGAGGATGAGTCTCTGCTGTGCCTCCCTCTGCAAGGAACTCACTGCCAATTATCTGCAGGGAAGAGCCATCTCACAGTAAACATCTCTGTCTTAATGGTGACAGCCTTAGTCAGGAGGGTGAAATAATAAATCCTACAGAAACAGGGAGCTGACCGAATTATTGAAGGAGAAATCACTCCTGCCAGGTGCTAAGAACTTCGGTGACAACACAAATATCTCCGAGCCCCAGGATAACAGTATTTTGCATTTTTAGAGCATTTCATGTCTTCAAGATGCAGAACAGATGTTTCTTAATTCTTCTAATGGTTCTGTGAAGCAGGTCAGCATTATCTCAGCTTTACAGACAGGCAAGGAGTACAGAGGTTGAATGATTTGTCTCGGTCCATGGTATGAATCACTGTCAGAACCAGGAATAGCATTCAGCAGCGTGGGAGTACATGCAATGCTGAAACCACTCAACCACACTGTACTCATCACAAGAAATGGGAATTAATTTTTAATATTCCTGTTTCTAAAGCGAGATTTTGGATTTCAGAACAATTAAATATTTATTTCATTATGTATGACTTCATAAGCCTATAATTTATACCAGATAGATTTATTGGCTTTATTTCCCCATGATAATTAGATAGTCCTTGTTGATCTAATGGGTTTGTGATTTTTAGTGATGTATCCATTTGCCCAAAGAAACAGCATTACTTGCCTCTTATGTACTTAGGATAATATGACTTAAATGATATGCACATAAAATCTTATGGAGCTGCAGTATTAAAATGAAGGGGTTTTCCTTCTCCTAAATGCAGGTTAAATATACTAAATTAATTTTCAACTCCTTCAGTTTTCTAAGCAAATTTAATCCTCTGATATTTATCAGGCTGGCAGCATTGCAGTCCTCTATGTACTTAAAATATTGAGTATTTAAATGCTGATATGTTGCAGTGATACCAGCAGATTGCAAAGAGTTTGCAAACATTAATTAATGTGCCTTTAGCAGGAAAAACCCCACCCAGTGCCTCTGGCTGGATGATGATTCAGCCCTGTGTGCAGGACAGTGACTGATGCTGGGAGAGAGAACATTCCACACTGAGACAACTGCATAGTAATCCCAGCAACCTCCTTTTGCTTCAGAACCTCCTGAATTACTCCACTGCTGTTACTATGCTACTGAAGCTACTACTATGTTACATGCTGCCTCTGCAGCCATGCAAAACCATAGATGTTAAATCTAAAATTCTAGTCCTTTTGCCTGGCCAGCCTCAAAAGTNTTTTTTTTTTTTTTTTTAACACAAAAAATATCATTTCCCAGAGCCACAGGGCTCCTACTTTCCCTGGGCAGAAATTAGTCTCAATCTCCTTGCCCAACAAGTCAAAGACTTCTCCTGTTTCACAGGCCAGTCTTGGATCCTTAACATTTTTTTCCTGGGTGAAAACCAGATTAAACTACATCTTCTTTGTATAACCAGTGTATAGGAAACTGTGAAAACTGTGGCACTGAACAAAGAAAACCTAAAGAGTATCCCGACCTTTTCCACAAATGAACATTGCATTTTCAGCTAAAATGTAAAAAAACCATCAAGCATTATCATATTTTTGATTCCTGCATTATTATGTTCATGATAAATTTGGGGAATCCTGCAGGTGTATTCAGCCAGAAAGTCAAAAGTAGGGCCTTGATGAGCACTTTTGAATAAATGTGTCCTTTAGAGGTTAAGTATGAAGGAGAGGATGTAACATTTTTGTTCGATTACACTAATGTTTTAAAGGCACCATTACTGTCAAGCCAGATAACATCTTAGGAAAAGACAAGGATTGAGGGAGGCTGAAAGAGCGACCCAGAGGAATCTCTATATAAATGTAGGAAAAAAGACAACAGCAGAAAGAGTGAATGGACTAAATTGTGAATGGATATATTGGTTATGATCCTGCTTTTGCTTCTTCTTTCTCTTTCAGTCCCAAATTAGACTTCATCCATCTGGGTACACATGCCCTGCTCGCCAAATTTCTGCTTAGCCTTGCAAGGATCAGAACTAATTACCCAAGCAAGAGATTCTCATCTGTTCCCCTCCGTTGATCTCCTGTTGGTGCTCTGCTCCTCTCCAGACAGCCTGTGCACACACAAGAGCCAGAATTTGGCCAGCGTGCTGGCAAAGGGAGAAGAATTTAAAAGGGAGAAAAGAAATGCAGATGGCTGAGAACCACCTGTCAAGGATTCCCAGGGTGCAGACAGATTAGGGATGCTATTTTGGTTGCAGTGGATGCAACAATCTCTTCCTCATAGCACTTGAGGGAGACAAGGGTGAGTGGTGAGAAAAGTGGTTCCCCTTTTTCTTCACCTACTCCCTGGCACATAGAGGAGACACATTTAAAGCCAAAATGGAGAAACCAAGCTGTTTATGAGTCAGTATTTTCTCCATTTCACATGAAATTTCTATTATATTATGTTAGATATATTTTTTTCCTTTGTCTTGTAGTATGTATGAAGGGCTATCCTATTGTGGCTGGTTTGACAGCCATATCTTTCTTGTTTATAATACAATTTGACTGACAATAAGTCAGGGAGCTGTGATTTGAACTCCTCATTGTGACTGGCCTGACAATAATCTCTTTCTCATTTATAGTGCCATTTGATTGACAATAAGTCAGGGGATTGGCAGGTGGTTAAGATTTTTTTCCTCCCTGAATGTATATTTCTAGCTAAGACAAGACATCTATTCCTAAATAGTTTGACAGATAATTTGTACAAAATTCTGGAAGGGTGATATTCCTCAGCATTCTTATTAAAATAATATTGTTCTTTGGCTTTGTACCAATTTCACTTTTAAGATGATGGTTTTCCTTCTTTCTCCTGTGCCATTTGTATCTCTATTTTTCATCACCATTATTAAAGCATTATAAAATTACAGTTTATATGTCAGCAACTGTTACACGTGTCCTTGACAATTTTTCTTCTTAACAAGTATGAGAAAAGCTATTATCTGCTTTGCCAAATCAATGTAGATGTGCTATAATTGGGAGGTTTGGGGAACTCTTTTCAGTGGTTCTGCTTGTGCATTGTTAACTGTAGTCAGCCAGGATATTTTCTTTATTTTTATAGAGAAGGAATTCTGGCCCTCACTGTGCTGTTGATAGGTATCATCTCTAAAGAAATACACAATCTCTGACACTTGGCAGGACTCTGCCTTCCACTAGTGAGCCTCAAAGCCAAAAGCAGCACAGTTTGTGGTGATGTAATAGCAAACAGTAGTTTGCAGTGACCTTCTTCAAAACTTGGCCAGGAATCAATGCCAAAATGGCCCATGAAACATACCCTGGGCAGCAGAATAACAACCTGTCAGGCTGCCTAATGCATCTGTGCTCTCCTGCAATGGCCAAAGGCAGAGGAAAGTGTGAGTATGGATGGAAAACAGATATCCTAGAGAGCGTTTTTATTTAGAAAACAAAAAGAAACCCCAAACCCGCAAACACATATCTGCATATTACGGCTGCTGTGCGGTTTCAGTCTGATCATTAGGGGCTCTCAGCTGGATGTCCTTCATGAGTGCAGCCACTGTGGAGGGGGTTGAAGGGCAAGGGAGAAGGGTTCATGGGCAGGAAATTAATAATGGTGCAATTCCCAGGATGAGGCAGCAGATTCTGCAGCCACTTGTAAGTCCATTATTCACATCAGTTCCAGTGTCCATGGTTATAAAGAGCATATTTTTAATATCCCTATAACCCTACACAAGATGGATTTAATACAGCTACAGAGAAGGACTAGTTTATATTTTTTGCAGAGCACCCATGAATTTTTTTAACTGGAGGGATATGATCTCTGCATAGTTGAAATGTCCCACTTTCACATGCAAATATTTTGTATAAAAATACTGGGGAGATTTTCTCTAGTCACTGAGTAAATATTCTGCTCAGAAATAGTTTCAAAATTCTTCATAAGGAATCCAGACAGCGACATCATTTAAATATGCTTGAGGGACTGAAGACTGAACAAGAAAATGCATAAATTGCACTTCAGCTACTAAAGAACAAAAAGTGGAAAAGGTATGTTTGTCTCTGTGCTTGTTACTAAAGGACAAAAGTGTGAAGAAAAACTTTAAATTGGTACTGAAAAAACATTAGATTTTAGAATCCTGATGCAAAAATATTCAGTAGAAAAAGAAGCCTACAATGAAGAGCTAAAGGCACTAGGCCAGAGAATTGAAATGTAGAGTTTGTTCATGGTGGAGAGAAAAATATTTATTTCTTGTTTTCTCTTCCAAATAAATTTCTTTCTCATGCTGTAATCTCACGCTGCTGTTTATCTCAACCTGTGACTTTGCTTATTCCCTCTTCTCTTCTAAAAATCATGAAGCTGGTAGTGCATTTAATCACCCTCTTTCCTAGATGATGCCAAATAAGGGAGCATATTCCCATGAAACACTTGAGCTGGTGAATTCCCCCAGTTAAATACCACCATTTTAAACAGGGAAGATTAACACAATAAAAAAAAATCAAAGGGAACAGAATTATATTTCAAAGCTACTCCAGGCTAATATAACACAGTGCTGAGCTCTGTGCTCACACAGAGAGCTGCTGGCCTCAGGCAGGCTAAATAAAACGTGTTTTACATCTGGATCAGAGTTAGAAAAATCTTAATACTGCTATCCTTGCTTGTTTTTTTTTTCCCTGAACAAATGGTGAGGAATATAGCAGCCACTGCTGCTGTAGTATGGCTTTCATAAAACAGAATGGCTGTGTTTTCTCACTCCTCTATGCCACTATTTGGCAATCAGATAGGGATAGTCACTATAATTTTTTTTTAATTTGCTTCTGGGGGGTTGTTTGGGGTGCAATAGGGCCAGCTATGGGGTAGAAGCAGACACATTTATTCACCTTTTCAAATCCATTTAAAGTGGTTCCTACTCCACAAGTAGGAGTTGAAACAGCTCTTTCTATGAGGTGGAAAACAGAGGCATCTCTGAACTCTCTGGCCTTTTTTCATTCTGGGGGTGCCCTAAACTACACTTCCAGTAGTAGTTAAATTTTTAAAATTTTGTTAATTATGGATCCTCCCATTACAAAGTGGAAAAATGGACCATTTTGTCCTCTGGTGAACTATAATGGAAGACTGTAGTGCAGGAAAGAAAAATACAGGACCAAAATTGGAAGCTCTTAATTTTTGAATTATGAACTCTTTCCCAGATGACTGTATGAAAAGGGAAAAGGAAAATAACAGCTGTAGTTAGCAGAAGAAGAACATGGAAACCAGCTTCCCTGTTTAATGGGCTATTCCTTGGGAATAAAGTAAAATGCAAAAGTAAATGCTTAAAATAAATACGCAAAAATGCTTAAAGTAAATATGCAAAAATGCTTAAAGTAAATATGCAAAGACATCAGCAAAACATGCTATATTTATTGTCTTCTCTCTAAGAAACTGCCATACAGCTTCCTCTGATTTATTACAATTATTAACATTGAGCCATGAAAGAGTATCACAGGTAAGAGTTATTCTTCTTTTTTCCCAATCACGGTAAGAGTTATTCTTCTTTTTTCCCAATACTTTCAAATAGCATGTCCAAGTTACATGCTCATAGTTTTAAATGACAAGGAAATTTTTATCTGTGTAAAAACTTTTCCCATCATCCTTGTGTTACCTCAAATACAGATTCTTGCCTGGTTGTATTTTATCTCATACATTGCAGCCCAGAGAGTACAATACTTAGAAGACAGGTTTGTGGTTTTTTTTTAATTGGACACTGCCATTTTTTTTCTATTAATGTTTCACTTCTAAGGAGGAAAAGAATGCAGTTAGGCAGAAGAGACAATTTTCACTCTTTCTACCACTACTGGTGAAACATACTCAGCACATGACTGAGAGAATAGACTTTCAGCTCTGATAGGTTATAAATAGAAGGCATTGTCATTGTCTAGCAGTTCTCCTGCAAAGGAGAGCTAACCAAGTAGATTAATAAAATATTGGCATTAAAAAAACATTTTCAGTTAAATTTTAAAGTAGCTGATGAAATATTTCTGTAGCAGCGCTGTCAGCTCATGCTCCAAGTCATAACCTGTCCTGCTTGGGTTTTTTGTGTTTGGTTGGTTTGGGTTTTTTTTCAGTAAAAAAACCTACCCCAAAACCAAAATACCTGAGCTTGGGAGAGTGTCTTGTGCTTAGATTTATAGATTCATAGAATGGTTTGGGTTAGAAGGGACCTTTAAAGAGACCCCACCAGACTCCAGCAGGTTCTTGGGGTTCAGTTCAGATGTGGTGTGAGACAGAGAGATGGGCATGGGAGATGGTTTGTCCAAACTGGCTCTGGTGTGGCTGCTGCACTGCTCTTCTGTGCTAAAAGAGGTGAGAAGAATGTAAAAATGCTCTGGGAGTTTGTTAATCCCCTTAATGAGGTATTGGCTTTATTTTATATAAAGTACAGTGTGTGCCATATAAGGTCTGGTATTTCAGGGACAGATAATTTAAAATCTAAGAGTAATTTAGCACTCTATCATCAGCCAAAACATCTCTGTTTGGATTTTAATTCTTCTCCAGCTAAGGGATGACAGCAATGAAGATTAAAGCTTTTTTTATTTCTCTTTATGATCTCAGCGAAGTGCAGATTTGAAACACAGAAAAAGGTTGACCTTCATATTAACCTGAATTTCTTTTCCTGTTTCTTCTTGAACATATTTTATTCTCTTTATGCACAGTGGGGCTCTTTTTTCATGTGCTCTGCTGTTGAACAAAATGCCAAAAAAATGGAGTGTGCACTTTTACATCAAAGAAATGATGAGACCGTGAAAACTCATTTCCCTTGTGACTTCTTAAATTGTTACTAAGGAATTGAATGTGTCTGTTTGAAACAATGTGTCCCTTTAAATTCTGTTTTCTTATTTGTCTTAAAACAGAAAGCCAGCATTTCATTTAGATCATGATCCAAAGGCCACTGAAGTTAAGAAAAGATTCTTAGTTACTGCAGTGAGTGGTAGGTCAGATTTTTCAAGTGTTTCACAATGTAAAACCCAGAACAGACAGTTTTAAAAAGAATTGGTTATCTAGAAGGGAAAAAATTGGTATAAATACCTGGTGTATTTTGTTTATTCAGCTAGTTAAAAGTCTTACCTTCAGATGAGCAAGAACTAAGTGAATTCCCTTCTTACTGCACAGAATGGATTTGACAAGGACAAGAAAGGTCAAGCTGTAGTTAAATTCTGAGAGCCAAACCAGGGAAAATATTGATTTACTTCAGTTTTTCTCATACATAAAGGTGATATGAAGTAGAAGCAGACACAGTGACAAAATCCACAACATAAACTCTGTTGGAGGAAAACCTTTTCCAGTGCTACACTACAATTTGGATAATCCCTCACTGTTGGGAGGAATTATTTGTTACTGCTACAGTCCAGGAAGCTGCTAGAAATGCTCTTGATTGGAGTGAAAGGCATTGTAAAGCAATAAAGTTCTGACTATTAATAAAGCTCCCATAGGATTCATTAATTTTTAAAAGTAGACAAAGACTGCATTTAGTAGAACTGTGGCTATACTGAAATATGGAAAAATGCTGCACCACGTCCATGCTGTTGTAAATATTCCTTATCAGTTTCCAGAAAAAGTCTGTGAATTTCTAATTTAGAAAAGCGTTTAAGCATATGATGAAATTTCTTTCATTTTGACTGGATATAAATTAAACAAACAGCTAAGCCCTTTGCTTAATAAAGAGCAATTTGAATATCTGCTTATAGCCCAGGTTCAGATTTCATTGAAGTTTCCATTCCTCTGAATTGAAGCCATAATCCCCTGAATTGTCATGGTATTTTCTGGATTTCACTTTCCTCCCAGACACAAAGCAGCCTTCTTAAAGCTACCCATAGTGCTCCAAAGCTCCAGTCTTGTGCTCTCTTTAATTTACAGTTTGTTTCTCACTCCCAAGACATGTAATAATTTAAGCAGGTGATTTTGCAGCTCCTCAAAACAGTGGTTGCTTACTCTACCAGTTCAAAAGAAATCCAGTTCTGGAGAAGATATAAACCTTCCCTGTGCTTGTCTCTACCTCTGGAGGTGCTGAACCACTCACACCCTCCCTCTTCCCCTTTCTGTACTGCTGTCACCCTCACACCCAATTTCTGGTTGATCAAACTCTCTTTTATACCTAGAAAGAGTCACTCTCTGCTATGATTCCATGCAGGGATAGCACAACAATGGAAAAACATTGCTACCAGGAAAATATGTTTAACTGTTTTCAAAATGTTGGAGTCAGCCAACAGTCCGTATCAAAGCCTTTGCAAAGGCATCAAGCCAGTTCCTCAGATTCCATTGTTTGTAATCTCACTTGGGTTATTTCCCAACAACTTGGAAAATGTGTGACTTGTTTTGTATCTGAAACGAGTTTGTCCAGTGCCAAAGTGAGAATAGGGGTATTTACAAAACAAGGCTATCTAGCACGACTGGCAGCCTTTAGGACTGATTAACTGAGTGGTTCTAGCAACGCTTTTACAGAAGATACAGCAACTATATTCTGAATTACATGGGGCCATTGATCTGGGTTGTGGTTTGTTGGGTTTATTTTGGTTTTTTCCTGGTAAAATAGTTCTGAGCCAAGTGTTTGAGCCAGGTTTTGTTCCACATTGCTGGTTCTGAATCTGTTAATGCAGCAGATGCAGAATACGGGTTCAGAGAATCATGAAGAGATAAGTGGGCAAATTTGCTCAATGCTGCTGATTGCAGAGCTCCTTGTGCTAAGCATTTATTATCTGGCAGGTAGACAGAAAAAGCCTAAATGTACAGATAATTTGTTAAAAAGCCTTTCTTGTAAACTGCACTGAAAGTGGATATTTTATACTATTACTTAAAAGTCAGAATATCATAGCTTTGGTTTCAAATCCAAAGAAGGCAGATACCCATTTCCAACAATGTTAGACACTGCAGCCTTGACTCCAGAGGATGGAAGGTCACTGGCTTCAGGGTTTTTGGAAGCAGAAGAAAAGCAGTTTGGAAGGAAGAAAGGAAACCATCAGAATAATCAGTGTTCATTTTTAAACCAGTAGGTTGCATTTAAAATCCCATCTTTGTATTTTTCTTTTGCCATCAGGAACAAGTATATATATATACCAATTTCATACCTTGCAATCTAAGAAAAATTGACAGCCCTCACATGTTGAAATCCTGCTATGCCAAAGGATGAACTCTCCAGATTTCCAGGAGTAATTTCATTACAGGGGTTCTGCTGATAGGCTTTTTTCTTTTAAAATAATGGTGGTTTCCACCTGGTGAAACATTTGGTAATTTTGTAATGTGTAATAACATAACCACTGCCGTTGGGTTTGCTACCCACTCTTCATCATCACTAATTTTTTGGGGTAAAATATCTCAGTAAATATGAGGTGAGGTGTTTTTTTATTTCAGGCTAAAAAATTACTTTAAAGAAGAGGGAAAAGATGAAATTCCTGCAGTGAGGCTGGTAAAAAAAAATTGTTCTGCTATTTACAAAGTGCACCAATGCCTTTTGATTAAAACTAAAATTGAAAAATCCAACTAGCTTGAGAGCCTTAGAGACAAAATTCCTTCAGTGAGACAGAGAATGAAAAGAGAGTCAGGCCACACCTGTGAACTTCTGCAGAGTCTCAAAAATGTGCTGCTCTGGAAGAGCTGTTTCCAGCAGTGTAAGGGCATTTATCTGCAAACATTCCTTCCACCCAGCTATTTAACTTAGCTGTTGTCTTTTGCTACCACCTGGTCTAGTGGAAAGTGTCCCTGCCCACGGCACGGGGATTGGAATATTTGGGATGATTTTTAAGGTCTCTCCCTGCCCTAACCATTCCATGACTTCCATTGGGATCTTCAGTAACATTTACTGCTTCCATATCTACTCAGCCATGCAGCTGAGAATAAGACCAATCCTTACTTTGCAGTATGTTCACTAAAAAAAAAGAAGTCTGTAGAGTCACTATGTCCTGAATGTCTCCACAAGAGGAGTATTTTCAAGAACTTTCCAAGATAACATCCTAAAAAATGCAACATCAGAAAGAACTGCAAGGCATTTGCATAGAAATGATCACAGTATTCCATTGTGGCCTAATTTTGCTTGTGTTTTAGGATGTTTATGAAAATTTCAGGGCTGATTACTATATTCATTTCATGAAAACAGTAGAAATGTACTGAGTCAGTGCATTAATCTCTTCAACCAGTCATAAGACAATATTTATCTCAGTTATCCAGTGGTAAAAATTATATTGCTCAATTTCTTAATCTTTAGTGCATGTAATAACACAGCAAAAAACACTTTGCAAAATGCTTTCTGTCAAGGAAATTCCAGTCCACAGTAAAGGAGTGCACTCCAAAATAATGAAAAACATCTTTTGGGGCTATTCACAGAAGAAATACTTAGTGTGTTGATGAATGTTAAACTCTAAATAATGTTAGTTATGTGCTAATAAATTATGCACACATATAAAAAGGGAGCATGTTCAGCAACTGAAGAAGCAGTTGTTGTGACACTTAGGACATGTTATAACTGGAAAAGAATCTTTACCATGGTTGCATTTGCCAGCAAAGAAATTTGAAAAAAAAAAAAAGGAAAAGGACAAAAAAAAAAAGGAAAAGGGAAAGTTAAATAATAATTTAATTTTGCTTTAGAATCAATTACCTTTCAGAACAAAGGAATAACTGTCAAAGTGGGTTTTGGAACAGAGTTGTGAGAGATGTTAGAGACCAGTCAGAGGTCTAGAAAATATGATCTCTGAAGAAAGACTGTGTGAACTGGGACTCTTTTAGATTAAAAAAGAGAAAGCCAGGGCTAGGTGACCTCCCTTCCAGCTTTATATTTCTATGAAAATAAAAGGATCTGAAGGAGGGTCACTGCATCTGAAAAAATAATCCTATCTTCCAGGAAATAAAAATTGCTTTTGTATAAAAGTTGAACTACCACCTAACCTACAGACTTACATGAAGAAATAAGGGGAAATTAGTGTTCTTTTACTCCCAGAATAAGCAGGAAAGCAACATGCATGGGATGGCAAGATTTTCTTTATATGCAGGAGAGTGGGGTTTTGATTAAATTCTGGCTAGAATGATCTTTATTGTTTTCTTGTTTTGTTAATATTTATTATAGAAATATTTAGCTAACAGATCAGATGATGCTTGGAAGTTTGCGGTATTAAAACAATAAATAAATAACTGCATAAATAAATAAGATAATAAAAAACAATAAATAGGTTTTTAACTGTTGGTGGTAGATGTGTTTATAAATATCATCACAAACAGTACCTGGCCACCTCAGCAGCTCCTGACAACCCAACTTTCTAGCAAGACTGCTCATCAATTATACACATGAGGTATATTCCATTTGGCCATATACTTGTCACTGGGATAATGAAGGGCATTTTCCTTTGCAAAAATCTTTATAATTGGGAGAGGACTCTTACAAACCATCAGATGAAAGGCAGAGGAAAGTGACCTCATTCAAATCTGGTATAAACAAATTGGGAAAATCTCTGTTCACTGTTCTCCAAACAGTCTGTGATAATATTCAGAGGTCCTTTTCTTTGCTTTGCTTGCAGGAATGCACTGAGGTGCCTTTTCTTTTTGGGTGGCAGGGGGTTTTCCACACATGATGTTGTGAGAACAGGTAGGCAGAAGAGGGGGAGGATGAGTAGAAGAAAGGGTGCATTGCAAAGGCTGTCATAGGTATTGAAATTAAATGCAGACAAATGGAATTCTCTGACTTGCCCATATAGAAAACCAGTGGTAGAATCGAGCCTAGTACTCAAATCTCTTGTTTAGTGTTTATTCTCTGCCAGGGCTCCTCAAAATCAATCCTACCTTCCTTGATTGTGTATCTATATTCAGGTTTCTACTGTGCTTTCCTTCTGTCCAGTGCAATGAAGAGTTAACAGTATAGGAGGCTTTAAATAGATGTTTTTTCAGATTGTGTTTGCTTTTAGCTTATTCTTTTGAATCCAGCAGGAACAGTGAACATGTGAAATAGTTATTATTTTCAGTTTTTTTATATGAAGAAATATTCCAAATCTTACTGCTTCTATTTCTGAGAGATTCTGGCAATGTGCTTCATCCTCTGGACAGTTGCTGCAAAGAGGTGTATAAATCTGAGACATTTTTTCCTGTAATTTTTTTTTTCAATTTTTATTCTTGAGATTCTGCCTGGGAAGGAGTTGTTTTAAAAATTCATTATTATTTGATTGCAAGTTGGATGTCAGCCAACTAAATTTTTGAATTTGAAAGAAAATGCAGCATCAGCTTCTTTGGAACTATAATGGAATGAAACCCTCCAAGCACTCATTAAAAGGGCTTCTGACATCTAGCAAAATTAGATGAGGTGTAAATCACTGAACTACCATATGTGGTTTGAGATGGAATATTTAATTCTGCAGAATCCAAACCCAAGGCTAAAGAGAAATTTAACTACACCAGCATAATATTTTGATGATGGAAGAAGTAATACCACTTTAGATGTTTTATATTTAAAATTTAATTTTAAAAAATATTCATTAAGAGAATCTCCATTGATATCCACATTGCTATCTGGCATATCGGCAAATGCTCAAGGAATAATACTAAAGTACAGAAATTACTTTTCTCCACTGAAGAGTTTCTGAAGGCTGTAAAAATTATACCGGAAAATTTTGATTGTAGAAGCATGATCATAATAATTATTTCTTCCTTTAGCTTCCTCCTGGTAATTCTGTGCCCTTTGATGTAGCTCATATCATATTGGTCACTGAAGAATGGAGCAGGTTCCATGGTGGAAGTAGAAGGGATCACAAGCTATGAAACAGTTTCACCTTCAATTTTTCTTGCATTCAAAATGCAGCTGAAAAGAGATAGCTCTTCCCCAATAACTATAACAGTTGTATTATAAGTAAATATTTCCATTAATGTTCTATCCATTGACCCTTGTTGGGACTGGGGCTTCATTATGTTAATGCCATGCAAGTTTCAAAGAAAAAGTGCCTGGCCTGAAGTCTTTGTAAACAGACAGAAAGAAAGAGATGTGAGTGCATCACCTGAATAAATAAATACACAGAAGAATGGGTCTCACTTTGCTACACATGAAGCAAGTTTGATTTTGTTCCCTTGTGGCTCTATTTGAACTATGGTTTTGTGAGATTATATAGGAGTTTTTTAAGTTTTTGCATTAATTTAAGTTGTCAGGCTGTGACTCAGCCTTTAACTGCACTTTTGAGAATAAAGGTTAGATGGTGTTGTTTTATCATTATTATTCTCTAAATGCCTTTATGAAAGCAGACAAGAATTTATTTCGCATGTGGGCATGTGGCAAAAGTGTAACTGCCCCAACATGAAAATGAGTTTAAACAGAAAAACACACCTGTTTTCTTGTTTATGCTGCACATAAGAATGGAATATGTCTGTACAGAAATGTACTTCCTTGTGATGGGATGGATGAACAGACTTTGATTCCTGAAAGAGAACTATTTGTTTGTCTCTTCAAGCCAGACAAGGTGAGACTTAAGAATTATGTTTTAGGAAGAATCACTTCGAAGGCAAGGGAGAAATCATGTGAGAAAACTGTCATTTGAGGAAATCCTGTGAATGGTTTCAAAATTATTAAGAATAAAGACATTCCTCAGAAAAGGATTGAGCTTTGAAACATCCAGGATGTGCAGCTCTGTGCTGAGAATAAGGACGAGATTTGGTTCCTTCGCATTGTTCTCTGGAGTGGGGAAATGGAGCAGTGGGAGTGTGTTGGGATCAAAGGATGGTTGGTAATTTATTTTGTGTCCTTTTCTACAGCTACTTTGATATCCAGTATAAGCTGAAATGGATAATGTTAATTTCTTGAGGAAAATATGGTGCAGTTGAGAACCAGTGTTCAAATGAGCAATAATCCAGTCTGGCTCCCTTTGTGTTATCCAAAGCAGCAGTGTCTTCAGCTTCAGAGATAAGGGTAGGAAGACTGCTTAATTTCAAAGGTTTTCACTTTTATCTTAGTCTGGGAAATCTGAATACTTTAATGGGTTTAGGTTTTTAATTTAATTCCAGGTTGCTCATCATTTCACCTTTCAGCTGGGCTATAGAGATAATTCAATCATATTTCCCTTGACAAGCCATCTGAATTACACTTATGTTTCTCTGCAGATGTGAAAATCAGCTGCCATAATAGAGAGTGTGACAGATTTTTGCCTTCCCTCCCTCTTTCTCTCTTAATTTAGGGACTGTTCTGGTCTTACTTCATAATGCAGATGTCCTCTGACACAGGCATGTGAGAGACAGCCTTTTTATAAAATACAATGTGGTGGTTTTTGCACAGACACAATGTCAAAAGTTTTGGAAGTAAGGCCAGAGAACAGTCATTAGGCAAAGAAAAGCATCAAACTTGCAAAACAAGGACATTCTTGAGGTTTGGAGAGTGTAGGCTCTGTTTTTGCCCAGAGTTCAAGTAATGCACTCTTTTGTTTACATACTTTTTCCCTTCCATAATTTTTTTTCAAGAAGTCTCCTGACTTTTTTCCAGAGCTACCCCCTTGCTCTCCACCACATAATCAGATCTTAACTTCTGATGCAAATACATGGACATGGAGGAGGATTCTCTGCTCTGATTCTTGATCCCAAATGAGTGATCAAGCAAGAAAATAAAGTGAAGTAGTAATTTCTTAAATGAATGTTTTTACTGTTAGACTTCAAAAATTAATTTTGCACATGAAATGTCTTCTCTTGGAGGTGCCAAGAGAAAAGCTCAATCTTTTCACAGGTTTGGCTGAATGCATGCTACAGACAATGTCACATTTCCATGCTCAGATGAGGTCTGTCTTTTCAATGTTCATCTTCTTTCTGAGGTCACTAAACATGAAGAAGTTTTTTGTCTCCCACATGGATTTCATCACCTCTGTTTTCAGGCTACCTCTGGAGGTGGAGACAGCACCAGCTGCTCAGCAGTTCCACGGGGTTTGCTGGATTTAGAATTCCTCAGGTGTGAATTGCTACCACCATTCCACAGAGAGGTTTCTGCACTCTTTCCTTTAGGAAGCTGACTGTACTGCCAGCATTTTCTTCTAGTTAAGAGGCAAGGAGTCATGGAAGGCACATAAAACAGTTTTCCCTCGAGGCCCTGGCTTAAATTCCTGAGTTTATTCTCTTTAATTCTAGACCATACAAGCTCGTGAAAGCTCAAGGTCTACCCTTTACATGATGTGCTGTTGTTCTGCAACTATAATTTTCTGACATTCTTCAGAGCGATATGAGCATTAATTTTGCCCAAAATACTCACAGGAATACTATCAGTTATTTATAAATTGGTATTTGTTTTATATTTGGCAGGTGTTCATACCCAACCTTGGACATCAAACAGCCTTTTTATTTGAGGCATTATTGCTGAAGACAGTCCCTTTCAGCAAGAGATGTAACACCTAGATATTTCTTCATAAAGGCAGAGTCTGAAATAAAGTGTGTATGTAAGTGAGGTAAGATCTAACTTAAAAGCTAAAAAAAAAACCCTAGAACAACTAAAAAATTTTAAAAGTCTGCCACTATGTGTGTGTTGTGTGCGCATTCATGTTCATATGTGTGCATGTGTATGTTAACCTTTTAACATTAGGATGAAACTTTATAATATGCCTTAAATTACAGTGGCTTTTGAGCCAGTAAATTATATAGACAAGGTTTATTACAAAAAAAAATTTGTCAGTGTAATTAGACATTTGAATTAATTAAATGGATGGAAAGCAATTCAGACCAAATTAGGATTTTTCTCACTTTATTTTTTGGTAAATGACAAATCAATCTTCCCGTAGGCTAGAAAACTGAGGGAAAGGAGGAAAATACAGAAGTACAAAATACAGATATTTATATTGCAGTGTAAAAGAGCATCGTGAAGTAAAAATATTTTGTATCATTTTTTTTCCACAAGATTTTATTAAACCTTCATTTTCTCAGGCTTTTTTATAGCCTGAAGCTATTTGTCTTCATGGCATAACAACACTATTTGTAGTTAGAAGCATAACCCATCCACAGAATGGCTTTTCAGTATGTAGCTCTCTTGATACTGATACACAGGTAATAACTTTTTTTTAGCAGTGATGAAGCCACAGATATTCTCTGTGAGACACAGTCAAAAACCGTATTTCATAATCTTGTTTTGAACATCATTTTAATATTTAATATGACCACGTGTGACTCTGACAGATGTAAGCTGTGATATATGGGATTAATTTCAGTGGGCCAGATTCATGTCTCCTCCTGTAATGGCAGTGGACAGTTAAAGTGAACGTGACTGGGAAAGGCACCTGAGAAATGAAACTCCACCATCTGTCTTTGCTTGAAGTTGTGAAATTGCTTTGAGAGGAATTCAAGAGCTACAGATCAGTATGAGACAGAGAATTTGAAGAGGCAAATGAGTCAAAAATGTTTGACAAGGCATTATATTGTGGTATAATCCTTGTGGAAAACAGTGGTCTTCTGATACAAAGCAATGTAGAAGTTACTTTTATTTCCAGGACATATCTGTCCCATTTGAACTGAATATGAATATCATCATGCCACTTGTGGCTTATTCTATGCTTCAGCATTTTTTTCATTATATTCTGGCTTGCTCGTGCTATTTCTTTGTACTTGCCATTATATATGTGTATTTTTTCTGTATTTTATGGTTTTCTTTTTGATTTTCAGATTCTTGATGCAATCATCTTAATTTTTGATGTACTTCTAATCTTTCCTCCATACTAGGATAATTTGCTGTCCTGTCTTTGTCTCTTACGTTCTTTTTTTCCTTATCACTGCTAGATATTTGTATTTCCCTGAGCTATTTGAAGTCCATTACCCTTATTTTGTTAGTTGCAATTTAAAGGAAGAATGGAGGACTTATCATTTTTATTATCTTTTTCTCTTGAATTAACTTCCACTTTAAGATTCTCAACCACTTCCTCCTAAAGAATTAGAATTAAATCTAAAATAGCTACTTTCTGTGTAATTTCCTCCACTTCATGAAATAAAAAGCAGTCCCTAGCACATCTGAAGAACTGAATAGACCACTATGTCCTGCCCTAATGCTTTTTCAAAGACAGCCTCAGATAGTTGTATTCTCATCCTACTAGAGAATGTATTCCCATACCCACAAGGTCCTGAGCTTTAGGTCTTTCCAGTTTCTGCCCCTTGGATACTTCCAGTAGCTTCTATACTGAAGGAGCCTTCTGGTTAGAAAAATCTTTGGTTTAAACCTGTCATTATGTTCACTTTGTCTCTTTCCCATTTTTCAACAGGTGTTCAACAGATACTACTGTCAGTTCTTTGAGGAGTGCATGTTTTTTGAGGAGCAGTGAGGGAGCTGGGGCTGTGTTGCCTGAAGAAAAGGGGGCTCAGGGCTGACCTTGTCACTCTCTACAGCTCCCTGGCAGGAGGCTGGAGCCAGGGGGGGTTCAGCCTCTTCTCCCAAGCAACCAGTGACAGCACAAAGGGACAAAGTCTTAAGCTGCACCAGGTTGGCCATTAGGAAGAATTTAATTACATTAAAGGTGATTAGACTTTGGAATGGGCTGTCAGAGAGGTGGTGGAGTCACCATCCTTGGAGGTGTTTAAGAAAAGCCTGGACATGGATGTTCTGGTTCACAGGGTGTTATTGGGTCTTAGGCTGGACTCAATCTCAGAGGTTTTTCCACCCAAACTGGTTCTGTGTTTCTGCTTGTGGATCTGTACTGCAGGTGTTTGATGGCTCATTTTGCATTCTCCCTTTCTTAGAACCTTTCCAGTTCTCTCACTCTCTCCTGTCCTGCTTGGCTGTGATCACGCCGATTCTAAATCTATAACCTGAAAAGAGTGGGGAGAAAAGCCTGCAGGCTTTTTTCTCTGGCACCATTTAAAACTGGTCCAAAGCCTTGCTCATGAGAAACAAGTTGCCAGGCTGGTGAGAAGGTTTTCCTCAGCTAGTCCCAGAGAGAACTATCCTGCATGTCCACCTGTGCAGCCTGACCTGCCCATGGCACCTCCTGAGCCTTCATCCCTGGCTGAGGGCATGGATGAGGTCAGCATCTCCACTCACAGCTTCTTCAGCCTCCCCTGCAGCACCAGCAGTGCCCAGGCACACAAACAGGAGATGCCACACACAGCTTTGTGCTCCTCTGTGGCAATAAACCTTGTTACTTCAGGGAAATAATGTAATTCTTAAAAATTATTATTTCTACCATTATCTGAAGCTATGGAAATGATGTCTTCAGCTAATTAAATAACTGCTTGTGTGCTTGACAAAGTGTTATATTTATGCAAGAGAGTTATTTCTTCAAATTACTGAAAATAGTTGCATTGAATGAATACAATATGCCAGTTAGATTCTTGGCATATAATGTCTGTTTCAACATTAATACTGAGGGGAAATTTAATCTACTCAATTCTTTTATAACATCTAGAAGACAAGACAGGGATCAATGCATGCATAGCCTCTCATTTTTGCCAATTTTATGCAAATCAAATGGCAAAAAATGAGCATAATTTTGTTCCATTATTCCATTATGCCTAGTACAATTATTGTTTCACTATCCTTGTTGCAGACTATTTGATGTACTTGTTTTTCCATTTTTTGCAAGTATCACTTTCCAAAGTCTAATAGTAGAACTATTCGAGTATTGACTGAAAAAAGAAAGAAGTAACTTTTTTAAATACACAAAATGAAAAAACCAGGAAAATTAAGTAGGCTCCAAAAGTAGCAACTGAAAGGAAAAGGTAATTTCAGGAAAAGCAAATAATTTCACTGCAGTATTAAAGAACATATTGTAAAAGTAAGTATTAAAGTATTAGAAGGTTACCAATGTAGCCATTATTAAAAGGTTGGGGTTTTTTTAAAGCAGAGCAAGAAATCCACATGAGATTATTTTGAAGTAGAATCACTAAGACTAGGCAGCATCACTCTAAAGGAGATGAACTCTGATATTAAGATGAAAATTGTATTAATTAAAATACTGA
This sequence comes from Rhabdornis inornatus, assembly GCA_013397075.1. Classification (NCBI taxonomy): domain Eukaryota; kingdom Metazoa; phylum Chordata; class Aves; order Passeriformes; family Rhabdornithidae; genus Rhabdornis; species Rhabdornis inornatus. The sequence goes on along the minus strand of VWZS01010874.1, from coordinate 1,953,306 downwards.
TTACACTGCTGATTTAACAGTTACCCAACATTTTACTTTTTGATTTGTTGGGTTGTATTTTTTTTTTCCAAAGAGATGAAATTTGTCAGCCTGACAACATGAACAGAGAAGTCACACTCAAAAAGCCTTGGAAGAAATTGGTGTAGGACTCACAAAGCTCCTGGGTAAAGTATAATGTGATGAGTAAGAACCAGTAAGCCACAAATAATAAAGGCATTCTTCCTAAGCCTTGCAAAGAAAAAATAGTGGATGGGAGAAAGTTGGAGCAGACAGTTTATTTTTATTTTCAAAATATTTTAATAAGGCTTTTAAAAAATATAATTCAGCAAACTAGCCAGAAAACTGTGGAAACCTCTGCTAAATACTGAAGGAAGGGTGTAAATCCCAGCAAGGTCAGTGGAATTTCATTATCTTCTAATATTTTTTTTTCAGTATTTTGTTGAATCTATGAATGAAAAGAACAAATACAGAAATAAAGGCAACGGTGGTATGAATCCTAAAGATCATGTCCTAATTTAGAAAAGAATAAGAGAAAATAACTCAAAGTAAATGCTTTCTCAGCTAGAAAAAGTCTAATAGCTGTGCCCCTTTGGGATCATTAAAGGGTATTGGATAAATTCAGTACACCTACTAATGATGTGTAAGAAAGGTTGAATTGTGAGATGGAGCTTTGCTGACAAGGAAAAAATGCTCTGGCTTAGTCAAGATTAACCAAGATTGTGAAAAACTCCAGAAGGAATAGCAGGGAAAATAAAAGGCAGCAGAATGAATGCAGAAAGAAAACTCAGCAGAAGCAACATTTGCAGTGGGAAATGTCAGTGCAAGATCCATCAAGGTTTCAGCATGGCACACAATTACATGCCTATTCAGTAGGAAGACTTCTAAAACTTTGTATTTTAAAAAATAAGAGGTTCATACTCAGAGTCAAGATCAATGTCGTCAGATTGCTTCTGTCATAGATGGAAATGCCATCAGATTGTCTATTTAATTTTTAGCTTGTGTGCAGAAAGAATATAGAAAAATAGAGCATGATTTTATTCCCTGGCTTGGTGGATTTTTATTTGAAAGCAGAGAGGTGTTTCAAATAGCAGTGATGTCATTATCAGTGCTGATAGAACTTGGTGTTGTCCAGTCTCTTGTTCTGAAGCATCTTTCACCTTTAAATGGACCTGAAGCCAAATTGTAATTTATCCTGATAATCTTCATCCACAGTCTACAACTTAAAATAAGAGTGCAAAAAATACCATATTTTTTTCTTCAAGAAAAATTCTGCAGAGGAATAAGCATTCCAATAGAAGTCTGGCTCTTTCTTTGTAGGGTAGATTTTGCACCTCAACTCATGCATATGCATAAAAAATACAGATCTGACTCTAAATTTTCCTCCACATAAAAAATAGAAAAAAAATTGGAAAACATAATACAAGCACTAATTTTCGCTGCTGTTGTTTTGTAAATGTTTCTGAGTTTGATAAACTTCCCACCATACTTACAGCCTTTGTTGTATGGCAGTTTACTTCTTGCAGATGATGGTAACAAATGCGATTACTGTAGCAAAATACACACATTGTTAAGAAAGGTAAGATTTTTCTGTCAAGGTTTCACTTTAGAAATGTGCCAGTGAATTTTCTGTGAATTTTACTTCTTTCTAAGTTTAGAAAAAATAACTAGGCAAGGGAAGGCTTACATTTCTTTCTAAATATTGAAAAAATGAGTAGGCAAGGGGAGGTTTATACTTTTAATCTTATAAAATTGATACCTCCCAAGAGTTGGCTTACCAGATAAGACAATAGGAACAGAAAATTGTAACATGAATTATTCTGTTAGCACTGGAATCCGATAAGTAGGGACAAGTTTCTTTTACCTCAGGAAAGAGACTGATGGTTTCCATTATATCAGAATTTTTTTTTTTTTGAGTGGCTCAGGTGGCTCAGTCTTGCTCAATGAAAAATTAGCGTGGGATTTATGGAAAAAAAAGCCTTTTGCTCTCCTCTATACAAAGTATTGGGTGCATATTTGGAAAGCAAAGGGGAAGGCTGCACTCAGGAATCCTGTACCCTGGGAATGAGCACTGCTCTGATGTGCTAGGCTAGAGCAGCTCTTGAAGCTCTCAAATCACTCTGCAGCCATTACCTCCTCCACAGCTGTCTACACACCAGTTTCACCAATGTGTCATAAGGCCAAGGTAGGCCTATATATCCCTGTCCAGCAGCAGTGCAGAGCTTGGCCCCTTCTACTTAATGAGCCCAGTAATATCTGTCCCAAGGAGAAAGGAAAGGGCATAGGAAGCATTTGTTTCTCTTAATATCCTTGCAAAGAGGTCAAGCCCAATGGTATTCGTTTTTCACCCTCTGCTTTTCAGCCACTTACATTGTTCTCAGCAGAACTGCAAAAGCACTGCACTGGATCCTTTAAATAGTACCGAGCATCCTTAAATGAGGGGGATGTGTGCAGCAAGGCTTCATTGATCTCAGCCTGTAGGAGAGGGCCAGCAGAGCAGGGAGTGTGTGTGTGTGGGGGACGGGAGGAGAGGATGGTCTCTGCTTTATTCTTGTCCTCAGAGTTTTGCAGAGACTCTGAGCAGCTGGAGAAGTCTCTGCTTGGGGGATGTTTTGCTTTATCTATCCCACTCTCTCACAACAGCATCCACAGAGAACTTTACTGTTTTACCAAATGAATGTAAATGTATCAGCATTTCTCTCCTTATATACAGAGGCTTAAGTTTTGATAGTAATAGCCTAGAAAGTATTTATACTTATTCTATTTATTTTGCTTTCCTACTACAATGGATATATTCTTGGAAGGATTTGTTCACGTAACCTTCTACATCACTAGTTTGTAATCTCATTATGTTTTTATTCAGTAACTTAAAACTTTTGATAACTTATTCAAATGCTTTTAAGTTCTAAATCTACCCAGGATGGTTCAGTGCTTTAGTTCTTTAAAAGGGTAAATGATTTCTGTGTCAAGAACTGAAAGGATGAAAGGTGTAAAATGTTACACTTGCAAGAAAAGTGGAACTTACAGATATGCATGTAAAGATGAAAGGATTGACAGATCTGACTTCCCTCAGCCAGATTTGTTAACTTCATCCGACACCAAAAAAATCCCATCAAATCAGCACAGTAGAGAACCAATATTGGCTTTTGTACATCATTCCTTTCCTAGAGTTATGAAATTTCTACTGCATTGCTGTAGCATACAGCAGCCAAAAGATTTGCTTTCCTTCATTTCCATAGTGTGTTAGTTCTTAGCCAGGAATCAGCTAAGATTGTTTCTTCATTCTTCAGTGTTCTTCTTTGATGCTCTAAATGTTCAACATTCTTCAATGTTTCTTCCTTGATGCTCTAAATCTAGTTTATATTTTTATTTATGATAGTTTATGCAGTAAAAGTACTATCATGCTATTGACTGCACGTCTTACAACCACCCTAGTCCTTTTCTGTTGGCCTATTTGGGTTGTTTGTTTTGGTTTTGGTTTTATGCTTTTGAATAGACGTCTTGCCTGGTAAAGGATTGTTGAACTCTTAGCTTTAATGTGAATGCCAATTTCAAAAGTTTTGAATGTTAATTTCAAACATTTTCAAAAACGTGGCTGATTTCTGTAGATCTGAAACAAAATCTTCCTTCAATCTGAGAAAAAGATGGTTCAGATGGCTTTAGAACTTTTTTAGTTGGTTTAAAGTTATTGAGAAAGTGGAGGAGGAGGGTATTTCCCTGTCATGGTAAGCAAAATTATTTCTTAATGTGATTTTTTTATTAAAGAGTATTCTTGAACTGACTTTGTGTCTTGGACTGTGATCTCCTTTTAACTGCATTTCTGGTCCCATAATAGTATTTAACAGAGGACAGTTGTTCAGCAGCCTTAATCACATGTGATATTATACAATTAGCAGACTGTTCACAAAAGCTTCAGCCTCAGCTTTTTATCATAAAATATAAAGCAGTAACACAAATTCCCTTTCCTCTCTTTGCATGAACTCATCAATTCATTAGCAAACACATACAAAGAGATATCTAATAGCTAAGAAACGTGTCTGATGCAGGACAATGAAATGATCTATCTCAGCTCTGGTAGGAAGACGATGTATTCCTGGACTAAGAGCAACTTGTGGACCTCCTTAAACTCTCTGGGATTAAACCAGGAAAATCACTTTTCATCTCTGTTTTCCCCACATACTTGATGGAGATACTCCCTCCATCAAGAGTGTAAATTCCTTAAGGCGCAGACTCTTTCTCTGTGATGTTTGTGCTTTGTGTTTGACTTTGACATCCTGATCGTGGTTGGACTTTTTTTCATACGAAGCTCAAATGGATGCTGCTGGATGTTACTGTGTCCCTTACAGGAGTACTGAGGGACTTTGGAAATGTAGGCGAAGTTTTAATGATGTGCTCAGGAAAACAGGTTAAACCAAAACCCAAACTGCAATGGACTTCAAGGGTAAAAACTTAAGAATCTGGGGAGGGGTCGATTTGGATCTGATTCCAGACTAATAGGGTCACTTTGGACCTATCTATTTAGAGTGGGTACCAGGAGATGAAATTAAATACCCTTTCTTCATCTGTTTGGAAAAGAGACATCACATCATAAATTCCCAATTTCAGTGTTAGGAGAAAGTTTCTGGGGGTTTGACTGATCGTAAAATGAAAACAGGTTACAGTAGAGTTGAAAAAGGCTATGGAAGGAACATTCAGGGAAGAAAAAAAGGACATTTTAGGGAACTTTTAACTAAAGAATTACCTTTGTACTGCTCCGTTTACAAAGGCAGCAACTTTGTGACTGCTTATCATGCTGTAAGCAGGAGGCAACGTCTGGATTTGAACCTTAAATTTGGAGCATGGAGTTGATAAGGAAGATGTGTGCTAATGCCTTTACAAACAATTCGATGGGTGAAGGTACGGGTGTTAAGGTCTTTGGAACGAGTCTTAATGCGTTTACTAACTTTGGGCAGCAGGTTTGTCGCAGAACCCAGACAGCTTGGCTCCTGAAGCGGACAAGGGTCTGCACAAGCCTGAGTTTCTGAACTTTTGGGTAAAATAACAGGTTCGAGGGTGATATGGGTTAGGCGGTTCGGGAAGGCTGTACCTTCCTCAGCCGATGGGGAAAGGAAAAGGGCAACATGCGGTCGGGAGTTTGAGATAAAAGGAGGCTGCGCCCTCCGAAACCTCGAGAGAGAAGACCCCGCCCGCGTGTGCCCCAGTGGCCTCTCTTCCTTTATTTGAATAAAGTTGCAGGACTCCTCTGTCTCCTTTATGGACGCTAGCTTTCCACAGCGTGATTTTCCATACAGAGTAAACCCTAGAAAGGGTGAGGTTCCCAGAACAAGCTGTACCATCTCTCCTGCTACCAGCCGGGAGGAGTTCAAGGCAAACCGCCTCTGAACTTTGCAGGACCTGAGGCGAACGGAGGAACCAAGGCAGCAGAACGGGGAACATCCGAGCTTCAGCCCGCTCTGCCGGGGGTGCGGGACGGGGCGGGGGAGGCTGCATTCCCGGTACCGCTCCATTCCCGGTGCCGCTGCATTCCCGGTGCCGCTCCGGCTCCCCCGACTCCTGTTCGGGAAGCGTGGGCGGGAGAGGCGCTGGCGGGAGCGCAGGGAAGGGGCGGCCTCGGAGGGGCGGCCTCGGAGGGCCGGTCCCCCCGCCGGTCCCCCTCCCAGTGAGGGATGGATCCACGCGGGCCGAGGGGCGGGAGGCGGCTCGGAGCGGCGGTGACAATTAGCCTTTAAAAATGGCTGCTTGGAAGCTGTCAGCTAGGACGCTGAGGGGCTGCTAACCCTCCTCTCGCCGCCTCCCTTCCCCGCAGGGCTAATAACGGAGCGGGGATAAGAGCTCTCCAGCCCTTTCCCCGCCCCGCCGGAGCGCGATGCCGTAGCGGCTCCGGGCCCGGCCGCCCTCACTTCCTAGCTCGCTGCCTGGCGAGAGGACGGCGGCCCCCGCCTCCCCTCCCGCGCTCCTCCTCGCCGCCGCCGCTGCGTGTGTGTGTGTGTGTGCCGCGGGCACCGGGATACAAAGGAGAAGGGATATACATGGTCCAGGGTGGCGTGTGCGCGGCCGTGGGGGCATATCTGGCCAGGAGAAGACACAAGGTCAAGAGGCAGCTCTCCTCCTCCATGGAAGAAGACGGGAGCGATGAGCCCTGAGGAGGACGACGAGGAGAAGGGGCGGATGGCTCAGGGCTGCCGCTGCCGGGCTTCCCCTCGGGAGTGACGGGGCGCGGAGGGCTGAAGGGGCCGGAGGAGGCAGCGCTGGGGTCGGGAGGGAGGAGAGGAAGGCGAGGAGGAAGCGGGGGGTTTGAATCTCCCTGGCTGGATTATCTCCCCTCAGGGGAAGCTGCCATCACCGGCCGCGACTCGGCCCGCGGCCCCCGCGGCCAAGATGGACCTGGGCAGCGCCGGCCGGAGAGCGGGGGCTGCCCCCGCGGGCCCGGGCGCCTGCAGACCTTTCCCCTCCGCCTGCTGCTGCTGCTTCGCCTCGCTCCTGGATGTGAACAGCTGGCTGCTCTTCTACGGCTTCCTCTACCTGGCCCTTTATGCCCAGGTGTCCCAGTCCAAGTCCTGCGACAAAATCTCCTGCTTCTCGGGTCATTGTGTCAACTCCACCTGCGTCTGCGACCAGGGCTGGGTGGGAGACCAGTGCCAACACTGCCAGGGCAGGTTCAAGTAAGTCTCTGCTTACTGCGATTTTCTTCTCATCCCTACGTCTTTTTCCTGTCACTTTCACTTGCCTTTTTTTTTTTGTTTGTTTGTTTGTTTTGTTTTGCTTGTGTCTGCTATGATTTTGTTCGTGTGTGGTGGGAGTATGTGGCAGAAGTTATGGGTGAAACAGGCTCCTCCAGCTCTTAAGAGCATAGGACAGAGCTCCGGCTGACTTATCGCTGAAAATAGGCGGCTGCACGTCACGGGAACTGAGAGACGGGGAGAAATCGGCCTAAAGCTGTGTCGCTGCTGTCCCTTCTGGAAGTGTCATGCAAATGACATGTGCACTTCATGGGGCTGCCCAGGGAGCAGAAATTGGTAGTGGATTTTAATGACTTTTTCCTTCTGAAGAGCGAGAGGTTTAGCTCCTTCCAGTCTTCCTTTCTTTCAATTGTTTGAGCTAAGTGGGCATTGGTCAGTTTCATTCAGGACAACACAAGTGCAGCTGAGTGAAATGGACATCCCTGGTGGCAAGGTTTGCAGGAGAGAGTGGGAAATACAGAACAGTAACGTATTTTGCAAAGAAACGAGTGCTTAGTCAAGGTCTTATCATTGTTAAAAGTCACTGTGGTACCGAGTCATTGATCAGTGAGAAGAAAGCATACCCTGACACTTGCTTTTCTATATGGAGTGGGAAAGAAGACTTAATTTATAGGGCTGTCAATTTCCTCCCGCCCCCTTTGGTATCAGTGTAAAGACTGCCTGTGAAGAATACTATTTGCTGTTATTTCTCTATATAATCTTGGACAGGACATCTCATTTCATTCTCTGTAAAACACCCCTTATAAGCAGGAGCTCCATTTATTAAGTACGTTGACATATATAGCTGGAAAATGTTCTAATACCTAACTAATAGCAATACATTGGTGAGACTATTAGAGAAGCCAAGTTCTTTCTGTCTTTGGGAAACTACTTTTTATAGGTTAAATATCAGTAGCTGTCTGTTTTAAAATCGTGTTTAAATTCAGTTTTTCTCTCTTGAGTATTGAAATTGAGCTGTATAATTTACATCTCTTTTAAACGTTTAGTACAAGGTAACTCATTCCTAAATAAACAAAAAGTAAATCCAGTAACTTGTTAGCCTGGGAAGTTAAGGAGTCGTTGAAGTCAGACATGTTGGCTGAAGTGATGTACACAGTGCAGAGAAAGAGACAAGTCACTGAAATTCGGTGGCTATTGCAGCAGTAAGATTACAATCTAGCTATAAAGCTAATACAAGGCAAATATCATACATCTTTTTTTTTGCCTATGAACTTGATAATAAGGTTTTAAAGTTGGCCATTTGTTGCCTGTGTGTATTGGATGTTTGGGGTTTGTCCTGCTGTGGAACAGTGGCTAATTTCGGAGCATGGTGAGAGGAGGCCAAGGTGACTCTTCTTTGTGTATGTGGATCTGCAGAGCTATTATTTCCGGGCTACAAAGAGATCACTTGTATCCTTTGTCTTGATGCCACTCATAACAGACCCTAATAGTGCCAGGACCAAAGCAAATGGCAATTTCTTCGATTTCAAAGCTTGTTGTGAATGAGTATATTCTCTGAGTTGTTACTGGGCCGTTTTCCTGTCCTTACAGGCATTATATTGCTTATCTTTTAAAACACCTAGGTTTCTTTACCTTGGTTGTGTTTGTCAAGTGAGGAAGCACAGTGGTTACATTTTCCCTTCTGGTAGAAAGTTAATAATCCATCCCCACCTAGAGGAAGTTCTGTCTGAATGTTGGAAAGGCTCTTCTTCTGAGCTGAGCTAACACGGTGTTTAATTGAAGTGCTGTTAGGGGTTTTGGTGAAATCGGAATAGATTTCTCATTAACTCCTCTATCTTTTTTCATGCTTTCAGCTTTAGAAATGACAGTGACACATGCATTATGATTTTTCTCACGGGAGTAAGCTGTTGGAGACCTATTTTTTACTGAAGATACTTTTCATAGCGCTGTCTTTGACAGCTCATCTTTAATCTTTATTCTTGGAAGCAAAGTATACTCTGCACTGAAAATAAGCATTCTAAGATTTAAAGCTTTTCAAGCCCTGTGAGTAGGGAATGGAGTGAAATATGTTAAACATGTCTTACATTTCTGCAAGCAGCAGCTTGGAGTGGTTGTATTTTGAATCCTGAAAATTCAGATGGGTGTGGAATGGGTGATGAACTCCGTGTATTTCCACCTGAAGAGTTTGAAAAAGAATGTTACTCTGCCTGATGGCTGGGTGACTGAAGACCTTCCCGATCTCTGTGGCAACTGATGGTTTGCCTTTTTGCCACTGAACATTTGCGTTTTTTTTCCATTTGGCTGCGAAGTATCCTTAGTGCTTCACCCTTAAGTAGCCACGGCCGGACTTGCAGTGGTTTGAAAAGTTCTGTCAGGTGTACATCAGGTGTACATCACTTCTGCTTCTGTCGTTAAGGGTTATCGTGAAGATCGTTCAGAATGGCAAAGACTGAAAAGTGTGTTTGGCTCTTAGAGCTGCATTAACAGCCAGTTCAGAGGTTGTAGATACGATCTGTGGAAACGTTAATAGAACCTTGTGTATTACTCTAAACATTTACAGGTTTTCCAAGTCACAGCTGTTTGAAGTACCTGCGTGTGTCCCAGTTACCCAAGACTTAAATTGAACTTTTAATTACCTAAATTGGACATGTGTAAAACCTGTCACTACAGTATTAGAAAAAAACCTAATTTTCAGGGGTAGGCTTAAAACACTTAAAAATAAAAGGTTCTTTTGTTCTTTCCATGTAAGTGAGGTATGGTTGTTTTTGCTCTCTGGGAATCAGTGACTTACATTTGCAAGTACCAGGAACATTGTGGCAAGAGGAGAAATACTCTGCCTGAGGGTGTCTTGAGACCATTAATTCTTCGGTGGGAGATGTGTAGTATTTTTGGCTTTGTTTTATTTATCTCTAAACTGAGAAACAGTAACATAGCAGAGAGACATCAAAAATAATTGATCAATCTTTGTAAGCAGGTGTCAAAATTAATTGACAATACTATGGTAACCTTGCCTTTTTCCTGTAGGAGAGCTACTGAGTAACTGCTTTGCAAGTGTTGCTCTGCACTGGATGAAAGAAGGGCAGATGGGGAGGGAAAATAGGCAAAGAGACTGTCTAGCACCATTTTGCCATTTTGTTTCTCTTATTTTCCAAGTTTTGAATTTCCTCTTGTTACTGTGAAGCCTGTGGTAAATCATATAAAAATGCAGATGATGCTATTCTTACTGCAGTGCATTCACAATCATGTCAGTCACTTCTTAGAAAGATTTAGGCTTCATGTCTGGCTGGTGATAAATTATTTTACTGTCTGTCTAGATTGGATATCTGCATGTAGCTCTGACTTACTTTCATATTTCAACCTTTCTTTTCCCTTCCATCCCTTCACCTTTACTCTGAAATAATGCAAAACCTTTCTTTTAAACAAAATTAAAAAGGGAAATTTAGTCATAAAAAGAGAGGAGAAAGGAATTTTGCCAGGTGAAAGATAGGAAAGCCAATGAGTGAGCAGGTTCTGTTTTTAGAGCAGGGAGCTTCAAGCAGCACAGTTCCCAAGATATAAACTAAACCACAAGCATGAAAGGACAGTGTACAGTTTTGTTTTGCTAGATTGATTTATTAAAGAAGTGATGCTTTTAATTCTACATCTGCCTTTCTTTCTTCCCCTCTTCTGTGCCTTTGAATTTGTTGGTCAGTGACACTTTTCATGATGATACAAGCTTGGGCAGAAGGGAGAGGGAAGGGCTGCCTAAATCAGTTATGTTATGAGACTCCAGGGAATTCAGGGACACAAACATTATGAATGGCCCAACTGCAGTGAAAACTGCTGTCACAGCTCCTATGTAGTTAGATGTCAAAGTCAATAGTCTTGAGATGCAGCAGTGCAGGAAAACAGGTTCCATTAGTTTTGCTACTCATAGAATGACTTCTTAGAAGAAAAAAAATCCTCCAGGTTGGAGTAAACAGTTTCCCTTTCTCTAGCTCTGCTGTGCACTGGTTTGTGGAAAAGCATTCGAGAAAACTTTGTGCATGGAATTTATCTTCCTCTAAAGTTTTTGAGTACCTGAATGACTAGAAATACCCACTGTAATATGCTGCCTTTGAAAAATTAGGTTGTGTCTTCAGATGTTTTTGGTTATTTATTTGATAGCCATGAGTGTGATGTGTAATGAAGCAGAACAGGACAGGTTCTTAGAGGACCTACACTTCAGTTAATCTGCTTTACCTAGTCCTAGATAGGCAGTTGTTATGGAAGGAGTAAGAGCAAATGAATCTGTTTGATTATTAAACCTTGCCTCCAGATGTTCTTATTGTACTTCTAAATTACCTCCTGCATGCTTTCCTTAATTTCTAGAGCTCCTATAAAAGACTCTGCATTCTTCAAGGACAGAACAATTTCCAAGTACAAGTACATTCACAACTGAAATGTTTGAAGGGTATCAAATTTTGTTATTCCAGGCAAAATCCTTATTTCTATCTAAAACTCTGAATTCTGCTGTCTGCAGAATGACTCATGCAAGGAGTGTGTCCTTAAATTGCAGACTGTAAATGAATGATAATGTTGTGTAAGAAGAGATCTTAAGGAAAGAAGTTAGTTTTAGCTGCAGCCAGTTGAAGTTCATAGTGCTGTGAAAGGGGGTGACTTTATCCTTTATGCCTCTCTTTGATTACATCTTGCTGGTTCTTATGTAAGCATTAATATTCCTGCTGAGAGTTGAAAAGTATCAACAGGAACAGATCTCTCCACCTCCCAGCCAGTTTTTTTAAAGCTAGCTCAGTTTCCTCAAGTTACTTCACTTGCATAAGGCTCCTGCTGATCTAAAGGAGTTGGCAGCATCAGCAGGTGTGGATAGGGGAAAAAAATTGTTACTTTTAGAATTGGTCCAGACTTAGTTTTCCAGAACTTTAATGTAAAAAACAACTTTACCATTGACGTGCAACTTCTGTTTTACAGGGTGAAATCCCTGAGTCATGCTATAAGTAGCAAAACTGTCTTTGTCATCAGAGTGGCCGGATCTAATCCAATAAATAATTACTGTTATTGACATCAGTGCAATTGAGTGTGAGATTTTGCACCTGCAAATTGCCTTTTTACAACTCAGCATGTGAATGGTAATAAAATTAAACTTCCGGAAAAGCATCAGTGATTATCATTTTACTCTTATCAAATGTGGTCTTTATTTAAGTTATTTTAGTTATAGTGCTCTGAAAAACTATCTTAATGTGATTTATTCTCTGTCTGTATTAAAATTTTAAAATACAATTATAGCTTATATTATAAAGATACTTTGAATTTTTAAACAACAAATTTTTTTGTAAGTCTTGTTTTGAATATAGAAACATGGGCCATAAAATCATGTTAAGTGCCTCCTAAGCTAAGCAATCTGCACTGAAAAGTGCTTTTTGAAAGCAGTCTTTTTGCAAACTTAAAAAATTAATTTTATTGTAATGTATTTTTCTGCCTGCTTATTACTAGCTACGTGAAATCTTTTAGGTTGGAAAAGACCCTTAAAATCACAATCCATCCACTGTCCTAACACCACCAATTTAATCAGTAACCATTTCAGTGGTTTTTAAGGGTTTTATAGAGAAGACCTGAAATGAACTCTGATTACTTGTTACCTCTTGCCTTTTGCAGGCTGTAGGGTAACTCTGAATTAATTCCTGTATGAGTTGCACACATGCTTTAGAAAGCATCTGTAAGTGTCTGATAACACCTCCATGGACTGAAACTCCTTACAGACTTTCAAAATCTTTTCATTGGTTAGTTATCCTCACCGGGTTCTACAACCAGAAAAACAAATGCAGGAATTGCTAACACACAGATCTAATCTACCTTATTTTTTCTTTTTAAGTACCCTGTTTTCTCATGTTTTGAGCTCGGTCTTCATTGTAAAACTTTTAGTAGGAGAGGTCTCTGTGTAGGTGGAGATGTGGTCACCTTTTCCTCACTGAGAATGGAAAGTTCCTTGAGTTGTTTCAACATAAGACAAACTTTTCTCTCCTTGATTGCTCTCTAGCTTTACAGCCTCCCCTATTTTATCAGTGTTCTTGTGCTATGGGTGCCAGAACTAGATGATTTTAGTAATGGTCCTGCTGGTGGAATGTAAGTGCAGAGTAGCTTCTCCCCTGCTGCCTGGCGTCTTGCTGTGGAGCTGCAGCCAGTGCTTCTCAGCTTAGCACTCTGCTGGCAGCTCAGACCATGATTTTCTACCTCCAAATCCTCTTGGAGTTTCTGCATCCTCAGTACTGAGGCCCTGCTTTTCTCAAATCAGTCTGTGAACTGAAGTCATCCTCTCCTGGTTGGAGTGATAGGTAATTGTGGGGCTACAAACACGTTTGGGATGGAGCTATGCCCTTTCAAAAACACCCCTCTTCCCCCAAAGCAGGAAGTACTTAACAATGTACAGTGTCCCTTCCTCTGTGTAAATCTGAGACTGTCCATAGGAGTGAATCTGAATGCAGGTTTGGCAAGGGGCTCATGGATTCTGGAGCCTGATTTGTTTGCAGGCTAAGCAGTTTGATACTTAGGCAGAGAAGTGTGGGAACAGATGGTTGATGACCCTGCCAGCCCTTCAGACAGCATCAAAGGCTGGTTGCCATTGCTATGGGTGTGTAAAAAGCTCAGTTATATGAATGCATGCTTAAGTCTATCCATAAATGATATATAAATAACTGTGCAGGTTAAAGCATTTAATACTTAGTGTGTTTTAAATTTAATTTGGCAAATAAATAGCCTCTCACTGTATTTCTCTTAATTCCTTTAATCAAGGGGAAGGCATGATGATCATATTTTGGAAGGCATTACCATAGTTCATGTAATCTTTTTAAAATGAGTATGAGCAGTTTTTGAGAACTCAGTCTATCACACTGCACTAGAAATTGATTTAATTATATCAAGATGTAGGCAGAAAAGGTAGGAGGTAAATATGAGATATTACAGGATTACCCTTGGGATATTCCTACATATCCTAACAAATGCTGGTGAAAAAAGACCTTATTTTGAAACATTACTACATAGACAACAAAAATACATTGGAAAACTCCTGAGGTGCTGAAGAGTAATTATCTGTCAGTGTCTATGAAATTTGTTATTAACTGTATAGTCTAGGCTTGGAAAACATGCTACAAAGTTCATGTAAGGAGAAATAAGTAATGATGATGATACCTGAAAACATGAGCACTCCCGTGAATTGCAGCTGCTAACAGTAGTTAAAAGAAAAGCAGTAAACTATAAGCAAAGGTATTTTAATGTGAGGCGAGTGTGCAGTGGGAATTTTGAAACCAGTTTTATAGGTTGTCCTCTAAATCTTAAAAACCTAATGAGTGGACAAAGCATTGTGTTGATTTCAGAGTTCTATGAGGGCCAAGACCTTATTGAGAAATGGTGGAACTAAGCTCAACACAGTTTGTTACTTAGTGTACATTCCCAAGGTGCAAGACCTGCATTTGACTTTGAAGTTTGTTCCAGAGAGGAAAAACCTCAATTTTTTAAACCTCTAAAAATAATTTAGCCACCAGCTATAGAATATTCCAGAGTAGACATCTTAGACTCTGTTAATAAAGAGCATAAAAAAAAAATTAATTCCATGACACAGTATCTTCCAAAATTTAAAGCTTATATTACTCATCTGTAAAAAATGCATTCTAGGATCTGTTTGAATAAGTATTTTTATATTTCTTAGCTAAGGATGAAAATGAGCTGCTACCATCTCTAAGGGCAAAATATCTACTCTGTTCATGCTAGTGGTTTTTAAAAACAAGCTTGCTGTAGAATATTTCCAAGTTTTAAGCAGCACATAACCTTGAATTGGGCAGGGAGTTTTGAATCCAGGGTGTTCTAGGATTACCTGGCAACAGAACAAGTATTGAATTACTTAAAGATTGGATGCAGACACATAAAATGATCACACTCAATGTCTACATTTTCTTATGGATTTCTTCCATAATTTATGTGCCTCAGTGTTTCATCTGTAAAAAGGAAATAACACTTCCTGTAAGTTTAAAGACTTGAGGTGATCCATGAGGCACAGCTAATAACTGGATAAAATTTTAGAGATTGCATTTGTTCCTAGAATGTGATAAATATTAGGGCTTGAAGTACTGTTGTCCAAACTATGCTGTGTATCTCAAACAGATGAGTAAAATCACCTCCTCATTAGGTCAGATAAAACCTTGCAGTCTGTGTTATTGCATAATAATAGTCTCATATTATTGACTCACTGGAAAAAATTGTACATTGGCTGTCAATGATAACATTTGGTTTCAGAAGTAAGACCCCCAAAGACCTAACCCCCAACCCTGGATTAAATATTACAAACAAAATATTGCAAAATGCTGCAGTACTTAATGGGTATTTTGAAGAGTTACTGCTTTACTTGTAGGAATACAGTGTTCTATATTAGTCATTGCATTCCTATATTATATTCTATATTAGTCATTGCCAGTATCAAAGAATCAAACATTCCTAATTTGTAGGTTGATGGCATTGATGTTATTATAGAATTGTGAATCTGAATTCAGTCTTTAAATGTAGATTTTTATTATAGACATGCACTTTTATGCATAGATTTGTTTGTTCCCATGTGTTTGAGTTTTCAGACACTTCTCTGTTATCTTGAAGGTTGATAACTTGCCTTCTGTGAAAAAATGGTTCATATTGAATATGTCATGTAACTACTGGGATTCAGGAGCTGGGACTGTAGAACAAACAGCAGTGTCACAAGAGGACCAGATTTTAGCTCTGTTACCAGTTGTGGCAGTATAAGATGAGCAGCTGTGATTTTGGTCAAAAGCCTGAGAGCAGAGCTGGAGTTAGTAATGTCTTTAAATATTCTGGTGAGCTTTGCAGAAACTTTGTTCAAGGTGTAAGCAAACCATGAGGCACAGTGGAACAAGAAGACAAATGGGCTTCATTGATTGCCACCCACAGTCCTAGGACAAAGATAAATTAGTCAAAAAAACCTTTCTATTCATGCTGCAGTTTAAAATACTTTCCTTCTTGTAATGGATAGAAGTTACTAAAATATGGTGAGCTTAATTTTCTTCTTAATTAATATGAGCTTTCAAAACTCAAGAAGACTTGGATACATTTTGACCTATATAAAGGAATATTTTCATAATTTCAGCTTTATTAGTAAAACTGAAATGCTGATGAATCCAACTTTAGGATAATTTGCACCCTTAATTGTTCTTTTTTTTTTTTTAAATCTATAGAGTAAGAGTGTGTGTATGTAAAGGTATGTATTTCTCACGAGGAAAACCCAAACACACAGAGCTCAGTCATGTTTGTGTGTGCAAGCCCAGTTGATGAAGATGCTTTGGAGGACTCCAGCTAATCAAATGTTGGTGTGATACATTCAGGGTGTCCCAAAGCAGGCGTGGGGAGAGGGAAACGAACTGTCAGTGTTTCATGGGAAGCATCTCAGAGCTGCTGTAATGGAGCTGGGTGTAGTTGTGCTTCTCTCATTATCAGCAGATCTGTTTTGTTTGTGTCATGAGTCTTCTCCAATAGGTAACTGAAACCAAAATGTTGGGCAGGAGCTGGAAGGTAATCCTGAAAAATGAGAAATACTGAACAAACAAATGGCTGCTTTTGAAAACATATGGATTTGCACTTGTGTGCACAGCTGTGCTATCATATTAAGACAATTTTGTTAGAAAATATTTTGGCAGATGTTTTCTAAAACCTAATGCTGATATAAGTATTAAAAGCAGAATATGTGTATTTAAAATCCACACCCTGTTCCCCCTCACCACCCTGGTGGTTTTAGTACTGTAGCATTTTGTAGGAGCAAGCGTCTATTTTAAACTAGAAATGGCACAATTTTTCTAGAGATTTTAATTTCTAAAGTGCTTGTACTATTTTAGCTTTCAAAGGGCAATCTGTATTCAAGGAAGGACTTACATCCACCCATCTGTATCATACCCTACCTGGATATCTCATTTAAGCTCTGGGTAGCTGCTTGTCACAATGGCCTTGGGAAACAGACACTTAGTTTTTGAGCTGTTTCACGTGTAGGAAACCTGAAGTTGTGTGCTTGTCTAAGGTAAAATAACAAATTGATATGAATTGATATGGAAGCTTGGGAATAAATAAAATTTTCTGTAAGTCTATATCAGTTCTCATTTTGGGAAGACTGAACTGTCTTCAGTTTGTGCACTTTTTTTTTTCCCTGCAAATGTACTATACAATTTAGTTTGAAGTTCTTTGTGTTCTCAGAGACGTCTACTGTGTAGCATAATTGGATGTGAGAGAATATGAAGTTTATTATTCATATATATATAATATATACATATTATTCAAACTGAGGAGTTTTGTGTGGTATAAATGCCAATATAGGTTAGAGGTTGATGGATACTTAGATAATTGATCTTGCAAAGGTGGACTCAGGACATGAAAGATGGGATGAGTTTGTAGCTGATCCCTGGTTTGTGTTTTTTTTAAAGAGGGCAGAGGCAGGGAACAAGCAAGCCACAGCTTATTATATTAACTTGACAAAAGGTGTTCATGAACAGCAACATTGCTGGATTATTTTATTTTCAATTTTATATACATCCTTGAAGGGTACTTATGTATTTGGGTTTTGTAGGCATTCAGAAATCTGTTCTCTAACATAAAATTCTGAAGTGACAGACAGCTGAATGTATGCAGAATATTCCTTTAAAAGTTAGATTTGGGTTTTCCAATTTAAATTGGCTGCATTTGTAAGTAGAAATTGGACTGAAAAGCAGAGACAGTCCATGTTAGCTTCTCTTAGAATGATGAAAGCTTGCAATACTACACTGAAATGGAATTTGTGAATATCGCCCTCTGAATTTTTCCTTTGAGTTGTTGTGAGAGTTTTGAGGTCATGCTCAATAAAGATCTTACAAAGCCCTACCTGTTATAAATAATAACCCCCCTGGTTGATCAGTTCTTTTTCACACATCACCTGTAGCTCTTCAGTCACTATTTTTTAGTGATAAATGTGTTTTACTGATAAATGTGTCCTTTTATTTCCATCTGCTAATGAAAACCAAAGCAGATGGAGACGCTTAATCTTAGTCCTCACTTTGAAGTACAGCATTTGAGCTTTAGTCTGGTTTTCTGTAATGATCCAGCGCAGAATTCTAGTTTATATTGTAACTTCCCAATCTACAACTTTCTTTATTGTCTTTATGTATGTAATTCAGTGGGTGTGGATATAAATTATTGTGCTTCAAGGCTGGGAGAATGGCAAAAATAAATATGCTAATTCTGGTGAGTATGAGCATAGTCACACATGATCTTTAGTGGAAGAAATATTCTTTTCTGTTCTCATAATTATGCCATTGCAGGCCTAGATTTAGGTGTATCATATCTCTTATTCTGGGGCTACTTGAAGGCATACTTTTTAAAATAAAACTACATTATTTGATGAAGGAAATTTTCAGGCATACAGTGTTTAGAAATCTGCAGTTTTTGAAGTAGCAGCAACTTTTGGGGTTTTCATTTCTGTTAAGACCTTTCTTCCTTTTTTGTTTGTTTTATTTTGTTTGTTTTTAATAGACCAGAAGTAGTGAGGAGGCTGGCTGAGTTGGTGTCACACTATAAGACAGGATATTATGCAAACTCAGGAAGTGTATGTATTCTGGTCATGTAGTTTAAATGATAGGATGCCTGTGTTTTGTGTGTTTCTGCTTTTAAGAATTACTTTGATCACTCTTGTTGAATTCTCTGGTCTTTGCACATTACATTCTTCTTTGTAGGATGTACTTGCTTTATAGTTGAGGTTCTTCTAGTCTAAAAGATCTTGTCATTGCTTCCACAGGGAAGTGGAAAATGCTGTGAAAAACCTTTATGGAAATGTCTGGGAGCCTGTGAACCATGGCTCTGAAGGGAATTATGACCTGAGGTTTAGCAGGTTTTTGTGTGGGGCTGCTGCAGTGCAGGAAAAGCTGCATTTTCTGGTCAGCACACACAGGCATGACATGGTTCTTTTTGTGCACTTGCTCAACAGCATGAGATGGTGATATAGTTCAGGGCATCTCTCTACTTGATTTCAGTAATAACTTGGGTCAGAGGCTGCATAAATCTGACCTGCTTCCTGCTATGGACCTTAAAGGTCATCTTGTTCCAACCCCCCTGCCATGGGCAGAGATACTTTCCACTAGCCCAGGTTACTCAGCCCCATCCAGCCTGGTCTTTAACACAGGGATGGAGAGTCCACAACTTCTCTTGGCAACAATTGTCTGTGCTTAAAACTATCAGAAGGATTTTTGTTTTCTCTAATGCTGAATTGTACTTAGTCTCAATTTGCCTATGTAGTTGTTCAAGATTTTGTGTGTACATGTGATTTTTGACTCTTAAATTATTCACTGGAGCAGCAAAGAAAATTGCATAGCAGTGTGTATGTGCATGATGTCTGCAGATCAGAAATACTGTGTATTTCCTCATCTAATTAATCATGTTGAAGGTTTGGGAGGGGAAAATACACTTCTTCAGAAAGTAATTTTCAGGAGCTGTGTGGATAATGAGCTGGGTTCAGAGGTTCCACGTACTTGCTAAAGAAGTATTTGCTTGAGGCAGGATTTGCAAGAAACACTCTCTAAGGAGGTCACTCTGTACAAAGTGAGGAGTGTTGTAGAAACAGGTGAAATTTGAGGATGTCCACAAAATAAGATTTGGGGCTTGTAATCTATTCAAAATGGGAAACATCTCTTGGTTTTGTAGAGAGGTTAACTTTTATGAAGGTATGCACCAGCATGGACTCAGCAGTAGTTGTAGGATGAAAAATTAATATACATATTTTATTAGTTACTTAATTATTAATAAGATGGTTAATAATAATATATAAAGAACTAAAATAACATTAAATTTATATTTTCTTCATTAAATTAATATTTATGGGATAAGAAGGAATAATGAGGCTGTTCGTAATTTTGCACTTGAAAGTAGACTGCAGGCCTGATTTACAATTGCTATAATCTTAAATTACGGTATTTAATCTGTTTAGCATTTGTTCCTTAATATGAAGGTAAACTTCACGTAGCTTATAGAATGAAATGAATAAGCAGAGTCTTAAAAATCATGTGTCTATGACAAAAAGGCATCCCTCATGTATAGGTAGTGAAATGTTTGTTATCCTGCAGTTTTTTTTAATGTATAATGTGTATGGGTGTACATATATATTGCCTTATGTTTTAGAATATTGAGTTATTTTACCTATTGTGTTTGTTTTAATTTTCTTTTAAAATTACAGCAAACAATTAAAAAAAATTCCCAGTGAAAGAATGTCATGATGCCAGGGAAGAATGATGTTGATAATCATCGTTTGTGATATTTCAGTGCCATATTCTTTTGGAGTCTGTGTGGCTGGATACAATCAATCCATTTAGAGAGGTTTTAAAATGATATAAATAAGTTGATGAAATAATCTTTTCACCTAATGAACTGTTAGGGACAGTATTTTTTGCCCTGGTACTTTCAGAATCAAGCTGTTAAGGTGTTGTCTCATGCTAAGAATGTCTTTATATTACAAACACTTCTTCTCTGAATAAATTTAATTATGTTAGTATGGCACTCAGTAATTATTTTCCCTTCTATCTGCTTTTAGTTAGAGTTGTGGTTTCAAATACTTTGCTTGAATTATAGATGTCCAAGGGAATGTTCTCCTTAAACATGTTTTATCCATGTGAAGAAAGGGAAATGCTAGCTTTGTTCAAGTAGAATTCCCTATCCTCTCTTAAAATATTTTTAGCTTATCCTTGTCAGAGGATTCTTGAGAAAAATAAGAAGAGATGCTATTATGAAATCTCTGTGAGCCTTACTATGTTCAGATGCAGAAGAGAAATCAAAATCTTACTGTGGAATGGACACTTTAAAAGCAAAACAGTAACTGGACTACAGTGTGTGACTATTATTTTGGAGTAGTTGGGTTTTGAATTTATGCTAAAGAACACACAGAAAAATGTTCAAGATTATTTTTTGTGGTATAGACATGTATGCTGAGAGGTAGGAGGAAAAAATTGAGTAAATGTGCGGATTTTTTGTACAACTAGTAAAAAAATCTGGGTGTTTGATTCCATAGCTATTTAAGCCTGTTTCTGTTGCTTCATTGAACTAATGCAGCATCTTATTAATTCACTTTCTGTTTTCAATAAAAAAAACAGTGTCTGCATTACTCAGTAGTGGTGTATTTGTCAGGAATGTCTGAAGTTATTGGTGTCATGGGAGATCCTTATTTCTCAGCTAATATTTTCTGTTACTGGTACTAGACATACTTCTTGTTGCAGGAATTGGACGACAGTCTTTTTTAAGTATTCAAGAATGTTATCAAAACGCATTTTTTTCTGATTTAAGACCATGTCTGAAGCAGATTTGTTGCTTGTGTTGTGTGGACTGAATTTACATGATTGTATGAGTAAGAAGGCCTTTTGTATTTGGTAATTTGGCAAATGCATCTGACCAACAAGTATCAGAAGTTAAAGCATGAAATCAGGAAGCTTTTAATTATGAATAGAGGGGCATTTCTGATTGGAATGTGTGGTCACTGAACATCTTCCAAAGATTTCAAATTTGTCTGTGTTGTGGTGAAAAACAACAGCAATGACAAATCAGACAAAACCCAAATAGGTAAAAATGTGATTTTTAATGCTGACCCACAGATTTGTTAAGCTTTCCCTTTTCATATATAAATTTACACTTTGAGTTCTGCTGTGTTGTTGAACTGCCATCTTTAGCAGAAGGAACCACCCAAGGGTTCTTGTTCTGTTTGGAAGAACTCCATTGGGAGGGGTTACTCTGTCCGGCTCAAAGGTTGAGGGAAGATCTTAGCAAGAGTCCTGTGACTCTACACCAGCCAGCCTTTCAGAGTGATGGACTTTCCCCATCTGTGCCTCAGAAGAAGCTGCAGTTTATTTTATTCTGGACCAAAAGCCTCAGGCAGGGTTTTCTTGTGCTGGTTGTGTTTTGTTGCCATACACAACTGTGTTATTCTTTAAGCACTGCACAGACCAAGTTGCAATGGCTAACACTCACTTGTGAGTCTGCATTAAATTCTGTTGCAAAATAATGATCATCAAATTGATTTTTTTTTTTAAAGCTTTGGAGTGAGTATTTAGTGATTGTCTCTATTTAAAAGCTGCCCTGTGATAGGGAGTTTGAGAATTTAATTTCTATGAAAAATGCTCTAGAGGTTTTCTTACTGCCTTTGCAATAAATTATATGCTCTCTTTTCCTGTATCTTTTTACTGCTCTATAAATCAGCAGAGATGTTATGAATTTGTTTCATATTGCTGTGTTGCACATTTGTTGATGAAACAGCTTATTAGATCATAAATAGATGTAATTGCATAATCTAATGGGAAAGGGGAGGTGGATTGAAGAGGGGGAGGAAACATAAATAACACTGGAAATTAACAGAGAGGAGAAGACTAAGTTTTGTTACTAAGCTGTAAAAGCAATTGAGGGCTTATGAAATGCAGAACAAAATAGTTATTTTCTTTTTACTTTAACCAAAATAATAATTGTAAATGACAATTTATATATAAAGAAGAAAATGTATAAATGACGGAAGACTTGGTAGCACCCTTCAAAGCATAGCTAAAACTTTATTGATCTTTTGTGTCTCAGCTGCTGCAGTTTTGTGTTTTGAGCTGTGTCCTCCCCAGTTTTTGTATGTGCAGAAATGAAATGCTTTGTTTTGTTTATCATTTAGATTTCTGTGAATCACTTGTGAATCTCATATAAGGACTCCAGCTCACCTCAGTCTTCTCCTAAATGGCAGGAAAAGAAACTGTGCAGTCAAACTTGAGCTCTGTTTTAATTTCAGTTCCTCACAATTTAGGAGACTGACAGTATTCTTTAGGTTGTTTCTAACCTCTAATCCTGGAGCTATGAGTTGTGTGTGTGCTATATTTTTTTTTTAAAAGAAATGGAGTTCTGTCATAGTGGAATGCGCTCACTCTGGATGTAAGTCTGCAGGTACGAATCACCACATTGCTGATGATGGTCTTTCACCACCAGTGCACAGTTATTTGAGAAAATTATATATTTAATTAATGGCTGAACTATTATTAGTAGTAAATTTAACATTAATAATTTAAGTAATTAATTTTATGGGAAAAAATACGTAGGATTTGTAAAATATGTTTCTAACTTATAATGCTCCAGTTATTGTCAAAGTTGTGGTAATTTCATTTTAATATTTTTTTCGTCTCTAGATGAACATTGCAGTTGTCTGAAACTGCTAAAATGTTACAACCCTGAACAATGAGGTAAAGAGGTCTGGGCGTTATGGAGGAGGGAGCAGGGAGTTCTAATTAACAACAAAAAAATACCAACACTGAGGGTCAACATTAAATACTGGATCTGTGAAATTTGAATGAACATAAATGCTTAAACTTCATTTATTATTTCTATTGTGGTTCAGCCTTCCTAGGACTTTATTTGACCTTGCATTAGAAATTGAAAATAGCAATTATTGTTGCATTTCTTGTTAGATAAATGAAAATTGAGTCCCCATGTCTGTTAATTTATAGTTGTCATTTCTAGAGTATTGTAATTTCCTGTTATTTAAATGTGAGTTTTTAAAATTGATATGAGCCTTTGCCTTGACTTCCAAATTTTTATTTAAACATGAAACTCGATGATGTTCCTGAAGGATTGTAAATCTTTTGTATTTATTTTTTCTTTTTTTTTTTTCCTTTTCAAATGCTTTGAATTTTTTTTCTAAGGACTTGCCTGCCTTCTCAACATTCTGGCAAATTGGGATTAATTAAGAAGGTGGGCAAGTTGGGATTAATTACAAAGGCATGCTTGTAAAGCAGCAGGGATTTGTATGAGTTAAAGGTGAAGTCTTGCCTATGAAAACAAATTTTTTCTAAACCAGATAGGCCTATATATGTGTGAGTGTATGTATCTACTTTTATATCTATGTATATAAAAATATACTTGAAAATAGAATTTTCCAGTGTCTGCATGAAAGTAGAGGCTCCATGGTGGTGGTTCTTTGACTTGAAGCAGCTACAGGATTACTGCAAACCTTCCCTTATCTGGGGCTAGTGCCTCTAATCACTGTGCAGCTGAATGACAGTGGGAATGAGAAGGAGGAAGAGTTTCATCTTCTCCTTATGGGCTCATATTTTAATATAAAATCACTGCCAGAGCATTGCTGTGAGCTGTGCTCCCAGATTGCCTATCAGCATCTCTGAGGAGTTAGCTGGGTAGATTCATATGTCTGTAGGGCTGTGACATCCAGCTTCATCCAAGCAATTACAGCCTTTTATGAATGCCTGGAACTGAGGCTGCTGACGAGTTCACAAACTGCAATATGGAAAACAATTCAGGTTTGTTTGAAGAATAGCTACCTCAGGACTGGACAGAAAAACTGAGCATTTTGGTTTCCAATTTAGGCTTGAATACTGGTATTACCCTATTTCAGTCTGCAAGTTACTATCATCTTCATTTCCCTCCAGATTTTTGTCTGATGTTACCAGAGGGATTGAAATTGCTGGCTAGTGACATCTCTGCGGAGGGTTCATCTCTTTCCCATTTTTCCCTTTTCTGTTCCCTAGCCGTTGAAGGATTACTACCCCAACCCATGTGCTCCATTTGAGAGGCAAAGGCATCAGTTGTTGATCTAAGAACTGTGTGAAAACATTGTATAATGCTTCTGTTTTTTTAATTATCATGTTCAAAGAAATTCTTGGCTACCTGTATGTGGCAATCATATGGTTTCCCATCATTAATACTCAGGGTCATTTTTGTGTGGGGAGGATATTTTATGTTTGAAAAAGAGTAAAGGTCAAAACACCAGCACAAATCCCTGCAATCACCTCTGGCAGAACAATTTGAAACTTGAGCAGGTATCTCTTAGAAGCATGCCTTTGTATACATGATTTTAAAAATATTTATTAAAGTCTTTATGCCATACTCCCAAACTCTGTGGAGAGAATTGGCAGTATTATGTAATGAGAAGTGCTATAAACGCATTCAAGCTTCTTAAATCTCACATTTGGGCATTGAAATGGGCTGCCCAGGGAGGTGGTGGAGTCATGTCCCTGGAGGTGTTTAAGGATGTGGCCCTCAGTGCCATGGTCTGGTTGACACGGTGGTGTTTTTCACAGGCTGGACTCGATGATCTCAGAGGTGTTTTCCAGCCTCATTGATACTGTGATTCTGTGATTTCTGACTGTCTGAATTTAGCCTGTCACTCTGAGTTTGTTCATGCAGTCTCCTTTACACATTTTTGTGTGCACAGCCACTTAGCCAGAAGAGCTGTTTTCTCCCCGTTTGCTTTTCTTTTTGTCCTCTTTTTATGAACAGAATCATATTTTTACTCCAGATTTCATTATGCTGGGATAAGCAATAAGAGCCTTCTTACTAGGCTCTTATTTCTTCTAGTCATTCAAATAGAATTCTCTGTTCCAGTTTAATCTTTCCTCTTATGTTTCCTGGATATGCCTTTGCCTGGCTCCTGTGCTGTGATAGGTTTCTGCCTGCCTGCTTTGGAAATCCCACATCTGGATCACTGCCTGATATCTGGAAATCCCACACTGTAGGATCATTTTTCTTTTTCTGGAAGTGTTCCATTGGTGGCATAGAGTCATCCTGCTGCTGTTTTAATTATCTCCCTTCTTCAGTGGACTAGTTATAATTATTCCCCTCACTTCTAAATTCATGACTTTACAGATTAAATTACTAAATTTTCTCTGTACTTAGTGCAGCATTACTATCACCTAGTTCTCTGCAAGGGATATATTAATCTCTA
The DNA here is from genome assembly GCA_013397075.1 of Rhabdornis inornatus. Lineage (NCBI taxonomy): Eukaryota > Metazoa > Chordata > Aves > Passeriformes > Rhabdornithidae > Rhabdornis > Rhabdornis inornatus. The sequence continues at coordinate 1,927,899 of VWZS01010874.1, read as the reverse complement.
ATAATATGAAAAATTTCACGCCATCAATAAAATGTACTAGCACATTTGTGCCATCATTGTCAGATGTATTTTCAAGGCTAGTTTTGGACTGCCTTCATTATCCAGTCTTAATTCCCATATAGGGTTAAATTATTTTCTTATGCACAACCTGTTGGTCCCATTTCTATCCAACTTGTTACTTCCGTTATGGTTCCCATATTAACTTAGTTTCCAACTTTAATTGCACAGCTTATTTTCGAGCTCTCTTATAATGGTAATTTTCTTTATAGTTGCTTTATCAAAGATAGTGTGCGATATTAATAAATTTATGATGCATTTTATTCTTCTTTCCCCTCACATCCATATTTTTAGATTAGACTATGAATATAGAATAATGAAAAGCTAGACTAATAGGTTCTATTAATTCTCTCCTTTTTTGCATTAAATTTAGGTACAATATTTGCCAGAATATGACAAATGCTATAATTTAATAGATTTAATAAAGTGCCTGCTGCTTAACTTTCAAGTTAATGTATTGGTTCTTTTGTGTCCTGGGGCTCTTGTGCAGAGATTCTTGTCTCTCTTCTGGTAGGACAATAAGTTCTTTGAATTTTTTACTACTAAAAATGTGATATTATCCAACTCAATACCCTTTGTTCCATGAGCTGTCTTGCTTTTGCAAGGTAATGCTTTACATCATCATCTTGAGTCAAAATCACTGAACATTTTCTTTGTTTTGTAGTTTCTGCTATTTCTGTTGCCTCAGGCTTCATGAAGTTTTTGCCATTTGTTTGACAAGTTTGTAGCCATATAAATATATACTCATACACACACATGATCTAACAAATTTCCTTAGATGGGAACACTATTTTTTTTTAAAAAAAATTGAACCCGAACTTGTTGCTCTTTTGCAATTAGTGTATACATTACAGCACAGATGTTTTGGTTTTATGGTTGATTGCCTTGTCATGTATACATTTCTTACAAAGCCAAAGTGGAATTAGAATGGGAGGTAATACTGACCAACTTAGAGATTATATTCACATTAACTCAGTTTGTTTTATAAGATGTAATTAGATTTTAAGTAATTTAAGACTTGTTTAGAATTCTTGGTTATTTTAACCTCATTTGGAGGTTGGGCAGTATTTTAATTCTGACTTGAATTCCCACCTCAAAGTAGCTTTCGTGCTCTAAGGTAAATAGCAGAAGATTCATCCCCATTTCTTAATAAGTTTCCAGTATGTAGAAAATAAACATAATTCTGCTGAATACTATTGGAATGCACATGTTCCATATTCCCTATTTATCTTCTATCAATTATCTTAATTATTAATTGCATAAATGAAACTATGAAATCCTTCGCTTTATGTGAATACGGACTGTCACTCAGAGCACATTCTAACAGGCAATAACAAAGAAATAATATCTACTTCTAGCAAGTTTATGATCCCATGGCATGTATTTTACAGAGTAGTTTGTTTAGATTAATTATTTCTGTGTTTGTCTAGTTATTAAAGGTAACAATTTAATCAGTGACTTATCTCCATCTCAAAATACATCTGGAGTGATAATGAGTATGTACAGCTGCTTTGACTTTTCTCTTATGTCCATATGGATAGTCAAATTGATACCAGTACATAATGCATGCATAAAAGTCTTCCATGCTCTCTGTTCTTTTTTTGCCTGCAGTAAAACAGTAGTCAGTGATGAAAAATTTAAATGAAAACATCTGAGACTTTAGGATCATACATCTTGGCTTAAGATGTCCTAATTAGTTACTCTTGGTAGCCAGAGTAATTGTTCAATTTGCCCAGTATAAAAAGCTCTGGTGCTCTTCTATGCTCCAGTAATGGTCTTATTGTTAAATACTTAAAACACCTGGTACATCTGATTGAGCATCTCTGGTTGATATGGTGTCAAAATCAGTATTTTTCCTATAATTGTGTGGTGGAGGAAAGATTTATAATGAATTTCAGGACTTTCAGCAATCCCTCCCTGAGCACTGGTAGTGTTAATATAGGAGAAGGTATTAAATCCTGTATGTATACAGCAGTACTGCTCACAGGTGCCTGATTTTTATGAACATCCCTCTCTTGGAAATATATGAGGGAAACAGAAATAAACTTGCATAATCCTTCCCTACGCCAGGCTTTTTTCATGATAATTTAAAGGTTTTTCAAGAGAAGGTTCTTCTGTGTTTACTCACAACTAATTTAAAAAACCAAACCAATATGCTTTGTAATCCAAAGAAAATGGAAGTGTTTATATCAGTGTACAGCTGAACTTATCACCTCTTTTGCATTCTTCTGTCAGTTTCAATCTTTATTTCTTGTCAAAAGCAAAAAGATACAACATTACTGCAGAAAAAACTCTCCATCTACACTTGTAAGGAGAAAATAAATCAGCTTTGGAGAGTTTTAAAAATTTGCTGTTGATGTGTTTTGCATTCTTATTAACTGTGATGCTAAAATGAGTGGGTTAGTATTTTGTGTTTTGTGTCTTTTTAAAATATTTTTTTGTTTTGCTTTTGTGAGACTAAGCTGTGTTTCACTTAGAGCTGTGCATAGCAGGCAGCATTCTGGATGATGATGACTGAGTCACTAAGATGTCACTATGAGTCCTAAGATGTCTGTCATTCTGATAGCTTTATCTCATTTTAAAAGGGAAACCTCCAAATAATACAGAGAAGACTAGGATATTATGTTTTTATATTGTTTGTCTCCTTGTGAAAGTTGACCACTTCTGCTGGGTGCTTGAGCTGGGGAAGAGCTCTTCCTGGTAAGTGTGAAATAAGTACAGCAGCTGGGCATCCACTGGGAACTTAAAATTTTGAGCCTTGACAAGTTTTTGAATAGAGTGCCATCTGAAAACAGCTGGATTAATTCTCATTAAATCTCTGTAGATAAAGTATTCCTCCATGATCAGTTTATTGAAGTATTAGCAGGAATGTTCATTTTCCTGGGATGAGAGGGCTGGGCTGACTGTACCACATTGCTTTGATTAAGCAGAGTGACTTCCTTTTCTGGATCCTTTTGGGGCCCATTTATCTGATTATATAATTTGTTTGTTTGCTTGTTTTGCTTGCAACATACTTCCTGTGCAGAATTCCCTGCTGGAAATACCAGCATTGTGTAGAGAGAGCACAGTATCTTGGTTAAATATTGCAATATTGGGATCAACAGCACTTGTAAAGTTTTGCAGCCTGTAAGTGATCTGTGACATAATCTGCTTGTCACAGCCCCAAACAGGCAATACTTGAAGATTTCTGTAATCTCAATATATATAGCTGAATTCATTTTATAATTATTTGAGTTAATATGTTTTAGGAAGGCTTTGGTTTTGAAATGGGAAGAGCAAATGCAGACATATGGCTGTGTGAGTCAACAGGTACTAGATGCTGTATTTGGCACCTCTTTCCATGTTGATTCCTGCAGATCTTGGAGATGGGAACTTGTTGGCCTTTGTGCAACAGTGACGCAACTGGGGCATTCAGTGTTGACCTAAATTATAACATTTATCTTCTATTAAGATGGACATTTTATTTAATCTGTCTTTAATGTTGCTCTTTGAAAAGAAGTCTTCAGGATGGTTTTTTATGTTTGCTTGTTTTGTTTGTTTTGTTTTGTTTCTGCCTTCAATGTTGTGTGGTTTCCTAATGTTTTTTCTCTCTTGACTTTGGTGGTACCAGTCTTTTTTAACTTGGGACTCTCAACTGCTGTAACTGCTCCTTCAGTGTCTAGATGATTCATTTTCCTTACTAAGGAGTATAAAAACCTTTGAAACAACTAATCTTTATCATTTTTAGCTGTCATTCTCAACTTGATTGCTTGTCTGCAAACTGTCTCTTGCTGCTGATTGTAAAATACATTCTTCTAACTCAGCCTGTTTTTTTTTCTTTAAATAATGCTGTTCATTCACCTCCTGAAATAATCAAACATTTTTTAAAGGCTCTGGGACCCTAAATGTCCAACAATTCACTAGGGTATTTAGCATTTCTTGCAACTCTCTTAGATGTCATTGAGATGGAGTCTTAGTATACTGTTTTCCCTGTAAATTAATCTAACTCTTGCACCTTTAAGGCTAAAAAACTATTTTTTTATTGTCATATGAGTACACAGTTCGAGAGGCAAAAATCTGCATATGGACATAGGAAAAAGTAGTAATTCAGATATTCTTTGTGAAAAAAGCCTTCAAGAGGCACCCTTTGTGGTGAATGCTGAGGAGATGGCTCCCTGATGAGTGATTACCATACCTTACCAACTGACTCAATTCATGTATGAGTTTTATTTTAAAATCAATGAGTGGAATACAACTCTATTCAACCTTATTCATAAGAGACATAGCTGTGCCTTCTGGTCTGGTCTATCACCAGGGACTGCTTAAAACTGTTGAATTTTTTTTATGCAGACACTTATGCAAGGTAACCTTAGACCTGACAATATGTAGCCATCCTATTTTCTGATAGAACAGCAGGCTACTTAGAGCTTCCATATGACTTATTCATATGTCCCAGTATTTGCTTGTGTCAAGACATTAAAGAGGGTTCTTTCCTGTTTTGAAGCAGGTGGATGTCACTGACCTCATTTGGGATGTTGCCTTATCTAGTGTATGCAGCAAATGTTTCAGTCTTTTATGCAGTGTGATGCTGAGGAAATCCAGAAACAGATGAGTAGCACAGATCTGAATGGCTGTGCAAAATACAAGGGAAAAAAAAAGAGGAAAAATATGGGAAAATTCTAATCTATAAAAATTACTTGGAAAGCTTACCAAAGACATGTTTCCTCCCCTCCCCAGGCATATATTGTTTGCTTGGTAGCTTAAATTCACTTCTGGAAATGGATGCTTTCTCTCTTAAATATCTTTATTTGCTGTTTAGCTACCCATTTAAGGGAGAAGTCATTCACCTTAATTTTCTCCAGTTTTCCCAGTTGTTACCTAAAGGATCCTTCTCTACTCTCCTGGCATGTGCAAATTTAGTTTTCTGTTTAAACCACTCTTCTCTAATGAGTGGTAAAGACACTAATGAGAAGAATATGTGGAACTACAGCTTGAAAGTGTTGAAAGCCTTCCAATAATTTTTTGGAGCTGGGCTTTGCCCTGTCTTGCCTGTAGTACTCAGTCCTGTATCCCTGTTATATACAACAGGCAATTCTTCCAGATTTACGCCAAAGCAACCAAGACAAGGACTGTGTCCATTCTTATGCTTAGTAAAATTTTTAGATCCCTTCAAGTTTTTGTGATAGTACAGGGTATGTATTGAAATTCAAGAAATATTAGTATATACTTCCTTAAAGCTCACTTATCAATTGAAAGCCTTTTAAAGCAGCCCTGTCAGTTTAAATTTCCTAAAAGTATCATATGTAAAATGATATACATGTGCTCTATAATCCTATCTTTAGTAAATGGATTTGCAGCCTAAGAATTTCTATGAATTGGAACACTCAGATCCTTAGGCTTATTCAAGAAAAAGAATTTTAAAATGTAAAGGGATTTAAAAAATTGTATTCCTAGTGATTTTGTAAGCAAAGATTTAGCTTATTTTCTGACTGAATGCAGAAGCTGATATTAGGCAGGCAATTCCCAGCCTCAGGCTGAAGAAACCATCTCAGTCTTGTATATTCAAATAAATTTTAGAGTTGTGTTCAAAAAGTAGCTATTTTATTGAGATAGATATTTGAGGATGAGAAAGTGAGACAAAAGTGACCCTGAACTAGAGTGTCTCTGTTGGTCAGGGGATGGATCCTGGTGATTGTCACTCCAGATGGGACTCCAAGCTGCCCAGGCTGGTGAGTGCTCCTTGGTGGGAGGGTGCAGCCCCTTCTGTGCTGGCCACTTACAACTGGCCAAGTCAGTGTGTTCACATTGCAGCTCGTGCCTGGCTTCTTTTTGGACAGAAAACTCAAGGGGAAAGGGCTCTGCTTCATTTTTGGTTAGCTGGGAGGTAGAGATGGTGCAAAATAACCTCTGTACAAGATTGTGCCTGGTTCTGCCTCTGTGGCTGTTGGTGTTTCATGCAGCCTGATCTGTGTCTGGCACCTATTGGGAGGGAATACATATGGTAAACTATAAATGCAGGTGTGGATTTTATGAATAGCTGACAAAAATGAGCAAATTCACAGATCAAAGTAAAACTCTTTCCACAAGCATATAGTTTATGTATTTTATTTGGCTTAATTTATATAATCACTGAAACTAAGGTACCACGTGTTTTGATGAACATGTTTTTCCCTATCAAGTCTTCTCCTAAGTGATTTATCGAAATATCTATATTTATAAATCCTAAATCTTAATCCTTTTCTCTTAAAGCAATGACTGAAGCTTCCTAATTGTCTAGTTTGAGATGGTGTAAAATATGTAATTCTCTTCTCTTCAGAATTTCTGTAATTTTTTTTTTTCCCATTTTGAGAGCATATATCCATAGAGGTGTGTTTTAGGGGTTTTTTTGCAATTTTAAATGAAAGCTTATTTTGTGGATGATTCAACAAGACCTTTGGCACTTTTCAGGCTGATGATAACCCTCAGCTTCCTTAGTGAAAAGCAAGCCCTGCTAGAATTAGTTTGAATTTTGCTTTAACTGTATTAGATTCCAGTTTAATCACCTACTAAGAGTCCTGAGCACAATGCTGTCCTCAGAGAGCTGAGGTCAGGAGTGATTTAGGCTCAGATTAATGATTTAAGGGCACCTTCTGGTGACTAATCAAAGGCCAAAAAAATGTTTGTTTTGACAGTGAGGGAAGGTTTAGAGATGTATCTAGATATCCTGAACACAGCTTTGATTCATTTTATAGCTGAATATACCAGAATGTTAGCCTTTCTGCTCTTGAAGCTTACCCCCTTCCTCCATCAGCTCTTAATCTCTTCTGTTTTTAAGCATTGCTGAACAGATGCTTATGCAGGATAAGATCTAACAAAAGAGTAGCAACAACCAGAAACTGTTAGAAACTGAGGTTCAGCTGTGGTCTTAGGTAATGCAGATTTTTCGTGAACCAGGGAATGTTATTTTGTTCATAACTTCACTTGCTCTTGTTTTGATTTCTACCATCTTTGATTCTGCCAAGACCTTGGTGTAGGTCTTGTTTATCTATTGCAACGGTGTTGAAAGCCTTTAATGTCAAGGGAAAGTTTAAAGAAATTTATTTCCTTTTCTGTGACTTATTGCTGGTATGAAGCTGTTAATGTTGCAGGAATTTATCTTTGAAAACATTTTCTTTACAAGACAAATTATTTTTGCATTGATAAGCATAGAATCAATTTTGATCATCTGACATTGATATGATGGAAACTTTAGAGCCATATGTTATCTGAGATGGTAGCACAAATGCCAAATTCTAGTCCACAGATGGAGAACTGGATAAAAGTAGTATTAAGACTTCTGTTATTGAAGAGTTTCTGTTGATCTGGATTCTAAACCAGTTTTGAAATTCTTGATGAATACTGTTTTCGGACTATGTCAATAACAGTGTCTTTCAAGGAATATTTGAGTTTTCTCCAATAAAACTAAGAATTTATTGCAGTTTGTATGGTTTTCTAGTATTTAGAAGGAGAATTGGTTTTGTTAGTTTTCATATCTACTCACTTATTTTTACCTGTAGTAAAACTTTCTGAAAAGCAAAACCAAGCATCCAAAACATTTAAAGATAAATTATCTTTTCTCACAATTAAAAACAAGCAAAAATTATTGTTATGATTGAATTACTGATGATATAGAAGGTTCTGCTTATGTCAGTGCATGCCTGTTTGGAATAGTGGACTGGAAAGGTACTCAAGGAACAATGCAGTGCAGCAGGTAAGGTCATGTAGGCAAGGAAAGTATATTTTATTTTTAAACAGGATCAGTTTTAATGGACATCTTTGCGATAATAATCTTCCTTCAGCTGTGTAATATCCTTTCAGATGTCTGTCTCTTCTATATGCAAACCAGCACACTTCTTTCTGAATTTGCTGTTTTCCAGTTTTGTTTAAGCAAATCAAATAAAGCAATAATTACTCTATATTTGTTGTATATTTCAAAGGCCTTTTTGTAGGAATTCCAACATTGCCAGGAAATTTACTGTGCACTGACTGTTAGATGGCTTGTGAGTAAGGTGACCAGAGGCATTTAGATTTCTGGTTTGATACATTCCCAAAAAACAACTAAATTATAGTTGAAGCAATGAAATGCTGACAGGAATACTCGATGGCATGTTTGTAAACTGGCATATTAAATAACAGAAGTATCTGAATGCTTCTGTGTCTGTCTATAGTTGCCAAGAGCTGGGAAGGCTTGTCCCACAGCATGGCCCTTGGAGGGTGTGCTGCTTGTGCTCCTTTGGCATGTGATTCATGGACTCTGAGAAGGGGCAGCACCAACCAACCCATGCTTCTCATTCTCCCTGACTGTGCAGCTGTGTTGAAGCAATTCCCTGCTCTAGTGCCTTTGGCTACCTGAATCATTGCTTTTTCTCTAAGCCTTAGGGTCACTGCTTTTTCCTGACCCTATTCCAAAGTGATTGGTTGCCTTCTTGTTTCTTTTCCTCTACTTGTTTCCAACAGCCTAATTTATTGACTTTAGGATTCAGTGTATGACTTCATTGCTTCTTGCTGGCTTTCGAGCACTAAGCTGTGTACTGGTGTAATTTCTGTTTCTACTGTCTTGGTGAAGAGTGAGTGCTTGTTTCCAATCCATTCTGCTTTGGGTTTGACCTGAGTGAGAATAGATCAGCAGCCACTTTGAGAACTTCCCCTAGTAGAAGTTACATCATCAACCTCTGAGATCCTGTTATCCTGAGAGCAATCATAAGAATTCCTGCTCATCAGTGATGGTCCTATGCTTTTCTGAAGCCTCTCAGTGACAAGGCAGGCTGGCTGAGTGTCCCACATGCTTTGCTCTCTCCCTGTAAGGATGGCATGAACAGGCCCATGAGGGTTCTGGGCTTGTAAGGGTGTGTTGCTGTTTACTCTCTGAAAGTGGAGCATTCCAAGCAATGTTCCCCTAACCTGTATTCTCCTGGTGGCCCACAGTCCCATGATAAATTTTGGCATGTTCTGTTTCCCTGTTCTTAAATTTGGCTAAAATTGCTAAAAAACTTTTGTTTGTTATTTTAAACATGATGTCAATATTTCTTTCATTCTGGTTTTGCATTTAAATACAGAACAAATTACAGGTCAGGGATATCCTCCCACTGCCCTCCAGAAACCCCAAAATCAAAAAACCCACCCATGCAAACAGAAACACCCCCAAAGCCCTCTACCAATATGTGAAATTACTGATTCTGGGAAACTTGGAGCTGTCATAGTTAAAACTAAAAATATCTCATAGTCTCTCTTTCTTATACCTCATCATCCACTTCTAGAGGGAGTGTTGGAAGTTGCTAACAGTGTTGTGACATACCCATGAATTATGAAGTCAAGCATAAAATATGAGTGAAATGACACCTGCCATGTGAGTAAAATGTATTCTGAAATCATGCTATTTTATGACTAGCAAGAATCTTTCATACCCCCAAACAAAAATGCTTTGTAATCCCCCAGTGACAGGAATGCCATTATTCCACTTCTTTACAGCAAACAGAGGGATGCGCTTTGTATTTAAGAGACATGTGTAATGCCCTAATAATTGCTACAGCCAGAGAAGTTGGAAGTAAGTGATTATCTATAAAATTATCTGAAAGACGGTACTTGAAATCTACTCAGTAATCAGCCCTTTGAATTTATTATTCAATTAAGTTTTTAAAAGAACTATTATCTCTTCTTATCTCAGCAATTTTGTTGAGGCTGTGTTCGGAGAATTGGGAACCTCTTATGAAGCTCTGTGTGCTGATGGGAAAGGGAAGAGAGGAGTTGCTTTTTTTTTAATACATATATGCATATATATATAAATGGATTTTAAAAAGTCTTGAAAAGTCTTAGGATGGGATGCTAAGAGAAAATGGTACTTTTTTTTCATTTGGAAAGTGTTTTGTCTGTCAAATTTACTGCATTTTTATATTTTCAAAAATAATATAGCTTTTGGGAGCTGATGCTTCCAGCGTTCTGGTATGAGGTAGTTTCTTGTCATGATAATTCTGTCCTTAACAGACATTAAATCTGATGGTTAGATATTAATCACTCTAAATGATTGAAAGGCAGAAATAGGTGCCTCTTGGTGAGAATAGAAACTTGATTTAAATAGTCAAGGAGAAATTTAGGAGTTGGTGACACACTGGATTTAGAGCATTTGCCTGTTACCTCAGGAAGCTTAAGTTAAAACCCTGAACTAGGTCACAAGTGGAAATGAGATTTATGGTGATGTACAGTGAAAAATTGGCACAGTGCATTACCTTGTTGCCAAGTACCTCAGCCTGCCTTGCCTATATGCTTTTTGCTCCACATTTAAAAATACCGTAGCATGTTTGATTAATTATATAAGTCTTATAAAATACATATATATGGCTCAGTATATAATTATATACATACATATGTTTAAAGTATATACACAAATGCATAAAAATGTTTAAATAACTTTATTCTTCATTCATGTTAATCCTGTGATTAGATCAAAACCTGTAGTCAATCTTACTTTAATGTAGAAACTACTGAGATTGAATTCTATTTAAAGGTAAGGGAAGTAGGTGGAACAAGAGACCCCCTTGGCTTAACTGTGAGCTGCACAGTCTGCTGAAATGAGAACTGTACCACAGATGGAAAAGCAGAGAAATACCTGGTGAGGACTACAGGGGCATTCTCAGGGTGTGCAGAGATGCAGTCAGGAAAGCAGAAGCTCAGCTTAAATTAAAATTGACCAGAGCTATGGAAAACTACAAGAAAAATGTTCTTCAGGTATGTAAACAGGCAGAAACAGAACACAGCATTGCCTGTTAAACAGGAGACATGAATTAGTCACTAACAATGTGAAAGGACAGAGGTTCTCAGCACTTGGTTCACGGCTCTCTTCTCTGGCACTGTTGAGCTCCAGGCCCTGGGAACAAAAATCCAGGTTGATGCAAACACAGACCCACTGTCAGTGAAGGAGTTGGTGTGGGAACTATTATAGGACCCCTATAAATCAGTGGGCATTGACAAAATCCACTGGGGCTGATCAGAAAGCTGGTTCTTGTTGTGAGGCTGCTCTCTGTAATCTTTGAGAAGTCATGGAGATTGGGGGACGCTCCAGAAGACTGGAAGAAAACTCATGACAACTCCATCTACAAAGAGGGCTGAAAGGAGGGTCCAGGAAATTGTAGGCCCATCAATCTTACTTTTGCTTCTGGGAAAGTTATGGAATTAATTCAGCTGGGGCTATCACAGGTCAGATGAAGAACATGATTGGGAAAAGTCAGCAGAGATTCACCAAGGTCAAAATGTGTTTGGCACATCTGATTGCCTTCTATTACAAAATAAACTGCTTGTTGATGTGGGATGAGACATTGTCCACCTGAATTTCTCCAAGGCTTTGGATATGGGTTTCCACACCCTCCTGGTACAGAAATGGATGTGTTGGGGTCTAGACAAGGGATCTGTGCAGTGGGTGGGGAACTGTCTGCCTGGTGATGTGTAAACAGCTCCTGTCATGAGCAGGATCCCCCTGGGATCCATACTGGGCCCAGCGAGTGGTGATCTGGAGATGGGATGAAGTGTACCCTGACAGAGTTTAGAGATGTTAACAGAATAATGCCAGAACGTACACTTACCCACGTTACTTTTGGAAATGGAGGCTGCCTTAGGGAAAATAAAGCCTTTTAAAAAACCCTTCTTGCTGTTAAAGAAACCTGAAGTATAACTATTTTTATTTGTTTTCAACAAGAGGAATAACATAAGGATAATGTGTTACTCCTAATGATCTTAAAGTAATATAAGGGTGATCTTAAAAGTAACACAATCTATGACAGTACAGAACTTTTCTAAATGAAATAATAACAGTGTTAGTGTGGTAGGAAAAAGTAAGTAATAGGACCACTTCAGTCTGGTGGAATGTGTTCTTTTTCCTCTTTTTTTTTTAAATTAATTTCTTCATTATCTTGGCAACATTTGGCCATAAAAATAACTCTTGGCTGAAGCAAGCATTGTAAAATGTTAGAGCAATGGGGTGTCTCCTTGCTTCCTGGCAGATTCTTTGCTAATTCCTATTTTCTTCTAATAGTAACTATCTGCATACATGAGAAAACTTTGGGATTACTGTTAAAATTCTTCTGAATCAAGACTGAATTGTCAGAACTTTGAATATTTCAACCCTTGCTCTTTTTTTGAGAAAATGAGTAACCATGACAGGAAACTGAGTGCAAGAAGCTTAGTCAGTGGATTGGGTAGATGGTCTGCCTCTTACTTTAAACAGGAATTATTTTTATACAGATTTTTGACCTTTGGGATTTTATATCCAGAGTAACAGTTACAGCCATACTTAGATTAGATGGTGATATGGAGTATTATATCATGTTTTGTGTTTTTATCAAATGCCAACTTGATTTTTCTATCAATTCTTAATTTTAAGTTTGGTGGCAGACCTATTTATAGGCAGAATTTTGGATGCCACCTATGAACTAGCCTGAGCATTTCTAATAGAATATATGCTTGTCTCATACGATTTTGTCCAACCATGATATTAAAATGGGAAATACGAAATGTCTGTAGTATTCTAGATAAGAGAGGTGAAGCTACATTTCTTTCACTTCATTTCTTTTCACTAAGTTTTTTCCAGGTCAGTGGAGGATATTGTGCTATTTGCAGTATCTTTTAAAAGGCACTGATCTCTAAGTTGAGATGGAGGCCAGCGCCACCTGGAAAATATTGGCAAGATTTGAACTGTTAATTGGTGTAGCAGTTTTGTAGAAAACATGGAGTTTGCTGTTGAACTCTGTAGATTTACTCAATTCCACTCAATTTTATAGGAAGTCTTCATAAATATTATGTGTAAACTATCTGTGTAAAACTAAGTAGCATAGAATGTTTGGGGGTGATATAGTTTAGTAGTGGTGTATTTCTTTAATTAGATTCAAGGCAATCAACATTTGGATTGGCTTTTTTAGATAGTTATGGCTTATACTCACATATTTTAAGGAATATATATGCATGTAATCTGAAGACAAAAGTCAGGATGGCTTTTTTCAAGATCCATTCTATGCAGCTATACTTTCAGTAGTAATTTTTTCCCTTTCTGTATCAAGCTTTTAAATAAAAATACTCCAATCATTTGTGCAGTGGGAGAGATTGCTGTGTCTGTTATTCACCTTATCTCTTGGACTCTATTCATCTGTAATTCTGTGAATCATTTTTGTCAAAAAAACTTGAAATGGATCATTCTGACATGTGCTATTACTGGAAACTAAAGGGGAAAATTTCTTTACATGAAGGAAAAGTAGAAGGCTCTTTATGCATCAGTACTTTTCTTTGTATTTAATATTTAGAACCATGAGGAGGAAGAAAACTGTGTTAGTACCTCTAATTCACAGTGCTGGCATCTGGCAACTGCCTCGTTTTAACCAACACAAATAATGGTGCCATGTTGTAATTGTTTGAATGACTTGCATTGTCGTATACAAAATTAATGCACCTGTCACGATGGAGACCATGGGTGCACAGGAGTCTTGATTTTTGCTAGTACTGCCTTTATGCTAGTGTTATGTTAGTGCTTTGTAAGGTGAATGAATAATGAATATGAATATTCAGAAACTGTTGATGTAGTTGAGTAATAGGAAAAGGGCTGTTATGAAAAATGCAGGCGTTTTTTGAAGACCTTTATCACAAATATACACAAATAGAATTTCTTCTTTTCTTGTGGAGTTCATTGCTGTTTAAGTAGGGTTCCTCACTATGCAGTGTGACCAGAAATTGCTATCTTTTAAGTAAATGCTTATATCAGAGAAAGAAAAAAAGATTTTCCTCCTGAGCAAGTGATTATAAATAAAATTTTCCATGCAGCAGTTTCCAGCTGATATGAGCTGCATTGATCCCATATAATACTGCCTGATACTGGCAGAATTGCATTTGAATTTCTACACTTGAGCAGGCATGATTAACCTTGGTAAGATGAACTAGAGTAATACCATTTAGTTCTTCCAGTGGAGGAAGATGGCAATCTTGGGGAATTACTGGTTGTACACAAATCAGCATAAAAGCAGTTCTACTACTTGCATTCAGGAGAACTGGCCACATTATGTATATTTAATAATTCTCTGGTTGCTATGCTGGTCAGACTACAGCTGGAGCAGTAGGTGCAGATGGCTTGGAAAAGTTCTAGAAGAAGGAAGTCTAGAAAATTACACATGAGGATTGCTAGATTAAATTGCTTTATTCAGAGAAGAAAAGGCTGAAGGTAAATGATTGTAAAAGTTGAGCAGAAAGAGGAAGAATGTTACCTGATTTCCAGGTCTCTGTTCAGGAAATAGGTATAAGTAAGAAAAAAGGTGAATTAGACATCTAGAAATACTTTTTAATAATAAGTCACTACTAAAATGGATTGCATAAGAAGATTGTAGACTTCTGTAGTTGGAATTATTAAGATCAGATTAGACAAATAACTGAAAAAAGATTTCAGTATAGTTGGGATAGGTATTAGGGCATGTTGTAACTGAAATGGCAATTTAAGGGGTTTTTGGTAAAAAAAAAAGGTTAAGTACCACTTTGTGAGGAGGTAGAAGAAAATTCTTGAGTTGTTAGTGCAGTATTTTCACATTTATTTTAAAATAGAATAAATATTGCATTTATTACTATAATACTACTTTTACCTTTTTCATCTGTTTTTTTAATCAGGTCTTTGTAAAACTGTGCCCACATTTCAAGTCTTTGTAGATTTCCTCAGTCACACATGCAGGTATCCTATTCTAAACAACCTGTCCTGGTCTGCGTTCTGTGAGTTTATGTAATGTTGTGCAGCCTAAGCAAGGGAACAGATCTCATTTATGTAAGTGAAAATACATTACAGAAGTAAGATGCCTTAGAAGTTGGGAGTTTGAGAGCAACATCTACTGGTATGCAGAATCCTTTCAGTTGTTTTGGGGACTGTTGCAGAAATGTGCTATAGAACAACAACGTTTTTCAGAAATGGACCACCTGCCAGAGTAGATGTTAAATTAATGTTTTGCACCAGAGTTTATATCCCAGCTAATTTAGGTTGGTTTTTTTTTTTTTTTTGTAACACAAGTGTTAAGCTTCTTGAAATACAGGGTATATCCTCATGGGGGAAAATTGTTTATGTGTTCTAATCTTGATTTTACTTTTCTGGGAGTTTTGTATTGTTTTGGAGCACGGTTTTGTTTCAAATAATTTAGAAAGATGAACTCAGGATGAACTGAATTAATCACTAGGGTTTGCACTTTGCAACAGAAAGTGCTACTCTGCCAGTGAATGAACTGAAACCTATTTAAGAGCAGGCCTATGATTACTTGGCATGTGAATGTCCTTTGTGTTTCTAAATATAACTTCTTCTATTACTGCAAAGCAATATGTAACAAGTAGAGGAGTGATTGGCATATGCAAATATTTCCTTAATGTATTAAATATTCCTCTTGATAAGTCACTGAAGAAAAATTAGAGCTGCAGTATGTTCAGTATATCCTGTTTTCATATGTGGAAAAAAATAACCAACAGCAAGTTATACAATAAATGCAAAAACACAAGAAAATCGAATGCAAATTCTTTGAGTTTTTGTCAGATGCTAGTCAATGCTTTATGCCTGGAAAAGAAAAATCTGCCTTTGTGTGTTTTTCAGAACATGTTGTTTTTCAGATATTCCTTTGAAAAAAATATTGGAAAACCATCTTAGTCTGTCACTCAATATTGTGGTATGAGAAATGGCCACTTGATCGCTTCTGCATTTCTTTCTCACTGAATCAGGCTTGTGCTGTCAGGTGGTCTGAATTTTTTCCCCTTCTTTATTAATGTATTCAGCTGATCTCAGATCTGTGCAGTCTCTTTTCCTGCTGTAAATGTTAGGCACAAGGTCTCAACTAGAAAGGTTGTCAGTGCTTCTATTTATGAAGAACTTGTTCTTGTGACTTTGAAGCATAGTTATTGATTTTTATTTCTTTTTAATAAAACATATTTTCATGAAAGATGAAAAGGAGATGGAGCAAAATTTTTCAGCAATGCAGAGAATAGCTCTTGACTGACACACCAGTACTGATATTGAGATGGATCCATGAAGCAAAATATGTTCTATATTGTATATTCAGATACATCTGAAGTAGGAATTGCAAAGTAATCCAACATTTCTTAAAATTATCAGTAGCAGTGTGACACTAAGTAATATAGACATAAATTAATATCTTTATAACTCTTTATTTAATAGTGAATATTTATAATATTATGGATGCAGATTATGCTTTGTTTTTCCTAAAGCACTGATATTATAAATCAGACCTCTGTCCATCTACCAGCAGTTTCATGGAGCTTCATCTTCTGCTGATGACAGAAAATAGCCAATGACTTTTCTGGTTTAAATTAGTGCCACTCTCTGAAAGATTTGGTGATATTATTTTTTGCAGGAAGATACAGGAGATGACAAGACTGTGTTTATCACAGATCTATAAATACTACAGCAGGAAAGGCCTTTTTAATAACCTGCTCTGATGTCATATATATTGCAGGGCATAGATTTCATCTGACTACTCCTTCACTTTGGACCAATAATTTCTGACTGAACTAGAATGTCCTTTTTTCTTGAAATGCACTAGTTTTGGTTCAAAATCTCTGCAGTGGTAAATATTGCCTCTGTACATTCTAACTCAGCTATATTTGCCATTGTTTTATAGAGTGGTAATATTTCAGGTGAATGTAGACATTCCTTTATTGCATGTTTTGGTTGCCTTGTGTTGGCTTTAGCCCTTGCATTTCTGGTGGCTCTGTCTGCTGAGTGAAACCCTGTAGTGTCACACATCTTTCATGGAATCTATTGCTGACTGATCACCTTGGTGAGTGCTTCTGAATGCCTTGGTGTGCAGCATCCTGATGACTTTCTGTTATTTGGTAGATCTGTTTTACAGTATACTGAGATGGGAAATGTTCTTTTGGCATGCACTGTCTAATTCTTTATAGGTTTTGATTATAACACTACCAACTAGGAAAAAATATTGTTGAAAATATTATGAAAGCTGATGTGCAATTTCAAATGACAGTACACAGCATCAGCTACTCCCCTGTGTGTTCTGTTAAAAAGGTTGGAGTCTGGGTGTGATAAACCTATGGTGCCTGGGCAGGCCACACGAATTGTTCTGGCTTCCTCTCATCACTGATGCTTTCTCAGTGGTGAGCAAGGAGTGGGGTGCAATGAAGGCACCTCTGTAACTGAGTGCATAGTCAGGGTGACTCATCTGGATTGTGGTTATCTGACAGAGTCACTGTTAGTCACACAGGAAAATTGCTGATGAAATATATGAAAGAGAGTATTGCCCTAGATTGGGCAAGGGATTACCTGAAAGTGGTACTGCTTATCTTTGTGAGTTATGGGATTTTGTATTTGATAACACTTGGAAAGAAAAATAATACAGAAAAGTTCTTGGTATGACTCAAGAAACTTAAAGTAATCTCCATCTGTCTTGCTATGTATTTATTTTAAATAGAACAAGCCCTTATCTTACCATTTTCTACAAACATTATTGCAAAGCAATGTTGTGCTCTTATTTATTTACTTTTTTTCCAACAAAGTGAAATGGCTGTTTCAAAGGCTATCTACTCTTCCAAAAGAAACTACTTATCAAAAAATTATCATCCTAGGAAACAAGGGAAACTGTACTTTACTAGTACCAAAGAACTGATCTAATAAAAACAACTCTTGTAAGTCACCTCCATTGCACTATACAACTGCTAAGAAGGCAATGGTCGTGACTGCACATGAGTTAATATTTCACACTTCTTCCAGGAGAATATATGTTCTGTGGATTGCTAAATAAGACTTCTTTATATAAATCATATGACAGCGCTGAAATGATTTTGATTGGAACATTATGTATTACTGCCTTTTATTAAAAAAAACCCACATGAAACAGATGAACAAAGCTTTTCTTATTTAGTGATACCTATTCTTAATGATTCTCTTTCAACAATATAGTGAAAGAAATGAGTGTTTCTGAGGATGGATTTATATTTTTTGTTATTAAAGAGTGGGATGGTCTGTTTTCCCAGTGGAGTAAGGCCATTGGAGATGTGTGTTAATGCCTGAACATAATCATAAAGGATGCAGAAAATAGAATGGATTAGTGAAGATACAATGTGCTGAAGATACCAGGCTCTTTTAGAAAGCTTTTATGTTAATAGATTATTGAATTTCATCTGCTGTTTTATCACTGCATAGATTAATACAAAGTAATATATATGAATGGATGAAAAAGGTTCTCTTCCTACATAAAAGGAATTTCTATATGTGATGAATATTGAGCTATTATCACTCAAAAAAAGTTACAGCAGATATTTCTGTTTCAAATGTCAGAGTAGTAGTTGTTGAAAGAGCAAATAAAATCTTAAATGGGAATAGAGAATAAAATGGAAATAATATTGCTACTGTACAGATTCATGGTTCAGTTGCATCTTGAATACAATATGCTGCTCTCTGTTGCATCTCAGCAGGCTCTAGGAGAATACAAAAGATTTATTAAAAGCAGGGAGCAAGGATTCCTCAGGTTGGAAAAGGGGCAGAGGAGGGAAAGTAGGGAAATAAAACACAGATCATTACATTTTGAGTGGTATAAAGCATGAACCCAAAGGCACAGCTGTGGACTGGAATTGTCCCTGAGTTGCAAGTCACTGAAGGTGGTGTAAATCTGTGTGGAGAACCTGCAGGGATTTACCCATTGCTGGGTAATCACTGGAGATCACTGTGCAGAGACAGGGTACTGACTAGGAATAACAGAGCAGCAGGCTGACAGATGTGCTTATTCAAATTTATATCTTAATTTGTCTTGATCTAGGAGAGTTTTTGTATGGCTGGTGTTTTCTAATTTCAGAAGTAAGTTGTAAGGCAATGGCAAAGCAAATAAGCAAAGCAAACCAAAATGCTCTTAAACAAACCCCCCTTACATTGGCTTGGATTCATTTCGTGTGAAGAATAATTTAAATTATTTGCTACTGAACTAGAAAAAAATACAAGTGAATGCCTGGGGGAAGAAAGCAAATCAATGATATAGAACAATCAGAATTCAAGTTTTTATGAGCACAAATAGTGTGATGAGAAATAGGAAGAGAGACTTGACTGTTTTCCCTTCCCCCAATTTTCTTTCCGTCAGGAAAGATTCTGTTGGCATATTGATGATTCATCTTCTGTTGTCTCTGGTTTATTACAGCCCTGTTTTTTCCTCTTGTAGGTTAACAGAACCTTCTGGATATTTAACAGATGGACCTATAAATTATAAATATAAAACTAAATGCACGTGGTTAATTGAAGGATAGTAAGTATCTATTTTCATAGTTTAAATTTTCTGAACAGTTTGGTACTATGTTTTAGAGATCAAAAGAACTCACATAGAGACTGCATGAGGATACAATATGAACAGTTTGGTGTTTTGTTAGTTTGTTTTGGTTTTGTTTAAATATTATATAGAATTTTTTAAAATTGTATTAGGATTTACAGGATTGCCTAGACTTGGCCAAATTGCATTCTCATTTAAATTGCTGGCAAAAATTATCCTGACATTGGTTTTTGGCCAGCGCTGCAGGCCCTCAAAACCCAGTGATAAATTTGTTGCATATTTGAATACCTTTACATAAGTTCCAAAAGTAGTTACAGAATCCCTTTATTTAACTCATTACCTGACTTATCTTATTTAACTCATATCAGTGATAAATCGGAATGGCCTCAAGTACAGAATGCTTATTCAGTTACATGTTTCTCAAAGTTAATGCTTCTAAAAAGTATTCTTTTGTATTCTATAGCTCCTCATGTACTTAGTTTTGAAATACTTTTATGCCTACAGTTTCGATACCTCATGCCTGTTGCTAATTTATCAGTTTAAGAAACACAAAGACATGTCTGAAGAAATGAGACACATAAATTAGTGTGGCTAAGTGTTAATGTTAATGGCACAAATTGGTTACATTTCAGGACGACCCCCCCCCGGATATGGGTCAGGATTTTGCTGACTCTAGTTCACAGTTCTACTAGCATTCTAGAAGAAAATTTACTCCTTCTGTATGTTGTCATAATCTCAGTCACCTTGGATATCTGCTTTGCTTTTGCAGTTCAGAAATGATGTGTCTCATCTAACTTTGCTCTGCTTATATGCAGACAGTAATTTAAACAAAACAGCAGTGAAGTTACAGGTGTTTGCAAAATCATTTAAATTGAATCTTCATTATCTAGAAGACCAGGCTATAGCTGAATATATATCTGACCTAGCTAGACTTCTCTTTTTATTCAGGCAGGGCTAGCTCAGGAATGTTTGCTCTGCACTTCACTAAAGTGGAAACACACCTCAGCACTGTAGGCAAGTGCTGCTTTGAAGCTGTTCCCCACTCCATTCCTCCTGTTCTCAGGAGATGGCAGAGTGGGTAGCTGGAGAAATCAATGTGCTGCGCACTCTGGGGAGGATTAAAGCAATCAGCAGCACTGTGCCAAGTGTCAGCACACAAGGAAGTCACATATGTATATAATACTCTGTCTTAAAAAATGAACAAAGGACTCTCTCCAAAGGGCCTGTCACAAAACTCCACATGTTTTCCAAACTGATGAATTGCACTCAAGACTGTCAATAGCGAGGAGAACTACAAAAAAATAATCTTATGTTTCATGGAATGAATATATATGTATATATATGTGTGTATGTATGATAATTCTGTGATATGTGAAAATTCCCCTTTCTGAAAGTTTAGAGATCCATTTGGACCTCAACCAAAAATCTGGTGACATTTCCCACACGTTGGCAGAGGGGAGGAGGCAGGCACTTGCACTAATATTGGTTGCAATTTTAGATCAGTGTTTTAATATGTTTTTTTGTCAATAATTAGTGTAATACTGGAAAGAGGATGTGTAGGTGATTTTATCTTGAAAGATTCTTTGAAGTTCATAGTCCTGACATTGTAAAGTAAATTTATTAAAAAGTATTAAAATGAGGTATTTTGATTGCGCTAAATTTGTGGTTCTGAACACTGATAAAATCTGGTGAACTTAAGCCTCTTATTAACTTTAGGGGTTATCAGCTGAGGTCTGAGTATGTTATTTTAAAATTTTCTAAGATAAAGGGAAATATTTGCTTGCCCTGGCTTTTTTTATTTAACAGTTTGAAATATTTAATTACTACTTAAAATATTTTAACAGAGTTATGCTGGCATGACCTATTCTACTGTGAGTTCTTGATCTTATGATCTCAGTAATTCTCTAAGTAATGTGTTGCATCCTTTTTTTTTTTTCAGCCCAAATGCGATACTAAGATTAAGATTTAATCACTTTGCCACAGAATGTAGCTGGGACCATATGTATGTATATGATGGAGATTCAATATATGCACCTTTAATAGCTGTATTTAGGTGAGTGTATTTACTAATCTTTCTGTCCACATAGTCATGTAAGGACATTTTCAGTTATTGGGGAAAAAAGTGACATTAGAGGTTTTAATATGTTAACTAGCTTGCTTTCTTATCTTAATATTATGGGAACATGTATGTAAAGTTGTATTAGAATGCATTCCAAAATGTTACAGTTTTGGTTAGATAATCATAGCAGAAATCCATTATTTGGATACTTACTGCTGACTTTGCATGGAATGTTAATGCTTATACACAGATACTTTCCTGGAAACCCCCGACTTACCTTGCAGATGCATGGACAAGTTTTATATACCTTGTATACCTTTTTGGAAAAAAGTTTTAGAATTATATTTATTAATCATCTTGTTTATATAGTTAACCAGCAGAATACCGAACTTCCTCTTTCCTTTTTTTTTTTCCCCCTAAATATGCCAAGGATTGCTTAAAAACATTTTCCCCCTTCTCTTTTCCAGTGGTCTAATAGTCCCTGAAGTGCGTGGAAATGAAACTGTTCCAGAAGTGGTTACTACATCTGGCTATGCACTGCTACACTTTTTTAGTGATGCTGCTTATAACCTAACAGGATTTAACATTTTTTATTCGTAAGTATTTTCCTACTAAGTAATTACCTTTGTTTTTTTTCAGTAGTGTAAGAGTCATACTCAGTGTAAGTGTCTAAAACCAGGGGACTGGGCTTGTAATAAGTAATTAAGGTATGAGTTAGGGGGAAGATCTCCTAGAGACAGAGTAGGGTTTTTTGAGTGAAGTCACATGGCCATTCCCAGAGTATGTTTTTCCTGTGCCATATGGAACTAGAATGTATCCCCTCCAGTGTTTATCCAACACATATAGTTGTCATATGGACTAGAAAGGAGATTATATCTGCTGTCATATAAATTTCCTTCTCTTGAACTGGGATCATCTGTTGCTTGATTTTTCTTGCTGAATATACTATGGCTTTTGAAACCTTCCAAGCAGTTCCACTTGGATTTTTGTGCCAGCCACAAAGATTTTATTCTGTTTCACTTCCTCTTCCTGAGTGTTTCCCCTCCTATTTTCCATCTCAGTCTGCACTCTGCCTTCGTGGATCTTATCTGCACTGTGTGTCTTTTAGTTTCTCTGATGGCAAAGTCTAATCTGATATGACCATGAT
The DNA here is from genome assembly GCA_013397075.1 of Rhabdornis inornatus. Lineage (NCBI taxonomy): Eukaryota > Metazoa > Chordata > Aves > Passeriformes > Rhabdornithidae > Rhabdornis > Rhabdornis inornatus. The sequence continues at coordinate 1,905,362 of VWZS01010874.1, read as the reverse complement.
TGCTTTTGTCCAACCTCCTTTTCTGTGTCTGCAGCTCTGAAGATGCATCCAGCAGACCTGAGCCTTTTCCTTTTTATATGCACCAGCTGTTTGCAACTTCTGTCTCATTTGGGATGTGCATGTGACACAATGCAATGTCTCTTCATATTGCATGCCTTGGTTCAAGAGGGAATTGCTTGGTCCTGTTGGACCTGTTTCTTTATGTGACATTTTTTCCATGATTGAAAATATGCCTGTTCTTTTCTCTCAATCCCTTCAGATTCTGAAATACCAGTTATTGGGATGTGGTGGCCAGCACTGCATTTCTTATGTTGAAGTACATGTAATATTTTTGTCACCTTCTTTATTAGTTTAAAATTCCTATTTGTCTTTCTGACCATAGCTTTGCTCTTGGCACAGTACTTGGTACATTATCTGTGGGAAGATTATTGCTGTAATGTGCAGCAGATTGCCCACCTTCGACCAGATAATAAATAGCTATTCGAAGTTTGGAAAACTTCACTATATATTGCATTGGAGATGGCAGCCTAGAAGACTGGATATTTTTAATTTTTGTCAGTTGACATTGCCTGGCAGATTTTCTATTGTAATTAGCTACATTTTTCAGTTATCCCTGAAGTTTTTATTATACTTATTTTATTTGTCTTGGGACCAAATGGCAATAAGACTTGGCATTCTTAAGAAATGAGTGTATATGCATTCTTTCATTACTTGGTAATGTGGTGCATGCTGCATTTACCTAATTTTTTTTGTAGATTTAAAACAAATGAAAAAACTTGCCAGTTTTTAATTCCATTACATATATAACTCATGCAATTCTATGTTATTGCAATGGATACTTTTAAAACATTTTTTAATGAACCAACAGTAACACTTTTTATGATAAAGAAGTACCTACAATTACTTTTTATGGCTGCATTAACTTTGCTTCTGTCACTGGTCCATTGCACTCTGCTTCTGTTACCCTCTTGCTTATTTTTTTACTTCATCTTGGTGGACCACTTGTATTCCTTTATTTTGGGGAAGACAGAAACACAAAATCTGTCACAAAAGTGCCTTTTCAGTAGCAGACAACTGTAATTACTCCAGAACAGTCTGAGTAAATTTTCTGTTCCTTGGAGTCGGGCAACTTTCTTCCAATTCTGCTGATCCAGTTTTTCTCATTTTGTTTGAATCCTTAATGAACCAGTTGGAGTGGGAAATGGTCTACTTTCCAACTAATATCTCCTGATGGAAAAACTTAACTGCAGAATGCTCCCTGTGAGGTTGGGGAAGAGGTTCCTCACAGCTGTAGCATTCAGCTGTTAATGCCGTCAATGGTTTTAATGCCATGTATGTTACCAGGTAAAACTCTCAGGAGATTTGGAATGGTGGTCAGATGTGGAATTTTCTATTTTATCAGCATAACAGTATCAGTCCTTTGAGAAGTGAGTCTCTAGAGGACAAAAATGTGTCTCCTCACTATCCTACCACAATTTCATCTAGTCAAAGGCCAGCCTTGAACAATTCTTGGCTAACTTTTAACAGTTCTTGCTTCATTCAGGTAGAGCTTCATTCAGTAAGGAAGACTGTGAACAGTATCCATCTCTCACACTTGCAGGGAGTGGTCTGTATTATCAGAGGTTTCTAGTAACACTTTATTCTGTTTGCTGTGAGTCATCAAAAGAAGTTTCAAATCCTATTTGGACTTCATCAGGCATATGCTGCCTGAGTTCATGGAAACTGAGTCCCATATCCTCCATCTTCCCTCATTTCAAGGAGTTGCCTGCATTTCTGGAACCACTTTGCTTATTTTTGCACTCCAGTTGCCTGTGATCTCAGTGTTTGGTAGGGTGTATCACAGAAATGCTAACTCCCAGAACAGTCACAGACTTCTTTCAGCCTAGGCTCTCCTGTTTTTTGCATCTTGGACTGCAGAGTTAAGGTGGCTCTTTAATTAAGGATTCAAAGCATGAAGCACTACTTACAAGTAGTTTCAGGATATTAGCCATCTTGTATTTTTCCTTACTTGTTTCCCCCTCTTTTATCCTCCCCAGATGTTAGGCATCCTGTTTGTAGTATGGACCAAAGCTGCTCAGGAAAACCCTTTAACTGTATGCCTGTGATGGAGAGTTTAAGCTCAATTACTTCCAGTTTGGTTATTTCTAGAGACAACAGGCATTTGAAGGGACTGAGTGGTTATACTGGAATACAGGAGAAAAACAGGTAGTGATCTGTCCAGGTAGGGCCTGTCCTTCTGCTTAATGTCGGTATTTGTTGCAGTGCAAGGTATTTGTGATCCTGAGTGCGTCACAGACTTTGTATGTAAGATTGGATCAACACGTTTTGAGCTCATTTACCTGTAAAATCATCATTAAACTTGTGTTTTATCAGTACATAGAAATTTTTCATGGTAAAAAATACTTTATCTAACAAATACTGCTGGAGTACTGCCAGATGAAGCCACTGTCACCAGGTCATGAGTCATCATTTCCCTTATCTTACGTATTTATTTTTTTTTCAGAATTAATTCTTGCCCTAATAACTGCTCAGAACATGGCAAGTGTACAACCAGCCTGTCTGTCCCGAGCCGGGTGTACTGTGAGTGTGACAAGTACTGGAAAGGAGAGGCCTGTGACATTCCCTATTGCAAAGCCAACTGTGGGAGCCCAGATCATGGCTACTGTGACCTGACAGGAGAGAAGCTCTGTGTTTGCAATGATAGCTGGCAAGGTAAGGTTTGCTTAGCTTAGTGTCTAGGTAATTTGATTTTCTCCCTGCCCTCCTTTTAATGTCACATCAATGCATCATGTTTTTAGTGTTTCCTGAAGTAAAGTATCCACTGTCTGCTTTTTGTTTAGTATTATTTGTAGCAACCTCTCAATGAAAAAGGAAGGTGAACTGCTGTGTTATAATGGTACAAGTGTGGGCTAATGGATGTACTGTAAGCATGTGGTCCAGTTTTAATCCCAGTACCATAAATAACTGTTTCTCATTACAGATAAATTATTTAAGATCCTAAATGTTTAATTCACTTACTATAATTATGCTAGATGTTTGTGGATTTTTGTTTTTATCATTTACCACTTCTGTTGCCAGTCTCAATTGGCTTAGCTTGCTATGCTTAAAAATTGCCATTCTCTTAACAGAAGTATTAAAATCCCTCCAGATTACTTAGTTGATATGCCTTCTTCCCATGACTTCCTGCCTCTGTTCTGTTTTATTGCTGTTTCTTTTGGCATGTCAAAGGAAATGACTTTTTAACTCCTATTAGCTGTCACACCTATTACTCCACAGTCATGATGAGATCTAATACATTTCACTTCTTAATAAATAATGAGTTGTTCATTCAAAGGCAGTCAGTGCACCCACAGAAGAGAAGTGGTTTAGCAATATGGTCATTGAGTGGAAATAGTGTAGACTTATTACTGAGTCCTTTAAAACCTTCCAGGACTGTAGTGCACAAAAAGATCCTGAAGACTTAATCTCTGTCCAGAAGTTGTGAATAGAATTTGCAGCAAGACTGTTGCCCTTTTAGTTGTGCATGGATTCCTTGAAATGTCAAATTGCTGAGTACAAGATGAGGAAATGTCACAAATCTTTGGAAATGCTTTTTAGGCTACACCTTCAGATACAGTGCTATGAACTTAATTAGAAGTTTTAAGCACAAAATAAAATTAAAAATCTGACTACCACTGCTAGCACCTTCCTTTTCACCTAGCATTTCTGTGCATATTGCCTTCTCACTCTTTCCTACAGATCATATAAAGATAATTTGCTTCATTATTCCTTGGATTTTCACTGAATCTACATAGATTTCAATTATTATTTTAAAATTCTGTCACAGATGAGCTGGCTTGGATATAGAATTGTTTTCCCTTACTAAATACCAAACTTTCCTTAAGCTCTCTGGGAGACTACTTTCTTCTCTGTTTTGTTTCTTGATTTATTTATACCTGTATTCTCTGTAGTTTCTATACTGATTCTATCTTCTGTGCACATTATTTGCAATGATGGAATAATAAATTTTTGTCTTGCTGTCTGACAAGTTTTTCTTGTGTTTGGTAATTCAGACCAAGTGGCTGACGGATCTTGATTTGTATGCTTTAGGAGAGAATTTCATGTTTCATTTTTTATTACTATTTTCTTTTTATCTTCTTTTGAGTAACTTCAGTGCCTGTATTAAAAAAAATCATTGAAGTGCATTGATTTGGATGTATAATAATTAGAACCCTTGATTCAGAATAGAAATCCCAGAATTTCCTATTTTATTGCATGGATTTTTTTCTTTTGCAATGGTGACATCTTGTGGTTATTGTTGAAGGAGCAGCTCTGAATAACTTTACACATTTAAAGCAAATACTCTGAGGAAAAATACTACTTTTTGGTATTCTTTGGGATGAAATAACTTCTTTGAGTAAAGAGTAGATATTAGATTATTAGATATGTCTTGTGGAATTTAATACAAGGATCTTTTAGATACTTGCTGCTGGTTGTACAAATACAGAATGAAGCTTTGATAAAAACTTTTAGATTTCAAAGACAAATAATTGACATGATTTTTATTTTTAACAGACATTGCATTTAACAAAACATGCACTAGTTAAATGTATTTTTTAAAATCAAAGTGTTTTTGATAATGCTATTAATCTTAAATATTTCTGAGGTGTTTGGTGTAAGAACAAAATTTAGTATTTACGGAAAATCTGGTTAATTAAAAATATTCACGAACATAAGGGAGGCTGAACTTTTCCCTAAGGAGCATTTTCTTTATGAGTTCTGTACCATATTACACTGTCCCATTCCTGGCTAACCTGTCCTGATAGATATTGTCTAATAGAATGTGTTGGTGCCTGCTGATAAAAGGCTGTGGATGTAATTCAGGGAGGAAAAAACTATGCCTTAAAACTACTGACTTGTTCTCTTTTTCTTTGCTAGGCACATGCAAAAGATAAATGGGGATGTGGCTGAGACTGAGACCAAAGTGGTGGCTCTTGCACAATTTGACCTATTTAAGAACTTCATAGAAAGATGTTTTTGCTGAATATGTTTTCACAGCCAGAAGATTCTCTTTGATACCAGGAATACCATGTCTTGGATTGTTTCAGGCTATAAAGGAGCAGAGAGATTTCCAAACAGCTAACAACTTTTGTGACAGATGAAAAAAATTCAGGATGACTGGAAGGATAGCAAACAGTTCCACATTTTTAAGAGGGTTAAGTGGAAAATGCTGAAAACATTGCTGACTCCTGGGTGTAGACAGGGAAAAAAAGGGTTGAAGGCTCTCTTGAAATTAAGAGAAACTTTATTGATATTTTGATCATTGATCATCAGCACTGCAAGCAAAAGGGGAATCTATTAGAGAGGAATTACAGGGTGTGTTTAAATTAGTTTTTAAGAGGGTCAGTAGGGTACCTTCAAAGCAAATCTGATCCTCATGTTTATTTTGGTTTGGATTGCATTGTGAGGTGGTTTGGAAAGAGAAGAAGGCAGAAGTTCCTTTTATAAGGAATTAGATTGAAAATGGTCTCGGTGAAAAAGGGTTGCATGTAATGCACACCAGTCCCAAACAGGCATTCAGCCCTAATCCAAAGTTAAAAACCAATAAAATTTCTGGAACATGTACAGTTAGTTGGTTCTCCCTACAGAGCTGCTTCTAGCAGATAGAGATGTAGCAGAAGACCAGATTCTGAAAATTAAACTAATTAACTTCGAAATAAGTCCATTAGCAATTCAGGCAGCTTGAGTTTTATAACATCTCTCCAGGGAAAAATGAGCCTTTCTGTAAGGAGAAGAGTAAACAATGAAAGTATAAAAGGGGCTATAGCTACTGCAGTGTAAAATCGGTGTTTTGCTTGCTTAGTACTATGGCATTTGTTCTAACAGCATCTTGAGTGTGGCCAGAACAACTGTCTAACTCAGGTTATCCTGAAAGGACTCACTGGATTTGGGTTTGTTCCCACTTTTCAGTGGAAGGCTTTGATGTCAAGCTCTCATTTGTCCTGCCTTAGTCCCCAATGTTGAGTTTTAGCAAAGCTGTGCTTCTGTGGTGCTGGTTTATTGAAACTGGTGGGGAAGGTTTGAGATGGGGGCTCAGGCAGCAGCAGGTGAAATGCAGCACTGGGAAGAACTTGTGCCAAATTCCTGGAGGTCTGAAATCTGAGATTCTGGCCTGTTGTGCCTGGATGTTCTTGAACAGAAAGCACACAAGTCTGTGTCTTCAGAGATGAGGACCTGTGATGTAGCATTTTCTTTGGACAGACCTGTTTTTCCTGGAAGGAAAAAGAAAATAGAAGCAGGTTTCTTATAATTCTTCTGTCCTGTGATAATTCCCTCTTTGGCTCAATTTTACTTTTCAGATTGTGTTCTGGCCAAGTATCAATTCAGAAAGGAGAAACTGCACTTTTATGGTCTGGGAAATATCCTCTTAAAGATATGTGCATTTATACTGTATATGCATATAAAGACACATATCCAAGGAATCTTTTTGTCCCCCAGTTTTAAGTTAGAATCCTATTTCTGTGCTCCATATTTGTAGATTTTTTTTTAGATGTTGATCACAGAAATGAGAGTTGTCTAGGAAAAGTTTGCATCTATAATATTGGTAGGAAGGAATTGTCTTGTAATGAATGGTTATTTCATATGTACTGGAAATGTTCTCCAGATTTATCTTCAGCTGGAATTTAACAATTTGACAAGCATCCTTGGAGGACTGTGCAATTTGTAAACAAAATATAGCTCTCAAAATTAGAAAATTAGTGTCTGAAAATTGTGTGAGAAAAATCAAGTGTCCTTATTACAAGAGAAAGAACATCACAGGTAAATGAAGAGCCAGCTCCAGTTTTAAATACCTTTATGGTGTCATTTGACAATTAGTAAAAGCAAGTTTAGCAGAATTTATTTGATTTGTTTCACTAAATGACTGTATTAAAGGGGTTGATAATGTTCTCTGTGCCTAATTAGGATGAGATTTAGGGAGTCCCTTGCTAATTTTGAGTTTTAATGAAAAATGGAAACCATTTAGAATAAATCTGTGACCTAAATATTTGTTTAAAAAGCATACACTTAAATGTGGTAAAGTAGAACTTGATTAAAATAATGATCCCAAGCAATACTCTGTCCTGAATACAAGAAGTAGATAGTGCTGATCTCCCTGATAAGGTAAAATACTAAATCTACTTTATTATCTGTAGCACCTTCATTTAAGATTAGGAAGAAAGGGATTAATGCAGCTCAAGACCTGTTAGCTTCATTTCAGCACCCTGTAGGGTTCTAGACCATAACTTGAGGAAAGAAATAATTAAACCTATATTGTGATTAACAACAAAACAGTTGAAATCTGAATTTATCAATGTAGTTCCTACGAAGATAATTGACATGTAAGAAAATTGACATGAAAATGCAATATATTTTATCTGAACCTCAGCATTTGATGACAGGAAATCATTGAAACTGAAGAGTGCAGTGCATACATAAGGAAACAGTAAGGGGAACTCAGCTGCTTCATGAAATGTGAGTGGGTGTGCTGAACATGTATGGAAAGGTATCAGTGCTCCTTAAAGGTTGATCTTGGGACTGATATTGTTACATAATTTATGTAATCTCCCTATAAGCCTCCTAATGAAATCTAGTAATACAAAGGTGGAAGGTACTTTAAATATGACAGAGAACCAGAATATCCTTCAAAAATGTCTGCAAGTAATGTGTAGGATTTAATTATTTCAGTATAAATTGTAAATTAATACATTTAGGGACTAAGAGTATTAAGAATTTGCTTTATAGTCTTGGATTGAAATGTGGAAAGAGACATGGGAGAAAACTTGCTTGTCTATCACAATTAGAATATGAATTAATTAACATTATTAATTTTATATTCTCTGCAAACTCCAAAGTGTCAAGTGCAGTGGTGGGATGATCAGTCACAGAAATTCCAGTTAAATGTATGAAAGCATTAGTAGTATGCTTCATGTTTTGTTACTACAGTTTTATGAACACAAATAGAAGCAGAGGGAGAACCATTAGGATGGACAGAGCTATGGAAGGCACTAACAGAACATGGTTTGTTTAAACAAGTAAAATCAGGGCTGGTAGGGAAGAATGTTGCTGTTTATAAACATTTGGGGAGTGTATAGACAGACCAGGTCTTTAAATACAGTGATAGCAACACTGCCAGAAGAAAAATTGGGATAAATTGGTCATCAATACATCATTTGGGAATTGGAAGGAGGCTTTTGTCTTAGAGCTGCAAGGTTTTCTAGAAATTGTTAGCAGAGATGCTGGAGTTGGTACCTTGCTGCCATTAGGATGGAGTCTCAGAATCTCTAGTCCAATGGGTATTGTCAGCTACAGCTGATCTGAAAGTCCCTGCTTCTTTTAGAGAGTGAGAAGCAAAACATGTTTTTAAGATGACAAATCTCATGTGATGTCTGTCAGAGACTGTACTTGTTCTCAGTCATGGAGGAAAGCTTTTCCTGCTTCTAGTAGGCAATGCTGTGGCATCTGGCCTTATCTTCTGTGCCAGCCTTGTTGTTATTGAGTTTGGGATCTGGGGCTGAGCAGTTAAAGGATGCTGTGCAGCTGCAGCCCTTCTGGCTCCCCTGCTCAGACTGACTCTGTGTGTCCCCCATGGCCAGATCACTCTTGGATAATCCACTTTTCCTGCCTGAGGAGCAAACAGGGCTCAGTAACAGCACCCAGGGGGCATTTCAAGAACTGCATCAGCTTGTGTGCATTTCTGAGTCATTCCTGGAGGAGCCTGGGTCCTGGCACAGCTTGCTGCTCTGCTGCTTTAGCTGGACACCTCACCAGGATCTCTCTGCCTGCCATTGAGTCTTATTTGCAGCAAGACTATTTGCAGGATGGGAGAAATAATTGCATCCAGTATGGATATTGCAGAGCTGTGCAGGGGCAGTGTAGGGATACATGGGTACACCTACTGTTAGAATGCCTAGAAGGAATTTAGAGCCATTCCAGCACAACTGGTCTGACTGTAGGACTGGTTTCAACCACTGAGTTGAGGTGGTTGAAAAATTACATTAATTATTCTCAACTCAAATGATTAGACAAACAAATCCAGAATAAACAACAAATACTTTTAAAATCACTTTGATTAGATTGCATGAAGAGCACTGTGAAATGTATATTCAACACATCAATACTTCTGTTTTTTTCCTCCGGTGCTCCCAAAGGAAAGGATTTGGTTTGAAGACAGTAGATGATGTTCAGTCATTTAGGTGGAAATTGATCTTATGACTTAAACTACTGGAACGGATTGTTACTTTGGCTTCTCATGAAACTCCTCAATAAACAGAGATTAGATTCTTTCTTTTGTGTGGTGGGGATAAATAACTTTTTTAAACCTATAGAATTTTTTCCTGCCTTAGAGGATAACATAATTGACTTCCAGTTCAGGTTTATAAAGTTGTTTGCTGTTTTTAAAGCATTTCCCCTGTCCCCCAGTGGATTGACTGACACATTAGGACGATAAGAGAGAAACTCAATTTTAAATGAATGGAGAAAAATAGTATTTGCATAAAACATAACAAAATGTATTTTTCATTATCTTTGTTCTGCAGCTGTAGTGCTCTTTGTTGCACAGAAGGCACGCATTTAGCGAGTGTGATGTTTCTGAAGAGAATATGTATTTTCTTCTGAAATAATAGTGTATGTATTCATGTAGGAAAATATATAAATGATATTTATAAGTCCTACATTTACCTTGCTTTTATAAAGCAATAGCCATACAAAAGAATTTGCTTTTTAAATTATGTTTTGATAGAGGCCAGTACTGTTCTGTTGTTTTGCATTTTTGCAGCTATATATACCATTTCTGTCCAGACTGATACATAATGTGGTTAGTTATGTATCAGTCCAACCCCATGGCAGTGGGGTTGGAGCTAGATATCTTGGAGGCTCCTTCCAGCCCACGGCTTTCCATGACTCTGTGGCACAGTGGAGTTTCTGCTTTCCCTCTGGCCTTTCCTGCCGCTCAGTTCTGACAAAGCACTGAGTCTGGAAGAGGGCTGTCTGTGTCATTCTTTCCATCACTTATCTGGCTAAGATTTTTGTATTCTTAACTCTGAGAGGAATGTCCAATCTGTCTTTACAAAGGAGCTGTGGATCTGCTTGTAGATAAGACTAGCACTGACAGATAAAAGAAACAGTGGGATGGATTCCGCTGATTGATGAATGGAAAAAGTTATTTGCCTTTACAAACTGTAGGACTGCTGATAAATGAAATTGGATATCGAAAGATGAAAGAAGCAACGGGGGAAAACTATGAATTCTATAAGAACTAAAAATTAAAAGAGAGGGTTATACATTAGAGGGGAATTTCAGGTATCAGGCGTTCCGGGAAGTCTGTACCTCTCAAGTACCTCAGCCCATGGGGAAAGAGAGAGGGAAATGCAGCCGGGAAAACAGGATAAAAAGGAGGCTGCGTCCTCCGAAAATTTGAGAGATCCCAGGGGAATGTCCCATGGCCTCTCCCTTTATTTGAATAAAGCAAAAAGGACTCCTCTGTCTCTTTTTTGGACATAAACCTCTGTGGATTAATTTTCCTGACAACTCAGTGTGAGGCCGTTTTGCGTTCATTTCACTGCAGTCGGTGCCGGGTGTCCCTGGATGTGCCGCAGGAGTTCTGGCTCTGCTCGCCACTCGCCACCAGGGGTCCCTGCTGGCCGCGACATCCCGGTGCCCGCGGCTCGCGGTGACAGCCGGCAGAGATGCGGCTTTTCCCTCTGACCCGCCGGCGCCGTTTCCATCATTTCAAGCTCTTCCCTGATCAAAGAATACTTAATCAATTGTTTACTTTAAAGCCCTTTTATATTCAAATTAAGTGTTTCCTCCGGTGATTTACCAAAATCACGATTTTGCTGAGGTTACAACTCTATTACAGCGTCAATTATTAATGCTTAAGAAATAATGTATGAATTGTTCATACTCTCATTAGACCTCATTCAAATGCCATTAATCTTTTCTGAGTAGAAGGTATAATGAGCTATGGGAATTGAGTGTCTCCATTGTTCAGTGAATGGAAGGTAATTTGGATACAAGTGGACATCATTCTTCTATAGTATACTAGGAAAAGTTGACAGCTGGATGCCTGGTTGTTGTGTGTAGGAAGTAACTGTAACAAGTTGCCCCCAAAATTACAATAAAAATTGGAAAAACGTAATCTCCCTGTGCTCCCATTCCCCCAAGATGATGTTTTATAATTATTGTAGACTTGATGTACATTACTTATTTAGCTTACTTAGTAAACTTCAGCAGCTCTCTTGTAAAATTATGTCTGATTCATGTAAATCTTTGCATCTGAAGCACTCTTTGCCGGGGGAGTATCCTTGCCAAAGAGATCTGATACTTTTTACATGAAGAACTGTCTCCTCTTGTTTGCTTTGAACATGGCTTCTTCAAGCTGTATTTCATAAAACTCAGCTCTTTATATTCAGAGAGACTGTGGACTCTTCATATTCACCCTCTTTGTCACTTATTTTATAGACGTTTATAATTCACTTCCAAAGTTTGTTTTTTTCAAGTGAAAAAGTCAGTAGTTCAAAGGAATACAGTGGTTTCTGTAATCGGAACATCCTTATTACTCTCCTGTAAACGCTCTCCAGCACTAATCTCTTCTTTTTCAGTAGGACACAGTTTTCTAAGGTTACACAAACCACAGATTTATGCAGTGGGGTAACAGTATTCTTGATTCTGAAATGATTCTTTATTTTGACCATTGCTGAGTGGTGATGTAATATTTTCACGAGTTGTCCTGAGATGATCCTAAGATGTACCTTACTTAATTTTCAGTTTTACTAGGTTGAATTTTGTTTATTTTTTTATTGTTCAGTCGCATGGTCAGACAGGAACTTGTTCTGTGGTTCTTCAAAGGCCCTGCAAATACAGCCTTTATCAGCAACATTTATATATATACGTATACATATGTACATTCAGGTTTTAAATAAGATCTAGAGCATAAACTGATGATGAAGAGATCACATTTTTGTTATTACAGAACAAATAAAAATTTATTTTGCTTTTCATGATTGTAATAGTCATATAGCAAAAAAAAAAGTGTTTTGGTGACTTTTCTTACTTTGACAAAAATGATTGGCCAAAATACATTTGAAAATAAAATTTAGTGATTGTGGGTTTGATGGCTTTGTAGAATGGTCTATAAAATGTTATAAAATTTAAATATTCAAATAATTCTTTTGATAAAGCACTTGATAGTGTATTTTCCTCTTGAAAAATGCAGAATGGCATTTGAAAAAGGCATATTTTTACTTCTAAGATTTAATATAGTGTAATGGATATTGTAGCTTAATTTCCTGTATTATTATTTGCTTTGATAAACACTTATTCTGGTTCAAATACAGTATAGTTTTCTCTAAAGGTAACATACAGTGCTAAAAGTTTTTGACCTAAATGATAGGTGATTTAAAAATGTGATCCTTGGTTCATTTCTTTCAATTTGAGACTTACAGTCTGCTTTCTGAGAAGAATGTGGAAATGAATTGTTATTATTTGAGCTAATCTAGTGCTTTCAATTAGATTGACATCCCATGTTGTCAATTTTTTCATTGAGCATCTGTTAAACATAAAAGTGTACATCATATTTTATCAGAATGAGCAATCCTGACATCTGTAATTAAGCCTCCCCTGTTTCTGCTTTATTGGCTTTAAGATCCCTGTCTAACAGATTGCACAAATTGCACTTTTGTTTACAAAACAGGTCCAGATTGTTCTTTGAATGTCCCCTCCACGGAGTCTTACTGGATTCTGCCCAACGTGAAGCCCTTCAGCCCCTCTGTGGGCCGTGCTTCCCACAAGGCTGTCCTCCACGGGAAGTTCATGTGGGTGATTGGAGGATACACCTTTAACTACAGCTCATTCCAAATGGTGTTGAAGTGAGTGATTTCTCCTCTGTCATATCCTTTCTGATGGGGCTTAGGGAAAACAGATCCTGTCAGGGAGGGATCTTCTATCTTCTAATGCTTTATCTTCTAATTTAGCTGAAAGATTTATATCTCTTTTAGACTGTTTATTAATAGTCTGTTTTTATGCTTGTAATTTTCTTATAATTATAGAAAATGAAAATATAGGCAACATCAAACTGTTGGTGATATTTATATGTACTTCAGTTTGGTGAACTACATTTTGAAAGCCATGTGCATTATTGATGTTAGTTTATGGTTACAGGACACTTGTTTTAGTGCTTGCACTTTGCCTGCTGGTGCCATGCCAGTAGGCTCAGGCAGGTCACCTGTATTCGCCTTTTTCATACTTACGGCAATTTATATGTGTGTATATTTGGCCACCTATTGAAAGCATAACTGAAGCAGCTGTAAATAATAGCACCCAGGTGGTTTGGATGGTAGCTTCATATGTAGAGGCCCTAAATGTGGCAAATGCAAGCATTAGGATATATTTATTAGCATATTATTAGCATGTTTACTTCTCCTGTTGGTGTCTACCTGTTGCTTTCTTCCACACATTTGCAATCATCCAAAACAAATCCCATCATCTTTTGGATTTTTCTTTTCTACCTTCATTTATTTTTTTATCTCTTTTATCTAATGCTGTGCATTGATTAATTAATTAAAATATAATGGAAATTAAAATCAACCATATAGTTAAGAGGGTGCCCGACAGTAAATCTTTAGAGTAGTGCAAAAGCATAGGGCATGAGCAGTTTGGTGAGGTGGGGTTTATGTGACTGATAAGAGAACAAGTCTTGTGTTTTTTGTTAGTTACTCCTGTTTTCTGAGATTGTTGATGGGTCCCTTAAAGAGCTGCTCCTGTTCTGCTTGAGGAATATTTAGTGCACTATTGTAATAGTTCAAAGGATCTTGTTGATCCTAACACTAACAAATTACCATGTCAGACTTAGAGTTAGTTGAACATACAAGCCCTTCTTTTTCCTCTTCAGGTTGAAAATGTTTCTTCTTCTATTTCTCTTCTAGCTACAATTTGGAAAGCAGTATATGGAATGTAGTGCCTGTATCCAAAGGGCCACTCCAGAGATATGGACACACTCTTGCTTTGTATCAGGTTTGGACTCTTCAATGAACTCTTCAGGTTTATTGCACAGATTTTGGAACAGAGATTATGCAATACTTCTCAATTGCTTTGCTGACCATAAACCTTCCGAGCTAAACCTGCCAATAAAAGGCAGAGGGGTGTGTGAGATGTAATTGGGGTTGTGGGAATTGCTCTTGCTCACCAGGTGCCATCCCCAGGGGCTGACCCCCACAGGCAGAACCAATTGCTGGTAGCAGGGTCCTCTGGCAGGCAGCACCATGGCAAGTGATGGCCCAGGGGTGGGGACTGTTCAGGGAATCCAGGAGCACAGGGAGACAGAATGGGAGAGAAGGCTCCAACACATGCCTTAGGGGGCTGTCAGGGAGACAAGCTACAGAGGGTGACAGACTTGTTAGCTGTGACAGAGAAATACAGAATTGGTGTCGCAAATTTTCATTTCTTTGTATAAGGCACCTCAGTAGGTGCCTTGATACAATAAGGATTGTATCGAGTCAGACCGAAGTGTTCATCTTGCCTGGTAACACCTCTTGAATAATGGGTAACAGCAAATGCCTAGGGAAGAATATAAGAAAAAATGACAGGAACTTACAGAAGCTTCCTCAGAATACTGTCCTACTTTGCAGCTGGGATTTCCTAAAATAGGATAGTATTTTTGTGGAAAAATTATGAATCTCTGTTGTGTATTTATTTAAAAAAAAAATTTGGACCATGTATTTATTTTAACATTGACATCATCCTGTGCCTACGAATTCCAGAATATTTTTTTAAGAAACAAAACCTTTTCAGAAACTGGTACTAGCTGGTTTACTTTTGATAATCTCTACTTCTTATTCTCCATTTATTTCCTCATACTACTCATGATTTTCTGTAAGGCCATCACACCCTCTACCATTTCTTTTTCATACTGAAAATTCCTTGTGTTTTTAATAATCCTCTATAAGTAAGATATGTCATACCTTGGATAATGTTGTACCATTGCCTTTACCTCTTCTAATTCTGTTATATTCCTTTTGAGAAAGGAGGAATCACATTTAGTGTGTTCTTACCTCAGAGATTGATGTAATAGGGAATTAAGGGTCTATTTTTTTTCCTATTAGTTCTTTAGGGTACTTTAGCTTTTTGAAAATCTGCTGTTGGCTTTGAACTGGTATTTTTACAGAACTGTCAGTTACATCCTCAGGATCTCATTTGCAAGACATAACTTCCCTTTTGAAAACGTTACAGAATTTTTCTCCATCTGTTTGTCTGTTTCACTCACTGAGTTCTGTCCTTTCTGCCTCTCCCTTAGCAGTCTTTTGGTATGGACACATTTTTAAGCAGGAATTTACATACTACAGACAAGGGCTAACTCTTTAATTTCTTCAGAACTGATTCCAGGGACTTTCTTTGCCAGGTTTGGTCTTTTTTTTTTCTTTCCTACTGTAACTTTGTTTTTAGTTTTTGCTATGGAAATACCTGTAAAGTCTACCATGAAGAACTCATGTGGGGAAGTTAACCTCATTTTATTGCTATGGCTTTCGCTTCTCAGAATATTCCTTCAGACAGTCTGTTGGCACCACAGAGTATCTAGTTAGGTGTTAGTATCTAGTTAGTATCTAGTCATATTGCTAATGCATTTGAATAGTGATGTCTTAGTACTTCATATATAAATTTTGCAGCCATCTCATTAAGGTGTTTCATAGCTTGCCTTGGTGTGAGTCTCTGTTTTAATCTGGTGCAGTTTCTGAACTTTGTTTTGAACTCCAGTTTTTCTTCTAAGTTTCCATTATCCTTCTGTTAAGTTAAACTTTATTTTGTTATTTGAAATGGAAAGTTTTGTTTTAGGAAGCGTTCTTGTAATCTGAGCAAAAATGTCTTAAAATGTCTTAGAATTCATTTTTTTCACCTTTTTCATGTTTATCTTTTAAAGATTTTACACTTTTAGTTGTACATTTTAATTTCTTTTTGTTTGCTCTTCTTTTATATGCTTCCTCTGAGTTAAGAGGAGCTGAAGGCATGGGTTGGTATTTTATTTTGTCTTGTTTACCTGGCATCTGTTGTTCTTACAGAGATGGTGAATCTATGTTTAGCATGGTGAATATTGTAGAGGTGTTTTCAGTAGTCATATAAACTAGATTTGGTGCATTCCCTAACATCAACTCAAAGCTTGCTTTTCTTCCTGTCAGTTCCGTGATTCATTGCTAAAGGTCAGATCTTTTTGACCAGTGACTTTGATTATTACAGTTCTTGTAGAATGTGGACTTTTTAGTCAAGAAACATTTGAGTAATGTATCATTTATCAGTTCAGAATAAAGGCTTAAAATATAATTTAACCTTTTTATTTGACGGTGCTAATATTTTCTTGAGACATTCCAAACTAAAGGGTAACCATTTTAGAAATCTTTTCATCAGCAAATATTAAATATGATAGATTTGTCTTAATTCAGACATCTCTTTGAATCTCAGTGAAGAAGTGCAACTCATGTTAATAATAATGAAAGCTGCAAGTAAAGGTATAGTAAAGAAGCTGTGAATGTTGTTGACTAATTAACATATGAAGACATATGTTAATTAGCAATTAAGATTCACTAATAATGAACCTATGTGAAATAATTAACGACTGCTGCTTGTACTAGTGATTATGTCAAATGTCAGAAGTTACATGGACCAAAAGGAGCTGATCATGCAAGTCAAAGAAATTTCAAGGGTAAAAAGTACACCCTTCTGGAGTAAGTTCTTACATTAACTTGTTGGGATAAAATTTTGATATTTTTCCTTTTAGATCTTCAGTCTTTTAAAAAAAAACCAGAAAAAATAATTTAGAGTGAAGAGCAGTCGAACATAATCATCACCTAGAGATGGCAGCTTTGAGCTGTGTTTTCAGCTCTGTACCAGTAATTGTGTAATGTTTCCTTTATGGTTGATAGGAAAAAAATATCCACGGAGAAGAAATTATATTAAGTTTTTGACTTGAGCTCCTGAGATTTCAGAGCCTAGTGCTAGACTGGAGTGAGAGTGCAGAGACAACGTTGCCTGATTGTGGTGCAAGGTAAATTAGAGCTGTGTGATTGACTCTGTGGAGAATGAAGTAAGTTACTGTGCCCATTTCCCTCAGAAAGCTTCTTTGGTAAAAACTGAAGTACTATTCTTCTTTATTCTGAAGAAAAAAAGATCTGAGGACTCCCGCTGATGTATAGTTATAACAAATCCTGAAGACTTTTAATGCATTTTTAGAGGAGAGAGCATAAAAGAGCTCTTGCTTTTAGACCAACTAAACTGTTAAATAGTGTTCAGGCTGGTTACTGGAAAGGTGCTGTTAGTGAGTGGTTCTACTGCATCTCAGAAATTGTATGGAGTTTCTGGCACCTTGATAACTGAAAATATCAATGTACTTTGAAATAATTTATATAAGAAATAGGCTTATAAAGAGACTGGGGGAAATGAATTGTGAGGTTTTTAGAGTAGGTGCTTACAGGTTTGATAAACATGGCTAGGTAGGGAGTTAGAGTAAATTGCAAAATACTAGATCCCTGGAATTAAGGAGAAAGGAAGTTGCCTGCAAGGTGTATAGGCGGTAGTTGCTGGGACTTAGTTTTTGGTAGTATCACCAAAATTGGTTGAATTTGGCCTCATAATTTAACTGTTGGTGCTGGTCCCAAGACAGTGAAAGGATGGCTGGGCTTTGAGGTTTGTTTCCTTTGAGACTGGCGATAGAGATGAAACAGGAAAGCTGATGTAGTGGTAACCACGAAGTACACAGACCATTTTATATATAGTCAAATTTAGTTTAACTCATTTGAGTTTTATGAATATTACTTCCACTCTTAAAACTTTATTAAGAAAGGGTAATTGTTTTGATTCTTTTACAAATTAATTGGCATTGATGTTGAGTCTGTATATATCTTCTTGTATTTTTATTGGTGTCATAAAAAGCTAGTGTTAACAAAGCAAAAAAGAGTAAAAACTTTTCCTACTTTATTATGAACAAGATAAAATCTTTCACCAGTTGGTTTATTGTTATTCTTTTAATGCTTGTTTTTGTTGGCTATTGTAGTATAATTTGAATAGCACTGGAAATAGAAAAGTATTTTCTAACTATTCTATTAAGTAGCTATTGGTAGGTTGTACCAGCAATTTCTGTAGTTTTATTGTTCTGTGACTTTGAATTACCTCTCATGCACAACTTGCTCTCTTATTCTGATTTGCAGATCTCAAAAGTGTGATAAGTAGGTGAGATGAGCTGCCCTACACTTTTTGCATGTAGCCTTGAGAAAAGCCTATTTAGAGTTCCCTTCTGTGAAGTGGCCCTAATTCGTCAAGAGATTGTTTCTTTATGTAGAGGTGTCATATTTTTCATTCCTTGTTTAAATGTTATATTCAAGTTGGTTTGAAAGTGAAGTCCAAGTAAGGTCACCTTAATTACCTTTATCTAAATCCAGCAACCATTGGAAAACTGCAAATAATGAAGAGATAGTGACAGCACTCTTGGTTAGGTTGACTTCCTGACAGACAGTGTGGTGCAGTATTGTCTTGACCTTGAATTTGGTCCTGTTGGGAACATAAGTTAAAATGTTCCTCTCCTGTAACTTATTCAGGTTCTTACTCAGAGAGGATATTGTCCCACATCAAACTAAGAATTAATAAATCAGGTTTCAGGAAGAAGAGTTAAGTGAAGACTGCTTTCCAGTCTGTCAGGCCTGATCTAATGGGAGGATTACTGGATCAAGTAGAAATGTAACTAATTTTTAATTTTGATATAACACATAAAGTGTTCTTGATCTGTTAACCATACTAAAGGAGATAACAGTTTGTGGAAAGGAAGAGGAGGTATTAGACACTCCTAAACCAGGTGGTACATGTTGAATGCAAAAAATAGACTTGTGGTGGATAAGTTATTGCCAGATTATATTTTGTGAAACTTGTATTTTGCTTGGGGAAAAAAGATTGAGAATTTCTTTAAAGACATACTGATTTGACTAAACTTTTAGAAATTTCAGTTAGAAATACAGAGAACAAAAATCCTAATAAATGTTAGAGTTCTGTTAGCTTACATAAAGTTAATTTCAATACCAAGGCGTGTATAAAATCTAGGGGAGAAAGAGATGGATGATCTTGTTTCAAGAAAATAGAGAATGACTGTTCATGTGGCTTGTGAGTAGCATTTCTTTGGCCAATTCTTCAGGAACAGTTTAGATTCATGTAAGAATTAAGGCAGAAAACTGATTTCTGAGAGAGAAACTTTTCTGTGTAGCCATGATATAGTTAAGAAATGCAAAATGAAAGTGATGTGGTTATTTTAATGTGATTAACTTCCTTCCAATTCATTAGAAATGGGTTATAAATTACCCCTTTGTTGCATTTTTCTTTTACACTTTTTTTAGTGGTATCTACCAGATAAGATTCTTTTGGAATGCAGGCAGGATTTGCATAAGAGTTTGTCATTCCAGGGTACAGCCTGAGCAGCTAAGTATTGTTCCACTAGGAAAAAGAAAAATTGTGAAGTCTTAGGAATAAAAATATGATAAGTTTTAGAATTCTTGAATTACTGCATTTGTATTAAATATAAAATCAATATTAACACTGAGATAAGGTGTAGAGAACAGAACAAGTCCAAGGTCAATGGAACAAATGATTTTGGCTGTTCAGGATTCATTGTGAAGTGTGTACAAGTGTTACTCTGCTCTGGTGTACAGTCCATTGGCTGGGACTTAAGGGACAAGCAAGTGCTCCTTGTCTTTTGGTGGTCTTCTAAAACATCCTCTTTAAACTGTTTCATTTTTCCTTACTGTAGAATGCTTCTCTGTCAAGGATCTTTGAGCAACCTCTTCCAGTCTTGACCATTCTCAATGAGAAAAGAGAAATGTTTATTCTTATATTTAAATTGAATTTCTTGTAATCCAAATTGTCCACATCATGTCTGGTTTATTTGCTGGATTACCTTGGGAAGAGTCTGGCTCCCTCTTTTTCAACCTCTCCTACCACGCATTTAATTTTATTTGAATTATTTGGTTATTTAACAAACATTGTCTCTAGAGATGATGATGGTATCAATAAGATGAAGAAATCAAGTGGAATTTTATGGCTGTAAGTTATATTGATTCTTTCAACATTCAAATTGTGGCAGTTTACTTTTTCTCCTATATTCGAGTTATTCTCTTGGTCTTACTTTGTTCAGTCAAAAATGTGCATGTCATTCATTACTCTGTAAGAGAAATCCTAGATCAAATTAGTATTTTCTTCTTTTGAGAAATGTGATTTAACTGTTTTGTTCAAATCCCAGCTTTGGTCTTATCATTCCTGCCTTCTGCTGTCATCCTCACTCTCCAATATGCACACTCAAATATTTACCAATCGTATACTTTTTGTCATCTTTTTTTATCATTATGGTTCATCAAAATTTTCCACTGAAGTAGTTTTTTCAGGGAAAAAACACGATTTGAGAAAATGGAAACATTTATTGGAAGGGTTTAGTTCCATTGAAGCAAACAGGAGCTGCACTGGCTGTTTTGTTGGCTTGGACCTGAACACCTGCCAAGAAACCAACTGATGTATCTGTAGGTGGGAATGTCATGATTGAGCGAGCCGTCGACCTGCTCTGTTTACAGGAAGAAATTTCTCATTTTTCTGGAATTCCCTACTGAGCAGGAACTCTGAAGTTCAATAAACAATGCACTTTTCTATACTTCAGTTTGCATAAAGTAATAGTTATATGAAATTTTGGTTTAAAAGCCACAAGGTCTTTCAAGGTTCCTGTAAATTCTTAGAGAATGTTACACATGTGATGTAATGTATATAATACAGCCAAGGTTGATTTATTGAGTAAATGTTCAACTTTTCTATCCCACACTGTAATTGAAGGTGTTGTTTTTGATGCCTGGTATCAGAACTTTAAAATACAAATGTTTTGGAGGCCTTGTATCTTCTTGGTGCTTATCTACGTGTTTTGTTTTCTCTTCCATGGAAAAATCTGCTTCTTATTGTTCTCTCTCCTCTAGACTGAGGACAGTTTTTAAGATCTTTAATTTGGGCCAGATTCTTCACACTTTTTTGGCACTAATTTCACAAAGACTCTCAATTTTATAATTTTTGTTGCCTTTAAAAAAATATATTATTTTACTTTGCAGTCCTGCTTGGTTTGCTATTTTATAAACAAATATCTACTATGCTTAATTCAGGTAAAGGGTCAGCAGTGTTGGTGTACTAGCATACTTGAAACTCTGTATCTTATGTGTTGTGTCTTCAGAAAGCCTCACCTTTAGCATGCACCTTGATTTATATTTAGCATATAAGTCGCTTATAAAGGTAGTATAAATTTTATAAAGGGACTCTTCTGTCACAATTCTTCTGCTGCATAGGACCATTTGCACTTGTATCATTCCTACAATCCATTCCTGTTAAGGCTTTCCAAATAAATGTCTGTCTCCATGTGCTTAGGAGGTTGGGTTTGGCCCTGTATAAGTATGCATGTAACATTTGTTAATTTGAGTTCTGTATTTCTTCCACTGACTTGTCTCCTAGCTTGTTTTTCTCCATGTTCAGCTAATCACCACTTACTTTTAAAGTGTTTTTCACCAGCTCTAGGAGTTTCTTAATCTTAGCAATAGCCCTTAGCAAAGCTTAGTTAAATCTGGTTTTGTGGCTGATAAAGCACTTGTCATGACCTTCTTGTCTTTTTCTCTGTGAATATTCTTGTATACAGGGTCTGCTGTGTCACCTAAAAGATTGCTCCTCACGGAAGTGTTCTTTTATCTGAACTTTGAATCATTTAAGCAGAAGTGTGAGGAGGACGCTGCTGTTGTCAGCTGTCTGAGAAATAATTTCAAAGTTAATACAGCTCTTTAGGTCACCTCTTTTTTTTTTTTAAGTGTCTTTCTCAGTGTCAGAAACATATATGCTTTTTCAAATACTGTTGTACAGCCCCTGCAGCTCCTTAATTAGCTCTTTCTTTATGCCATAGTTATCAGCATTTGAAAATAAGTTCACAATTTTAGTGATGCTGATTTGAGTTTGGAGATCTATATGATATTGTAAGGAATGAGCCATATAGGATCCTTTCAAGAAGAATATTTATTCAAGCCATTCCTTTGGATCATCCTTCTTTGGTTTTTGTGGGTCTTTACCAAGCTCTTTGAAATGTTTTATCTCCTAGGAAAAGCATGGGTTCAGATACATATCTCTCTAATCCTACTACAAATTCCTTCTGTGAACATCTTTTGTTCAAACACCAACAGTAGCACAGAGGATCCCTGCATAGGAAAGATTTAAATTCCAAATCCAGAAATATTCACCTGCCTCAAATGAAAAAAACAGCTGAAAATTTTGCAGAAATTTCAAGTGCACTGTGGAAGTGCATCAGACAGTTTGGTCTGGCATTTGCTGACTAATCTCTCTGGGTAGTGAGGAGTCTTTTCTTACAGTTTTGGACTCTGTTCCTTACCATCAACCACAGGTGTGTGGGACAGCATTATAACCTTCTAAAGGCTTTGTTTTGCTGGACTGAAAAGACTTACCATTCTGCTGATCACCTGTATTTGCCATGCCTGCCCATTCAAAAAGAGTCAAGAGTTTACATTTCTTGATATGTACAATGATAATAACCTGAAATTTACATATCTATGTTTACAAATTCATCACCTCCTTGTACAGTGTCTGAAATTTCTGTATGATTGATGCAGAAACTTCTTTGGTAGTTTCTTTATCTTCCAGCCTCTTTTTCTGAGCATTTCATGCCAATTCAAACTTTGCCAAATGTGCTAAACCTGCAGCTTCTTCTCTTTTTTTTTTTTTTTTTTTTTTTTTTTTTTTTTTTTTTTTNNTTTTTTTTTTTTTTTTAAATTTAAACCTGGTAGGGCTGAGTTTGGAGTAAGCTCTAGAATATTACATTGCAGAATGCAGAAGACAACTCCCAACTGTACAGCATGCAAATGGGATGCAGGGTGTGTGGTGTGGTTATATCCTAGCAAAGACTGAGAATCAATCTCAGAACCAGAGGAAGTTTTTTCCACCCAGGATAAACTGTCCTTGAACAAGTCTGTGAAGCCAACAGTCTGGAATTTGTTCTGTGACTTTGTGTACCTTGGCTTGCAAATCCAAATGAAGCAAAATTCAGTAGGATTTGCTTTCAGTCAATATTTAAGTAAATCACTCATTACTTACCAGAACAGATGGCTCTGCTGCTTGAGGTGTGTGGTTCGTGATGGCTGGAGTATCTGTTTTGCATTCCTTAAAAAGAACTCAAAATACTCCCCTGTAGGACTTGATTTTAGTAAATGTGCTCAAGAGGAGCCAGCCACATCCATCAAAAGCAGCACGACCAGCAGGTTGAGGGAGGTGATTCTGCCCCTCTACTCTGCTCTCATGGAGCCTTGTGTCCAGCTCTGGGACACCCAGCATAGGAAGCACTGTTGGAGCATGTCCTGAGGAGGGACCACCAAGGTCATCAAATGTCTGAAGCATCTCTCCAGAGGACAGGCTGGAAGAGTTAGGGTTGTTCAGCCTGGAATAGAGAAGGCTCAGGTGATACCTTATACCTTCCTGTACCTAAAGGGGCTACAAGAATGCTGGAGGGTGATGTTTTACAAGGGCATGGAGAGGTAGGATAAGGGGAGATGGCTTCAAACTGTGTGAGGGCAGGTTTGATTTAGGTACTGGTAAGAAGTTCTTCCCTGTGAGGGTGGGAGGGCCTGGCACAAGCTGCCCAGAGAAGCTGTGGCTGCCCCATCCCTGGAAGTGTCCGCGGTGAGGCTGGACAACCTGGGATAGTGGAAGATGGCTTGGAGCAACCTGGGATAGTGGAAGGTATCCCTGCCCATGGTGGTGGGGGTGGAAGAAGATGATCTTTAAGGCACCTTGCAACCCAGATCATTCTATGATTCCATATACACATTGTTCCTTTACTTTAGGTTCTGGTGACTGGATTTTCTCAGAACTTAAGTTAACTTTGCTAGTAGGAGAGAGTGTTCTCTCTTGTACACGTGCTGAACGAAATCCCCGTAGACTGAGTGTGTGGAAAATCACATTTTAATTCTGTGAACTGTTCCTTAAGAAAACAGTAGAATATCCTTTCTGTTTAGCTTTTTTTAAAATAGAATGCTGCAGTATGGATTAGGAGAGCCATGTAATTAAAAGTTTTCTGGTAGAAATAATCTCTTTGAGATTCATTTTGGTGTCATTTTCATGGCTAGGTTTATTTTTCAGAGAAATAGACTTCTTATCATTGTTGGTTTAGTTTAAGTATCATTGTCTGGGATTAGTGTCTGATATTGAGTGGTTAATGTAAGATTAAATGTGAAGATTTAAGTCAGATTGCTCAGTTATGAAATATTGCTCAGCAGAGGAGTATGCAGTTCAGATGTTATCTTTCTGTAATCCATTATATGCTTTCTCCTCTCTCCCTTCCCATTTTTACAGGAAGACATCTACATGTATGGAGGCAAAATTGAAACGAGTTATGGCAATGTCACTGATGAACTGTGGGTTTTCAACATACCCAGCCAAACATGGAGTACCAGAATTCCTGCAGTCCTTGTCCATGGACAGCAGTATGCTGTGGAAGGTCATTCAGCACACATAGTAGAGCTGGACAGCAGAGATGTGGTTATGATTGTAATTTTTGGATATTCTTCCATATATGGTTACACAAGCATTGTGCAAGAATACTACATCAGTAAGTCACTTTCAAATAATTTTGATCACGTACAAAGAGTGCTTTTTTTTTTAAGTGAAAAAAAGTGTTATTTGTTTTTTCAGGAAGAAAAATGTGTATTTTCCAAAATAAACAAAGCCTCATCTTTTTTCCTTCAAGTTATATATATAAGATTTCTTGTCAAGTAATAGCATTTCATGTGTATTTGCAGCACCATGACTTTTTCCATTTTTGTACGTGGTTGTGGTACCCTAAAGAGGATAAAAATTGAAACCAGAAATTCCTCACTGTGGTAATTGTGATGAAACAGTTTTTTAGCACAGACTTGCTGTTTTTACCACACAGTAGAAGAACAAAAATAACAAAAAATTTAGTAATTTTAAGTGTTCTTTAATGTTCGTGTATTATTTTCATTCTGTTGTATTATTTTTAAATGTAATAACTTAGTTCATCATTATATATAGGGTTCTCTCTTAAAGATATACATGTTGCTGGTAGAGGTAATAATTAAAAATGGACCCTAATTTTCTGTAAATAACCTACCATGTGTGTCTGGATTTCCCCTTGTGAACTGTGTAATACAAAATTTTGAAGTAATACCTACATGCTAAAGGATAATAATTGTTTTTAATTGTTCCATTTAACTTCTTTTTTTGTATATTTATATAAACACTGTTTAAACAGATATATAGGTTGGGGAAATCCCTTTGAGATTCAGATGGTTCTTATGCTCTCTGGCATTATCTCTGATGGCAGTGTCAAAATTATATAACAGTGTTGAGAAGGGATAAAAGTGAATGGCAGTAAGAGGAAGAGCACCATAATGTGCTTTATTCACACTGAGAAATTCTAATTTAACTGCATAAAAGCTACTATAAAACTCTGGTCTTAGAATGATGTTTCACAACAGTATTCTAAGATTTATTAAGCATTAAAGGTCTTTTTTTGGAAAAACTTAGTTTCAGAAAGTTTTTTTTTGACCTATCAGAGATAAGTTTTTTCTCTGGAAGAAAAAATGTTCTAGCTTTCTGCATGCTCATTCACTGTAATGTCTGTTGGAAAACTTTAAATTATTTCCTTCTTCTGTTGGAACTTTAAATTATTTGCTTCTTCACATGCTGCTAATTTAATATGGAGTAGAAGTACCAGTTTTATTCTCACCTATTATTATTGTTAGTTTAATTAGGAAGAAGGGAACATGATTTGCAGTGTAAAATTTTTTGCCTGGCTGATTTTATTGATGGCCTTATGGTTGAAATGGACAGCTTGTTCCTGTTT
Organism: Rhabdornis inornatus; assembly: GCA_013397075.1. Lineage (NCBI taxonomy): Eukaryota > Metazoa > Chordata > Aves > Passeriformes > Rhabdornithidae > Rhabdornis > Rhabdornis inornatus. The sequence goes on along the minus strand of VWZS01010874.1, from coordinate 1,879,441 downwards.
TTCTTTTTTTTTTTTTTTTAATGTTACAGCTGCATTTGTGGAGGATTAATAAAACAGTGTGGTTAGGTTAAGAAAGAAAAAGCCTCAAACCTTCCCTACCATAGTGATAAGCTCAGAGTAAGAGAAAGCAGTTCTCTGTCAGTTATGTGACAATTATTCTCAAGTTTTAATGTCTCCTTTTTGATAGTATATTTTTTTCATATTCTAATGAGAAATTTAGTTTAGAGAAAATGTGCTTCACTTGCATCAGATACAAAGGAAACTTGCAACAGTATAGGGTATTACTGTGGAAACCCATTGACATCTGATGAAGGATTGATTATTGGGGCTCACAGCGCTTTGCAGAACATGGTGAACCTAAACTATTGCTGCCACAGAGAATTGTCATGTTTCATTTCACCTCACTGCATCTCCCTCCTTCCTCTCCCCCGTAAGTTAAATGAATTTTGTGGTAAATTTTCCTGAATTCTGTGTTGGCTGTGGCATTTATCTACAGTTTTGCAGCTGTAGGAGCACATTTTTAACCATAAAATTCCAGCTGGTGGTTTGAATTAAGAATGACTGACTATTTTTTAGGAGGACTTTAGCAGTTCAGTGTCCATACTTAAAAGGCATAGGAATTGAAATGTATTCCTGTGAACTCACCTGAATAGGAAAGGAAATTTTATAAAATAAGGGCTTCTGATGTTATAGAAAGAAAAAACTAGGTTCTTATTTTTCTTTCTCTGCTTGCTTTAAAAGCATATTACTTTAACATTTCAAATTGTACTGTTATTGTTTCTACATATTATCAGTAATGGCTTTTAGTCCTAATGAAGGCTATTTTTCAAGCATTTACCACATGCCTACTGAAAGAAAGAGGCATAGAGGTAGTTTATTCTTTGGTTCATATGAACTGAGACCTCTAGGATCCAGTTCTTTGTTGGAGTTTGAACCTGCTACATGGAATTCTGATGCTAAAGCCTTCTTTTGTTGCTGTGATCGTGATTTCTATGGGGTCTGGGTTAAGAAACACCTGAAGAAGTTTTAAATAATTGTGGAATAATTTAAATACGTGGAAATTGCTAGCTTTTCATGTAGGTGTGTAGTTCCTGTTAATAAAACATGCCAATCAAAGGTGTACTCAATCTCAAAATGTCTTTGACATTGTCAGATTAGGGGAGAAGGTAATTTCTATCAGAGTAAAATAAATTGTGGAATAATTGGACAGGGTTTGTGGAATGATTGGACAGGGTTTGCAGGCACATTTTCACTGTGCAAAGGCACGTGAATTTATTTCACCCCAAAGATGTGGTGGTTGCTGCAGGAAGAAAAGAGCTTCCTGTTGCCCTTTCTTGCTGCACCCAGACTTATGACTTCTGAGGAACCAGTAAATCCTGATATGGGAATGATGTGAATGATTTTTACTAACTTGAACCATAAAGCTTTTCTGGACTACTCCCCAGGGAAATTTATTTCCCTTTAGGTTAGCAATACCTCATAAGTCTTCTAAGAATCTCAGTGTGAGTCTCAAGGTGAATGTAATAATTGTGTTTTGTTTTAGCTGAGGTTTATAAAGGCTCCTTATATATTAAGAAACTTCTGAAGAAGTCTTCTGTGATTTGATTTTATTTCTTTTACAAGACAGAAATTTCTTTAGATTAACATAATATCACTGTATTTTAGAATGATTTTTTTATAGCTTTAGAAGTCGGTTATAGGTTGCTTTTGATTAAAAGTATTTATTTGAAATAACGTAAAAAGAAATGGCCCCATGATGTAACATGCCTCCTCTTTTTTGTTAAAGTTAGCATAAGCTTCCTGGTTGCTTGTAAAATTTTCAAGTTTGTCACTGTGATAAAATGAAGGTTGCACATCAAGGTGCTTCTTGGGCATTTTGTTCTTTTTACCTGATGTATCTGAAGGTTGTATTATGCTAAGGACAGATCAGACCAATGTATCTTCCTTATTTTTACACTGTGTACTAGACTTGAAATTTAAATCTGGAAAAAAAATTTTAAAAACTCTAATTTCCTTATTTCTGGCTTGTTTTTTCATGAAGTTCTTTCTGCATTTGACTTTTTAAGCTGTTGAGAATGCAGTTTCACTAATTTGATCAATCAAATATTTCTTATTCTTATACCTGTATATATTTCTATATTCTCATGATATAATGATAGAAGGGGATCTGAATATGAGAAGGGTTATGTAAACATTTTCAATAAAAATTAAATTTTTGTTTAAAAAAAGGGAGGTGAAGATTCATCTCAATAAGCTGCTTCAGAAAGTCAGATCATGTGCATAGTAATGTCTTTAAATATAGACAGGATTGTATTTTTGTCTGAATGATGCAATATTCAAGATGCTGAAGTGTGAATGATATCAAAACTGTATGTACACATTTCAGTATTCGAAATTCAGGCAACTCAGCTAAATTTTAGAATGGGAAGTAGATGGAGCAACTGTAACCTTGCTTTTGGCATTTATTTCAGAAAGATGTTGCTGGACCTCTTTTCTTGAATTTACGTTGTTATTCATAGCACTTTTTTTTTTAATTCAAGAAGGAGCAGGTTTTCATATTTCTGTCTACCCCGTAAAGTGATGCACTATGCAGTGTTACTGTGACAGTGTTCTAAATGCTACACAGAACCACAGACCCATTTAGGTTGGAAAAGATCATCAAATACGACCATTGCTACATAAACCATAATGCTCCATAAATACTACATGAACCAGTCAGATTGAAATGCAAAATATTCTATTATGCATATTATCAACAGCATTGTGCCAATTTATGTGGAGAAATAGTTCTTTTCCTCTGAAAAATGTATGTGCCAATCTCTAGGACTGATCATTAAATAAATAAATGAAGATACTGTTGGTAATAGAAAGGTGTATATGCAGGCTGACTCCTCACCAGCCCTCTTATAGAAATTGTATTGAGTAAATCTTTATCAAAGTAATATGTATGCAATATACAGTATTATCAGTACAAATTTGATATTTGTGTTCAAATTGCAGTTCTTCATAGCTTGATAATATCCAACATGGGGATTGGAATAAAATACTGCTTACATTACACTAAACATAAATAACGTAAATATTCTGTGTCAGCTATAAATAGTGTATTACACAAGTACTAACATTTATACACACAAAAATAATCACAATTCTTCCTCAGAATCTATACTTTATAACTAGCTATAAGCACTTGTTACTGAAAAAAATGTAACTTATAGAGGCAGTGCCTGGAAACTATTTAAGGAAAGTATGATAGCAAAAGTAATAATTGAAAATCATGAGCCTCTTCATGAGAATCTGGAGGAAAGAGTTAATCTAAGCTACCTACATAATATCAGATAAAAATTGAAATGGGATTTAACATAACTTTCAGAGGAAGCAAGGTGTGTATGGTGTTGCGTGCTAGCCTTGGATAAGGCTGAGATAACTTTATAATGGCGGCCAGTTGAGGTTAAGAATTGGGACACTGCTCCATTTTGAATGTCCTTGTCCAGACTCTGTTCATCTGACAATCTCCAAGAGGCTGGAAGTGAATTAGTTCTTCTGTCTCACGTCTGTAGCACTGACCCCCAGTCATCACAGGCTCTTGTGTATCGACTGCCTTGTGCAGGAAATGTCTCCTGGCTTGCTCTTTTTATGGCTTACATCATCATCTGGAAAGATGGAGGGGGGGAAAAAGACATTTTGGGGCTACAGACAGCAGGAACTCACTTAAGAGCTGTCTTTTTTTGCTAAGGTAAAATATGTTCCAGTTGTATTCTCTTCTTCAGTCATAACAGCTATTGTGGCTGGTTTTATTTGGTGTCTCTTTGCAGTTATTAATCATGTGGTGTAAAATGTGGATTTAAATGCCAGTTTAATGAGCTGCTATCAAATTATTCTTTTGTGAGTGTTCTGCAACTGAATGGGTATATTTGCAGTTAAACAACTAAGAAACAGTGGTTAGAAATGGATTTTAGCTCAATAATTTTGCAGTTACTCCCAAAGTGTCTGCCCATATCCATGCACACTTGGAGCTACCTTATGTTATGTGCTTCTCATGACTCACTGCAGTTCAGTCTCTGCCAGGCTCCTCCACATTCCCCATGACTGAGTACAGGTGTTTCTAATGAATCTGAAGGAGCTGGAGCACTGAATTCTCATCAGCCATCTCTGGCGAAAATGATTCATAACTCCTAATTTCATATTTTCAAAAAGCTTTGAGCTTTTTTTTTTTTGTTTGTTTAATGTGAGTGCTGAAGTCACATGTAGGGGAGGATGGCAGCTGTAACAATGATGTAGTGGTTTGATTAGGAGTAGCAGATAATAGTCTGACAACATTATCTAATTGCAGGTATTTTGATACATTAATGTAAAACTACTTCTTAAAACAAATCCCAATAGTCATTCCTGTATTTAGAGTTATACTGGAAATTATTTTATATACTTAAAAATCCTAGTACTGTGATTTAGCAGTAACAAGCCTTTATATTACGTTTTGTTTTTTTAATGTCTCTTCAAGGGTCTAACTCATGGCTTGTACCAGAAACGAAAGGAGCAATCGTTCAAGGTGGATATGGCCATACCAGTGTCTATGATGAACTGACAAAATCTATTTATGTCCATGGTGGATACAAAGCATTGCCTGGCAATAAATATGGATTGGTGGATGATCTTTACAGATATGAAGTTAATAGTCGGACATGGTAAGTTGGATTTATAATGTAGGAAACCAGGTTATAGGTTACTGAAAAAAACAGAAGCGTAGAGTAAGGTTCTAGCAAAGTCATGCAGGTACCTTTATATCCTTTGCACATTTCAGAACAACACGTTCTTTGCAACAAAATGGAAGAATTGTGGTGAGGGGCTAGACTTGAGTCAATGGATTGGTGGAGCTGCTCACTGAAAGGATGGCAGGGAGCAAGCTTTGTGCATGTTCTACAAATTAGGAAAAGGTTCTCCTTTCCAGACACAACCACTGTGCAGAAATAGCACATGTGAACTGTTTCCTCATGGTGTGAATATACTGCTGGTCTACATTACAGTGGCTGTTATTTTAAGAAATAGAAAACCCTAAGAACTGTGGAAGGTTATTTTGCACAAAACTATCAGAAATAAGACAGAAAATCTCTAGTATTATGTAGGAGTCCTTAGTTATGAATGCTCTTGGTGTTTCTATCAGTTCCTTGTTCCTCAAGTTTATTGTAACTTATGAAGGCTATTTGTATGTTATGTACAGAAAGTGACCTTGAATGTTTTTTCTTACCTTAGAGATGATTTGAGATCAAGAACTATTGCTTTGAACATTTTATTCTTCCAATTTAATATTTGTTCAGAGTACTAATGGCTTCACTTTAAACACCCAAAACTTGGTCTCAGATGTTGGAAACATGGGTTTGATTTTGCTGACCTTCTTAATACCATTAACTCATGGCATTTGGAAACGTTAATAGAAGAATTTTTTTTTCCTTTAAATGTATTTATAAGTTCCTGGAATTTTAATGCTTTCTTAGTCTATTTTTGGAACAAAGTGATATTTTTTCCTTTGATGGTCTGTTCAACAATAAAATAATAATAATTGCTGGGATATTTTTATGCATTATTCACAAAAAAAGCAATAAAGAATACTTCAGTCGACTCTATACTAATGTAGCATTCTCTGCAGCTTGTAGAGAACTCAAGTCTTTGTTTTGTGAGATTTACATTGGGGTGAATTTTGCTATAGGACTGAAAATGGGCTCAGAGGATGGAATAATGACATGTAGTAATAAAATCTGAAGGTTTACTGTATCTCTGATACCTTATGATTAGCATTCAAAGCACTTGGTGAGGTAAGAGGCTGAATGGTACTGGATAGGTGTGGCATGAGGAAGAGTTGGAATTTTGATGGCTGTGTCATGCCTATGTCCATACCATTTGCTGGTCCTCGCTGTTTGGCACTCATTCCATTTCTCTGGCTGATCTGGCAGAGGTTCATGGGCTTCAGTTGAGGTATACAAATCTGATTACGTGTTCAACTCAGTTGCATGTAGGTTTTCATTTCTTAATATCAATTAAACAAGCTTTATGTTTCTTGGAATGTGAGGGGGCAGTGTTTTGATTCCTTGTGTGAACTGTATTCCTGATACAGGATGGGGAGTTAGTGTTGGCAATACCTGCATTAGTGTGCATTACTGCCCTGCTGCTGCTGCAGCTGGGGCACAATGTGGAGCTGGGCTTGGATAATGGCCTGAAGCAGTGGAACCATCTGCTGGCTCCTGGGTATTTCTGTTACCATTACAGATTTGTGCAGCACTTGGCACTGGCATAGTTAACACGGAATAATGTTTGCAGATACACGAATATGTGCAAAAATAATGGATTCAGGGGAAAGCGTGCTGAGACACTCACAGAATTTGCATGGGGTTGATACGTGTTGGAGAGCTCTCTAGATTGCCCTCATTAGTGATACTAATGAATAGTGAAAATCATGGCCAAATTAGCAAACTTCCAGTTCTGCTGAATCTTGAGGAAAAGTTGATGTTCCTCGGAGGGATGAAACTCAGCAAACAGGAAAAAAAAACCCACACTGTGGTAGGGAGCAGGAGTGGGGCAACACAGTTGGGTCACAAGTAGAAGAGTGAGTTGCCCAAGAAAGAAAACCTGTAGAGATTTTTTTGTATCCACTGTGTAGAGGAGAGTCCTTAGTTTTCCCCAGAACAGTGTATGTCTCTTCAAGCCTTTAGTGATCAACACAACTATTTGTAGACAGCTGTGAGGCAGGATCATCAAGGCAGAACCTAGTGTATAGCAATTAGTGTAAATTAGGCAATAGGGGCTGTAGAAAACTGGAGAAGCAAAAGACAGAAAGGTATCTGTAGTCCAAATGGACAAAGATAACATGTTCTTAGGATATTATCATTCTTTCAGGTCATAACAGTAGAATTTCTCCCTTGCCAGTTGAAAATAACTTAAAAATGTTGTCTTGTTCCACTTCCATGTAATTCTGCTTTTCCGTGTTGCTAACTGATGAGTTGAACCTGAATACCACGTTTATCTGGGGGTACCATAAGTATCCTGTATCAAGCCAATTTGTGGTTGAAAAAGCACACTTATGTGTGCTCTGTTTTCAAAGTATGTTAATCAGAAATACACAAGAGAAAAGTAAGTCGCTTAATAGGACAAAAAAAAAGGGGTCAAAAGCTGGTGGGTATGTAAGTGGATTGGAGGAATTGTCACAATTTTAAGCAATAAAAAAGCTAATTTATTTTCATTTAGTCTTTGATATTTTTTTTGATGTTACTTTCCAGGCCTGGGGGGAATTTATTTCAATAATCATATGAGAATTCAGATTTGATGCCTTCCTTTCAATTTGTTTAAACATGCAGTCTTTTATAACTTAAAATATTGCAAGTTTGTTGATTGATTTATGCTATTATGTAAGAAAATTGAGATGTACTTTAAACTCTTTCCCTCAAACATGATGATGATGTAAAAATACTGAGCAAATATGAGAGTGATTCCAGAGAGACAAGTATTATTCAATCATAAGGAAATATTGTTGAGTCAGTTTGTTACAGGAAATGAATGACTAACAGTTTAATTGTAGATTTAAGCAGTGTGTAGTAGCATAAATGAAAATGAGAGTCTAAACTTGTAAACTTAGATTACTGAGACAATGAAAGGTTATTAGGAGAATGTAAAAGGTATTTTGTACTGGTGATCTAATCAGCTCTTCACAAACATGTCTACAGCTGGTCTCCTTAACTAATTCATCTGGCAAAACCCACAAATGGTTACTCTCTTCCTTGGTAAGATTTATTTGCTGGGGTTGAATCAAGTTTGTATTCTGTTCCGTCTGCTGGCCCCACATCTGCCGCTTTCAAACTGTGGCATTGATAGCTCTTGGCTACTGTTGGGGCTGTGCCATTGCTCTGGCTCAAAGCAGACCACACACACAGAGGCTAAAGTGAATAAAGAGAGAGATCAAAGCCTCCATGTGCCTGCACAGTTTTGTTTTTTAGTACTGAGGTTCACTGTGTTTGGGTTTACCAGAGGGAATAAGTTTATGAAGCAGTCAGTGCAAGTGTTTTTATCATACCTAGAGTGCCTTCTACCATTTCTTTTCCAGGACCGAATGTTCAATTGATTAGAAAAAAGAATGCTTTTCCTTTTGCAGTATTTAGGATGGTCTAAAGATTATTTTAGCCTTCTAAAGAATGTTTTATTACATTTCTTGAGCAAAAAACTAATATGGCTAAGGATATGTAAGAATAGGAATTAACACTATGAATCATCATTGTATTAATACTATGAATGAATACTAATGATACTATGAATACTATTTTATTTAGTTTTGAGTAAAATTTACCATCAGTAATCATTTCTGAAGAACGTAAACATGTTAAAATTAATTTCAGCTATATTGTTTGGCAAAGTGTTTTATTTTAACAAAAAGTGTGATATTTTAAATACATATTTTTTGTACCATGAGAAAATGTATAATCCCAGAAACAATCTGATTAAATGTTATTGTGTTTACTGAATAATAGCTATAGTTTATTGCTTTCATGAACAAATTTTCTTGATGCCCATATACAGTTTTTCATGTGTTAGTATGTATTTGTTCTTGTGTTTTGTAGGACTATTTTGAAAGAGAGTGGCTTTGCAAGATACCTTCATTCAGCTGTCCTAATCAATGGAGCTATGCTCATTTTTGGTGGAAACACTCATAATGATACTTCTCTGAGCAATGGTGCAAAGTGTTTTTCTGCTGACTTTCTTGCATATGATATAGGTATGTATTGTACTGGTTTTTTTTCTCATTTTAGTTTTAAATACCACGATTTTGCTTTCTCAAGTCCAGCTAATGTGGTTCTTTAAAGTTTTGATCCCAAATACCTTCAGGTTATTTATACATTTTACAGATTTTTGTTCCATTTTGTGTAAAGATTTTGGTTTTTTGGGTAAGGCATAGCAGCATCCATGCTATTCTCAAGGCCCTGGATATTTTTGTAGTATTTTGGCAACATGCATTCAAGGAAGACAAGCTCAAAAAAGGCTCTACATATCAAGCGATATTAAGGCTGAGTGAAGCATGAGGAGCCTTTAGGGGATGTTAAAAGGATGTGGTATATTTAAATTCGCAGGAGTGTGGCTGAGAGCAGAAAAGATTGTTGTTTGTAAATATATGATAAGAATACAGTTTGGAGGAAAACTGATAAGACAAGACTGTAGGTGGGTGTCAGCTTTCATTCTGGTGAGTGGTTCCAACCCTTTGAGCTGTACACTTACAGAAAAGCTTTCCTATAGCATTACAGAAACTATAAATAGAAGAGAATTTAATAGTCCATAATCTTTTTCCTATCTTGTGCCACTGCTGTTCTTACCATAAATAGTTTTTCCCTTCCCTGATGTTCACATCCATATTTTATGCATGGGCTTTAAATATAAACATATAGCTCATATTTGAGCTTTAAATATAATCATACAGCACACACTGGGGCCAAAAAGCACTTGTCCTGGGAGCCAAAAAAAGGGAAATGTGTCAGAGCAGCCTGGGAAATGGACTCATACATGCTCCTGGTTAGAATAGCCTGTGGTTATTGCCTGGATCTACTTTTGGCAAGCGTTTATCAGCTGTCTACAGTGGTAGAAGAGGCTGAGACATGATCCTTCTTTTAGGACTAGTTAATGGCTTTTTATGGCATTCCCTGTAGATATCAATGCAATGTCTTCGCTTTGAGAAAGATAAAATAATGACTAACTTCAGTACATGGAATATATATGTATTATTTCCTGCCAGTTTTAATGGGTGTGCAAATAATACCTTGGCAAAACATTTGAATTTTTTTTCTGTATCCCTGTATTGCATATTCCATGGCTTCTTACAGGCATCTGATGGTGTGAGCTATTGATTTTATTCTCACTTCAGTTTACATGTTGATTTAATTTTTAATGAAACAGAGCTCCTTTCTTATTTTGGAGCATAATATTATTTATTGGTCTACATTTATTTGTAGAATGTGCACTTACCAATTAATAGTGTGAGTCCTAAGATTGGAATTAATGTAAATTTCTGACTTTCACACACCAGTAGTTTATCATCTTTCATGAAAATGTTTCATACCTTTTTTTCTTAAGTAGAACAATATTTTGGTTTGTCTAGTTGGTTATAATATTTAATTTGGTATTTGTATTCTCTTGCAAGTCATATGCTTCATGTGTTATGAATCTGATGGAGTACAAAAGAAGTGGATGTAGTAATTACTCTTTGGATGTAGTAATTCATGTTAATGGAATTTATGAAGATTGATTTGAGTCAGACTTATTCTTCTGTAATATTCATTTCACCAACTTAGAAACAAATCTCACAGCACACATTTGATAAAGACATTTTTCAGAAAACTTGACATATTTTACGAAGAATTAAATAATTACTCAATAGGTATATTTCAGAATCTTGTTTACTTTGTTTCATGAGTTTTCGAACAATGCTTGGAAGAAAAAATATACGATGCTATCAGCATCACTTTTCCTACATACCTTGCAAGTGATGAAGTGTTATGCCTTGTCTTGTAAAAAATGGGTGCTGTCTGGAAACCAGCTGAATCCTGGAGATAGAGCCTATGCTATTTATGTTCAAGTTGGGTTAGAGAATACTTTTGATTATCTCTCTTATTATATGTGACATAGTCCTCTGGATAGATTGCTTCAGCTTTTTATTACCCATGGAAACACTGTTTTTCATATTAATGTGGAATAACTGTTCGTGTGGCTTCATCTCAGTCAAGCTTAGCTTTCTGAAAGGTTGGTTTCTAATGAACTTTGGTAATCCACACTCCTCTAGTCCAGGCACAGAAATAAGAATCTCCAGAGAGCAATTCATTTTACCAAGCTTAGGACTGTTACCTTCCCCCACTGCTTTTCTGAATCAGTCATTGCTTTCTAAGTTCTGAGCTTAGTCTATAACAAGTTTTAGACATTTCAATGTGTCATGAGCCAAGAGCTCAGTTCAATAATTTGAAATACTTATTGCATATTTGTTAAAGGTGAAGACACAGAGATGGGGAGACATTATAAAAAGCTGGTATGGTGCCATAATTTTCATAATTTAATATTGCTTGATGTTTTTACTTATATAGCCGTAAAAATATGATGAGAAGACTGCTGCATTACAAAAAAGAGCTTTAGAAATCTGACCTTGGTATACTTTCATTCTGCTTTGATATTTTACCACCAAGTTGCCCCTCGGTTGCTTTGGAAGGCCCTTAAAGATCCATATATGGTCATTTTTGTAGAGGTCAGGTATTTACCAGCTGTGCTTTTATTACTTCATTAATCTGAAAGAGGAACCTTGGCAATGGGGAAAGTCTTGAATGCTGTGGTTAACCTGCAGTTTTCTAAACGATGTTGGTTATGGCTTTTCTTTACAAGGGCCCCCTATGCTTAAAAGTTACATTTCTGTTCCAATTAGATCTTAGAAAAGTAATTTAGACTATATTTTATGAGTATTCACATGCAAAATTTGCAGATAAAAACCAATTAATTAGACACACAGAATCAGAGTTTAAAACAGATTCTAACTAATTAGACCACTATTAAAATACAATTAAATAAAAGCCTTTTTTTTTAAAGAGTAAGGATATTTATTATAGTTTCTGGCCAAATGGTGCAGTTAGTAAATATATCTCTGCATGCCTAAGTTCCTTAAATTTGAGTTATGAAGTATTCAGTCTCTGTCCTTTTGTTCCACATTTGGGACAGTATTGCTAAGGTGTCTGGATACCCTTAATATATGTAGAGAATTATTGACAGGGAATCTATAAAAGCCCAAACCTGAAATCCTGGGAACATGGCAGCTGTTTCTGTGCTTTCTCCTAGTGGTGGTTGGAGTTCTGCATTGTTTGGATCTGTGGGAGAAGTGCAATAACCACTATGTTTACACTAATAATATACTCCACAATATTTCTTTTGTTACTATCTGGATTTCAGTTTATTATTATGGATTAAATAGTATGCAAATTCAATTGCTTATGAAAGGCAATATTGCATGTGAAGTATTAATTTTCTTCTAGGGTATTCACACAAAGCTTAAAAACATTCTCCTTTTTGGAAAAAAATTAGAAAATTATCTTAGGAGATTGACTTTAGTTCCACTTGTAATCAAACATATTGCTTATATTTTGTGATAAAATGAATTGTTTATTCATAAATTGTTTGCTTGTAAAGTAAATTGTTTCACTTCTAGGCTTTGCCATTAACAAAATGAAGTAGTTTAAATATCTGGAATTTTTTTTCCAATATGAACACATCTATTTTTGCAGTTCTCCCTGTTTCTGGAGTTACAAGTGGATTATCAATGTGCCATCACAAAGAAAATGTAAAGCAGTGCCTGTGAAAGATTAAGTTTTATGCGTTCCTGAGCACTTAAGTTATAAATGCAGTTTTGGTGCAGTCTGTAACAGCAATTACCTCCATATTGCTGTGCTATTAGAAGAGCAAAGCCATAATAATATAATGCACTAATTGCTGCCTTTAACAGCAAAGCGTAAGGTTGTTGATTTCTTTATATTGCTTGGGGAGTCACTGTTATGAGTATAGACTCTGTTGAAGATGTTAGTTCTGTGGTTGAAATTCGATTCATGCTGTTTTGAATGTACTTGCCATTGTGTTTTCCTGAGAGTAAGGAGATCTGATTAAAGAAAAATATTTATGCAGTGTGGAATGACTCAGAAAATAAGTTTTCTACTAGTACATAACTTTCACGATGTTTTAGTTGTTTATGTTCATTGTTTAGTTGTCCAGAGTCAAATGAGAACCAGACAGAAGTATAGTGGTGTCCATATGTTGTGAACCAGCATTACCTCTTTTACCAAAGAAAAATGAACTTAGTAATTATTAGAGATATGTAAAGAGGAAATAGGAGCATAAGCTGGCATTGGATTCTATGTAGCACATAAGGCTGCAATGCAGTGTTGCAGAGTGTGATTGAGCAGAATAAATACACTGGCATTTCAAATCTATTTAAATAATTTGAAATTTAGAAATTATTTGATAAATGTAAGCACAAAGTAGATGGTTTCATATACCTTCTCTTAAAACAAAGCTCTGAATGCAGTAAGAGGTTGTCACTAAATCAGGCTGCCAGTGCCAAAATACAGATGTGATCCTGGAGGTGAAGTATGGAACGTTGGCTGCCTCTTTTTAAAGACTGTCCTAACAACTTTTGCTTCCTATTTTTAACAATACTATTTTTTTCTATTATTTTTTTCTTCTGTTCAGTGACATTTTGGTAAGCCTAATCTTAGTTAAATTTTTAAAATTAAATTCTATGTTCAAATACTGTTGCAGCATTGAGAACTTTCCTCTGAAATGTCCAGGTCATCCTCTCTGATATCAGTAATGCAATGTTGCCAGCAGGTTGTAGATGAGATGTGCTGAGGCCTGACCTGTTGGAGTGAGGGCTCTGGAGAGCAATACCCTGTGCAAAGTTCAAGTGGGGATTTTCTCTGCCAGCATCAGCTGTATTGCTTCAAATCCAGTGCATTTCTGTGGTGTTTCATCACAGAAATGTGTGTGACCGGTGATTCACTGTCAGAGCCACTTCTGTATCGTCTGGTAACCATTCAATCTACACCAGGGAGAAGGATAAAACTTTTTATGTTAAAATTGTTCTTAAAGCAGCTCGTTCTTAAAGCAGAACTAGAAATAGAAATTTAAAAAAAAATCTAAGAAATAGAAAGAAAAAAAAACCAAAAGACCCCTTTATTTCTCCTTGTACTTTTTAGTGGCTAAATATTCTGCTAATCAGTTTGGAATGAACAGTATTGTTTCTTCATCTGCTTGGTAACTGGTTCTATTAAAAGCAGAAAGTGCTTCCATGTGCTGTGTGTTGTACCTGGTTACAGATAGAACAGATACAACTAATACTATATCTTCCACTTACTATCAGTATAATGCCTTGAGGGCATAACATTTTATGGAGGAAAATACTTTATTCTTTACTGCACAGAGTTTACCATCATTATTAGACTTAATATAATACACACAACACACAGAATGCTGTAATATTGATAAGTCATGTTGTAAATCATATTACATTTGTCGTTTGTAATTTTTTTTCTTGGGATGGTACAGTGAAGTCTGGAAATCCGGGTGCTTAGAGTGTTCAATGAAGTTTGAAGATGATGGGCAGGGATGAATTCTATTTGATTCTTTACTGAAAAACACCAGGAATCAGTTGGCTAGGTATCTGTATTTTGTATTAATCAACTATACAGAGAAACTCACATCAGGAATTGAAAGCTGAGCAAAAGTATTATTCTTGCACAGTGCTCTGTTCAGTGCTCAGTAGTCATTGACAAGACTAGGAGGAGATAAGAGGGGAGGCTATTTGTAATAAGCTTCCCTCCCTCTTTTTTCTTGTACTCTAATGAAAAAACCTGCCAGTTTGAAAAATACCATCAGTAAGAAAGGAATTATTATATCTCCAGTCCTCAGGGGTTCCTCATCTGAAAACCAGCCTTTATTATTTTTTTTATGGTCTTCCCTTGGTGTTAAATCCCACTTTTCCTAAAATAAATTTCTAAGTACAGGAAAGACTATATATTTATATTGATAATGTTTATGTTTTTAAAAATAAGAAAATTAATGTCAGCACTTACTGAGATCAGTTGAAAATTTAGTGTGAGTTTTAAAATCAGATGGAAATTTAGTGTGGGTTTCCTACATTGTTTCCTTTACCATCAAAGGCACACGAGCTCATGCGTGCTGTGCCTGTTAATGTGCAGTGACTTAACAGCAGCAAGAACTTGATTTTACAGTATAACGGTAAGATTTTGCTGGTCAATTGTTAAAAGGTTTGGTTTTTTATAGCTTTTAAAATTGAAATATTTTCTTGAATTAGAATGAATGATTGGACTGTTGATCCCTTATTTCTAATAAATAATGCTCTTGGTCTGAGTTTCTTTCATAAGTCAAACACCCCGGAGGCATCAAATGCCAGTGTTATGAATGGATATGGGTGATACACAAATTCTGTATTTAATACTACTCCCAACTTCATCAGAAACTTATGCTCATTAAGCAGGTAGTTGGTGTCCTAGTGCTGTGATCTTTTCAGTTGAAACTGTTTCAGGAGCACATCTCTGGCATGTACATACTTTCACCACTCTATTTAAGTAGAGAAAATAAGAAAAGAACAATTGTGAAAGATGTAGTGTAGTAATAATTCCATAGTGTTATGATAACATAATGTTAACAATGATAGTGACAGAAGGTAGAAGTAGAGAAAGAATAATTTTGGAATGTGTTGCTCCTATAAGACAATGAATTAAACTTGCTATACTTTCTACACTGCTAATTCCATTTTGAGTCCACCACCTGATGTCAAAATTATTGCTATTTGAACCATCTGCCTTACTCTGGTAATAATGTACTTTTTAGTTTCTGTTTCCAATCTGTAAAGAGGTGTAATTGATTTATTTATCACAGCCACGATCTCACACTGGCTCTCTTTATGGGCTCAGGCTGTGATTTGGTGGAAGCCCGAGTTGATTTACTGGTGTTGCTGCCGTAGCTGTGCCATCCTGTCCCCTCCTGTGTGCTGAATCCATCCTCGTGTGAGGTGTTCCAGCATGCTTTGCTAACAGGATGCTGATTTCACAAGATGCTGCTGTCAATAATTTTCTGCTGTGAATAATTTTCTGCATTCAAAGTGCCAGAACATCAGCTCTGGCAGAGCTGAACTGTTCTGACAGTGGGAACGAGACCAGCCTGGAAGGCAGTTCGTTCCTCCTGGATTCCCTAATATCCATTTCTGGTTTTTTAAAGCTGAGGAGTGAGGTGTTTTGATCTGTCTGTTGAGAGATGCCTCTACCCAAATTAAGGTGCAAAAAGACTATATGCCCAAGCCAATAATACAGATTTTATTTAACAGTAAATGTGAGGGAGGGAGAGATGGAAAGAAGCAGAGAGGGACAGGGAGAGTAACAAGAGAGAGAGAGAGAGATCTTTGTTTGCCATAGTGGAATTTTTGTCTGGATGCATTTCCCAGGATGTGCTACCCAGACTTTGCCAGGCCCAGAGCCAGTCCTATTCCATGCTTATCTTCAGGGCAAAGTCCTTCTGTGATCATAACAGTGTTTGAGGCAATTGTGATCTCTAAGTCTCTTATAGGAGGGAAAATGATTTTTTTGGGGTTTGGGGTTTTTTAAAAATATTTGTAATTTTTTCATCTTTTTTGAAATGTATGGTCTGATGGTGATATTTCTTTATTTTTTAACCATGTCTGTAACTTGCATAAATTATCCCAAATTTTAATATTAAGTATATATACCTTCTTTAGATGTGACTGTCATTGCAATCTTACAGGTAAATGAACTCAGCACTATGATGTAAAATCTCTCTTGCATTAAGACTCTGGAAACAGGTTTCAGATGTGTTTCCAGCAGTCTTGCTATCTGCCAGCTACCTTTTCTAATTGTTGGTATTTTTAGGATACTTCTGCTTCCTTGTCTAACTAACTCTGACTGCAGCTTCTACAGACAGTCCTCTATCCACTTTTGTGTACTATGGAGAGTGTGCTGAGCAAATAGATTTTTTTTTTTTTTTTTTTTCGGTCTTAGTGCCCATGTTGATAGCTTTGCCTCTGGCTTAAAATGAAGTGTCTGTATGTGTAAATAAAGCCATGCTTTTTTCTGGAAGAAATTGGAGAGGCTTCTTTCCCGTCAACTCCTTTTCAACTTTGGATGTAATCCTTATCTTTGTGTGTATAGCAGATTTTTTTTTTTTTTTAAATGAGAAAACTTTCATATTAGGGTTACAGTTTTCCTGAATGTTTCCCCTACCTGTCTCTAAAACCTGTAAGTATGATAAATTCTAGGAATGTTTTGCTTGCTCTGTAGAAAAGTAATTTCCCTACTCCACTTTATGGGGATTTCCTTGAAGTTTCAATCTGTAGGTGCTGCCCATTTCTATTACTGTGGGATTTGAATATATGAAGTCAGTAAAGTTTAAGTAGGAAATAATGAAGAAAGGACTAATTGTTCTAAAGTACTAAAACCCTATCAGAAAAGAAAAATTAAACCACACCGAAACCACATTTGTGTACAGCAGTTCTAAAAGAAATGTGCTTGAATAATTAATTTGACGTGGAGATCCTGACACAACATTCCTCTCAAGTATGTGGAAGGTAATTAGTAGCACACTTAAATCAAGTTACCAAAAGCAAGACAATAATGAGATGGGTTGCACAGCTGGAGGAGTGATAGTTTATCTTAAAATAGTTAAGAAAATAACTAAGTTCACTGCCATGGATATTCCATGAAATACTTATAAATTGGAACTCTTTAGCTAATTTGAGAGCATGTAAACATGGGGGCAATATTACTGATCCCTTGATAACAATGATGGCAGGGCTTGTTGCTGTGGGTATTGAAACTGGCTGTGAAGGCAGACAACTGTATATGTAATAAAGTGACTCTTCTATGAATGTCCTGTGGTCTTGATAAATGTTAGGATAGGTCAGTTTTGCTGACAGGTTCTTGGAGCATCTACTCGCAAATGCATCTATAAGAAGTAACCTGTTGATTTATCCTCGAGTAGTTAAAATGTATTTCACATGTATTTTGCTGAAAACTTTTCAAATTATTTGATATATGCTTGGTGTTTTTTCTTTCAGCTTGTGATGAATGGAAGATTTTACCAAAACCTAATCTACATCGAGATGTCAACAGATTTGGTCACACTGCTGTTGTCAGTAATGGGTAAATGAAGTGTCTTTTAAATTTTCCTTGCCATTTTTCTGAAGGAAGAAACTGTAGCAGAAATCACACTTGTATGGTTCAATAACAGAACTAATGTAACTTATTAAAAGGGAAAGTGGTGCTCATCAGGTAATCAGTACAGCTAATCCCCAGTCTGCCAGGCTGTGGGATCTGTTCAGTGACATTTGAGGTGTACTGAGGTGTTTTCTCAGTATTGAGGGCTACACTGAATTTGATATTTGGTACCAACTATAACCCTCACTTAGGTGTGATGGGAGAAATCTTTTTCTCTTTGCAATATGCTATAATTCTTCATTCTTCTACAATCATAAAATAACCATGTAACTAATTCTTGCTGGGAAAAAGGGAAGATTTTGATGATACTGATACAGTTATCATCTTTACCACCTGAAGGAGGAAAAGCCTGCCAGCAACTAGATGATATTAAGTTGGAAAAGTTGTAGAAAACAATAGTCAGGTTTAAAGAAATGTGTATTGTTGACTTGTCTCAAATTTTTTTTGCTAGTTGCCAGCTGGCCTAGTATCTGAATTTGCAGTACTGTAGGTCATTGTACCTCTTCTACATTATTCATTACACTAATAAAGTCAGTACTTAAGTATTTGTGGGCAACTTATGGATCTTCTATGTAAGGATCCTGTATAGATCAGAAATTAGGTAATTAGCAATGCTACAAAGAAGAGTGTGACTGCTTTTAACAAAAATAGCACTAAATTTTAAGTATGTACACAGAACACTTGACATTAATCAATGAACAGATTTATTAAGACAAAATTACTTGGAATTAATGAATTCAGCAACTGATAGTTTTTCATTATGTCTTGTGTGTTTTATGCCATCTAAGGCATGTCTTATACTTGGAGAACTGTCACTTTCTATGAATTACATTCAAAATCCCTTTTTAAAAAAAAAATTTAAAAAACTTACTGGTATTTTTGGTAGGGTTTTTGGTACCAAAACAGTTCAATACAAGACACTCTCCAGACTTCTGCTGTTGGTAACTCTGTGATTAATTCTGTTGTAAGAGTATATAATACAGCAGAGAGAGGTTTTTTGTTACTATCTTTTACCCCTGAGACTGTTCTTAGTTTTAATGAGGGGTGAGGGCTCAGGTTTAGTCTTTTAGTTCCTGTGTCAGCAGCTACTGCATCAGAAATGTTACCTAAAAGAAATATCTATCTTGCCAGTTCTTGCTGCCTGTCTTGAAAACAATGTTCTTGTTTTCTGCAGGCCAGTATTTCATGCTCTGTTCTCGATATCTAACTGCAAAAATGAGTGCATTCTTCCAAAGTTCTTCATTCTTTTTTCTAGGCATTTGGGATATGCCACTCCATAATACATACAGCACAGGGAGCTTTCAGCAATTTTTTTGTTACTTTCAACTTCCATGGAGATATAAATTGAAAAAGTAATCAATAAAGGAACCACCGATAGAGTATTTATTAGAGAAAGAATAAGATTTTTTTTTTAATAATGCTATGTGGATTTTTAATGGTATATCAAGATGGATAGGAAATCAAGAAAATGTGTCTACAATAACAGTTAAATTTCCTTTCTTTTTCCTAATAGGTCCATGTATATATTTGGGGGTTTTTCAAGTGTTCTGTTGAATGACATCCTTGTGTACAAGCCTCCCAACTGTGAAGCATTTAGAGATGAAGAGCTGTGCAAAAATGCCCGTCCAGGAATAAGGTGTCTGTGGAACAGGAAACATTGTGAATCTTGGGAATCTGGACATGCTAATAATATCCTTAGAGCAAAATGCCCCAAGAAAACAGGTAAGTGAATTCTAGTTGGGTTTGTAATGCAATGTAGGAGATGGGGGTGGGCAACCCCCAAAGAAGTAACCATAGGGAAGTGGTGACTGGAATGTAAGAGTGCTCCCGTGTGAGAATACCTAGTGCAGGAGATATCTAGACTACTTTTTAAAAAACTAATTCAGTTGTAGAGTCCTTTTGTATTTTACATGCAGGGAAGTAGATGCAAAGAGCACAAGTTTAAGGTGCTAAGGGAGAGCAGAACAGCAGTGAGAGCACAAATGGGCTCTGCAAGTGATACCTGGTGTTACGGGTATATGGCACGCCCATACCTCTATGTACCAATGAGGAAAACATCACTGCTTGAAGCAGATATGAAACAAGAGCATTTGTACAGAAGAATATAGTACAGGCACAGCTGGAAAAAAACCTGAGGCAAACAAGCCCTTTGCAGTGTGTCAGATGGGTTCAAGTTTGTCATATGAATTTCTCTGTGGCATTGTGATGGCTGTATTGTTTGAAACAGCAATTTACTGTTATGAATAACTGTTCCAACCTATTCCTAAGCATTTTGGCTTGTCACAAATAAATTTCTTGTGAAAGTGTTGCTCTTCTATGTCACATGAACAGAATACTTATCCCTGGTACACGAACCTACTATTTTTTCTGTGCATCTTTCCTTTCAGCACAGTGTAAAATTGCTTCCCAAACTTTGGCTGTGTGCTGTGTGTACAAACTGCCGTACAATTAAACTGCCAGTCTGTGTTCAATGTTTGTTGAAAAGTTACTAGCGCTGCTATTAATCAACACTTCAAGACATTTTATTTTTCTGATAGCTTTTACTTGTTTTTAGACTGGCTATAAAGTCGCAAACTCAGAAAAAAAAGGTACATGATACAACAAAAACATTATCCAGGTAGAGTTTTCTGGAAAATGGCTTTTTTACAGTTTCAGAACTTTTAGAGATCTACAGTCTAGAAAGTTTCATCTATACAGAAAAACAAAAAATCTTGTGGCATTAAATTCAAAAGTAATACAGATAAAAATGGATGTTCTAAAAAGCTGATCACAGCAACAGGTGTTTATAAATGCCAAACAAAACAAAGCACAGACAGGCTGAAGGAAAATAAAAAAAATTAGAGCAGTTTTGAAAGTACAGGTGCTGCAGTGGAAATAAAGTCCAACTCAACTTGGAAGAGATGAGGTCTGTGTAATTCCAGTTCTGAAGAAGTGTGAACAGCACTATTTCACTGCTGTCAAATTCTTCCAGTTTCAGGTGGTAATTTTTTGCCAAAAGCCAATTTTTCATATATTGTTTTACATTACTTGGCTCAGTTGTTACCAGGTTGAGAGTATCATCTGAAAAGGTGCTGATGGTTAGTATTAAAGGATAAGCATAGATTTTAGTGGTTTTCAAAAGATCAATTCTTGGATGACAAGACTTCCCTGGCAAGAGAATCTTTTAAGCTTGCATGAACCTGAAACTAAAGGAGCCAAATCAAATAGGAATTAAACACAGTAATCACTGTAGAAGATGGTACAAATTCTCCTATTTTGCATCATGGTGACTTTTAAAACCTTTACCTCCTTTAAACAGAAGTAATAATTTGTGTCCTAAATGATTTTACATAACCTAAATTTTAGTCTAAGTCCATTATTAAGAATATAACATTAACTCTTTTTCAAATGCATTTTGTAGAAGGACAGGGCTTTAACTTACCAGTCATTATTAGGTATATAAATTAATTTACATTTAAAATGTCCATTTGTTGTTCATATCTGTCTTAGATTGTTTTATTTACTACTTTCATAGCCATCTAATATTTTTACAGAATCCTACATTTGAAGAGAATCTTTCTTCCATGTTAAAAGAGTGAAGGAAAAAATAATTGAAAAAAGTTTTTCATACTCTTAATTTTTTGCATTGAGCTAAGAGAGCTTTCATGCTGTAAATCACTGAATATTCCTTTAGTTGATATGACATTTATGAACCTTCAAATATAGTTATTACTAAAGGAATTTTTAAAGGACTAAATCCTATTAACTGAAGAGAATTAATTTCCTACAGTAACTTAAACTCTCATGAATGGCTAGAGTTCAAACGAAGGGTGTGACAGAAAAAGCTCTGAGGAAGTGTTTAAATCGTGGTGTTATCCTCCTCCTGTGGGATGTTTCTGTTTGATTTGTGTGGCAGCTGCTGCAGACGACAGATGTTACCGGTACGCGGATTGCGCCAGCTGCACCGCCAACACCAACGGCTGCCAGTGGTGCGACGACAAGAAGTGCATTTCAGCAAACAGTAACTGCAGCATGGTGAGTCCTTGCAAGTCTGACTATGGTATCAGTACTTTTCAAAGTTTAGTAGGCTAGAAGCAGCTAGTTTTCAACACAAAGTTGTTTGCCAGGCTTTTGAACTAAAAATGTTGCAGAAGACGGAGTTGGAATGCAGCAAAAAAAACCTATTTCAGGGTAAAACAAATATTCTTCAGGGTTGTGTTGCCTACTATATATTTCTTAAGATGAATACTATTATCCCTTAATTAATGACATTTGAAACGTCCCAGAGTCATTATTAACTTGGATTTTGTGCGTACATGGTGTACAGTAGACAGGCAGAAACCATGGAATCCCTTCAAGTGTGCTGTTTGGTTTTTCCCCTTTCAAACAGGACCAGGCCAGTCTCATTAGTCACAGTCTTCTGATCATTGATCATCACAGAAATGGTTTTCTTTGTCATGGAGTCACTTGTCATCTCATTAAAGGAATATGAGTTTCTGTAACCATGAGGTCCACTGGCTTGTGATGAGTTGGTTCTGATCTGTTTAAGTACAAGCAATCAGATCACATATATTCAAGCACATTTATATATATATATATATTGAAAAAATATTCTATATTGTAACATAAAAGTTATATGAAAATATAATTTTTAATATAATTTTTTTTTTCTTTTTAATATTGCCTAGTGCCATGTTTTATACTTTTCGGTTGTTGTTCACCAGCTGCTGCATCTCTTGCTAGTTCATTTGATTTTTGTCAAGCTTATAATAGTCTTTCAGCTTAATAAATTTTGTCTCCTTACACTTTTTAAGCTATCCACAGACACCTGGCTGTACTTGAGTTCAAAATCCTTTCTTTACACACTTTCATTAGTAAAAGTATCTTGCTCTCTGGCTTGAACCTGATGCAAATCAATCTTGTTCTCCAGACAAATTAAGGTGTGAGTTGGATTGACTGTGACTCAAATCTTGCCTGTTCAGAGTGAGCACAGCCAGCTCTAATCACTGGCATTTGTAGCTAGTCACTCCTAATAAAAGCAATGCAGACACAAATTCATCAGTAGCCATGTTATAAGTCTGTCAGAGGGATTTCACATTCCAGGCACTAATGGTTAGTTTCCTTTGTGATCTTCAAGGGCCCTTCTCTTCCTGACACATTGTTCTCTATTAGGTGCTAATATTCTAACCTTGGTTTTCAGCTCTTGAACTAGGAATAGTTGCTAAGGAGCAGATCATCTTCATTCCTAATAAATGATGCCTAATAAATGTGGAGCACTAGGTATTTTAGCACAAGCTTCTTGGTTCAGTGTCCTTCTTGGACAACCTTTCATAACTAAGATTGTCAGCTTAATTAGCAAATGATGCACCAGTCTACTCTGTATCATTTTCTGTCCTTTGTGCAGGGTTTGAAGTGGATAGCAAAGGCTGTTAGTGTAGTTACTGAAGAATGGGGCAGCAAAAATTCATCAAAATGATTTCTGGAAAGAGGTGCTGTCATAAATGGAAGGTGGCTGTTGCAAAATTGTGTATTGGCTGTGAGATGATGGAGGCAGAATTTTGCAGCTTCGATATAAACCCACCACAATAGCATCAACAGAATGGCACCATGTGGAAAACCAGAATGGATCAGGCTGATTATCTGTTTTCATAGACTGCTAATTCTGGACGAGGCCCACAAATGAAAATGTTGGGACAGCACTGTGATGGTAATATGGGGTAACAAGCTGTAGACTTAGGAACATCACAAGGAGCCTTTGCAGGTGGACAAAGGCCTTGATTTATGACTTGGATCATAGAACTCCAGATGAGACAGACAGTAATGTTTTAGAATCTGCTGCTGTTGCCTCATGGAAACTGGCCAGTTTACTAAAGACGTGCTGTCAACCAGTTTGACATTTGCCTTATGGTCACAGATATCTGCGAAGCAGTGGCTACTCTGCTGATTGGAAGGCCTGTAAAATATGAGCATCTCCCTGAAATAACTCTAGTTGGACAGATGGACTTCATGATTAGTGCTAATGCATTGATGATGCACATTCTCCTGCCTGTGCTCACCCTCTGATGTGAGCCAGCACATTAACAGGACGCTGTATTCCCTTACTGTGCAGACCCATGCATCATTGAGGTATAGATCATATAGATCATGTATATCATACTCATATCTGATGTCATTGCAAGCAGAGGCTTGCAATGCCTGGTTGATCTGGATCTGCTTAATATGTTTATGAAACTCTATTCAGTGTCTATGTCTGCACCTAAAATGCTTTACCTGGCATCCTATAAAAGTGACACTCCCTTGCTGCTGATCATGTGCAGAAAATTGACTATATTTTGTAATGGAAACAAATCTTTACCAAAAAAAAGGGGAAAAAAAAAAGAAAAATGAAAAGGCTTTGTGGGAGAAATTTATTTCATTTTCAATTGCTGCACCTTTACAAGGTGTCATTTTTCATGAAGTAGTGCCATGGAAGAGTAAGCTCCTCCATGAAAGCAAAATCTTCATGTACTTTACCAAATAAAATGGTAAATTGCTGGTGAGGGCTGGCTGACTGCAACAAAATGCAGGGTTTTTTTACTGAGGAAGACCAGAGAGAGGTTGAATTTCAGAATAAAAAATTTACTTTGTCAATTTTGTTCAGTTTCTGAAGAGAAAAAGAGAATTGATCAAGTAACCTTAAAGAGAGTCTTAGTATGTTGAGGCACAGCTGAATTGTTTAATTTCTGCCTCCGCCCAGTATTGCATTCTTGAAAATGTCATTGCCTTCAGAAGCTCCAAGGGGTGCATGTTCCTACCACAGGGACATGTTTCCTCTCTGACTGAGACCAGCCACGCTCTTACTGCTAGGAGCAGTCTCTGAATTTCTTATGCATTGGTCTCTACACGGGCACTACAATAAAGTCCCTGCTGATGACAGTTACCTAAATGCAGCCCAGATTGCTGTGTGATTTAAAAGTGTTCCTTATCTGAGTGTGGCAAAATAAAACAAACATTGTCAAATCCATGGAGGGGATGATAAAGAGCATTTTGCTGAGGAAAAGGGATACTAGAAGAGGCTTCAAAGAGACCTATAGTACTACATTATTAAATATTTTTACACAGTGCCTTAAAGACAAGAATCCCTGTTTTTTTGTGAAGTTTGCATCGCTTTCAGAAAACTCCTTTCAAAATGGGAGTCCTTGGATGATACGCTAATACCAATAATAGTAATCATGGCAATCTGCCCACGTTTGAGGAAGTCAAAGAATAGTCAAGAGGAAATATGCAAAGTAGTAGAAGGAAATGTGAATAGAATCATATTTATTTTGGAGGAAACAAAGAAAATTTATGAGTAAGAAGTACCCAGTAGGAAGTTTTGGGAGTAGCTTCAGGGAAATAATAGCAAATCTATAAATTAACAATTTACATTTACACTAGGCAAACTAGACAAGGTTATACTGTTAAACTGAAAAATCCAGGAGGAGGCGGAGGAGAGAGGTACATAATTTAATAGCAATTTCTGAAATTCTAAGATAAACTACTGTAGTATTTTCATTCTCCAGTAAATATTCAGAAAATCACTGCAGTTCGTAAGTCTGTCTATATATAACTGTATCAGGATCAGTACTTACAAAAATCTAAGTAAATCAGACATGAGGGAGGCTTTATACATAACATGATTTACTCATGCTTTGGTGTGTAAACATTATAAATATCCTACAGCAATATAGAAGTTCTGTAACAGATGGACTGTCATCTGTCTGAATTTCATCGGGTTTGGTAGTTTAAGTTATAACCTTAATATTGTGTTAATATGAATTACCTATTGGATTCATATCTACATTGAACTAATGAGATTTTCAGGCAAGCAGTGTTTAAATTGGATTTAAGGGAAATAAATGCTGGGAATAAGGGAATACAACAAAGAACATTATTATAGAACAGTCACTAGTACTTTGAATTTTATTTTAAACATTAAATAACCAGCACACAACAAGCTTCATGATTAGAAAGTAATAGAACAAATATCTCGGCTTAGGTGCAAAATTCTAATCTGTATGTAATACCACTGAAGAGTATATAATTTAAAAAAGAGCTCTGAATGCTTAAGGGTATGTCAAAATGAAGTGTTGAAAGTGAGTATTAGTTGGGCTATTGTAAATGAGCAGATGGTGGTTACTTGTGCTCTAAAATTCACTTTAGAGCATGTCTCAGGCAGTTTTGTGAATATGTTTAATAACTGAGTGAAACTACATGTGGGTTTGTACCAAAGATTTTATTTTTGTGCTTTACTGTTGTATGCATTTTTGGCCTAGATAGTCTGTTACTTGCTGGCATTGCCTTTGGCTCTGTTTCATGTTGTGGTGCAGATGTCTGTACCTAGACCTGCTTCTCTTATCCTTTTTGCTTCACAGTAGCCTTTCTTGCAGAACAGAAAAAAAGTCAGGACCTCTTATAATAAGCTTGCTGGTAGGCATCTGATCCAATAAAGGCGAAATTAAAAAAAAATAAAATGCTTTAACACCAATGTTGTTCAGCAGGAATGAAGCTGGTTCTGTGTGGGATTGAGAATTCACTTTCACAAATGCATTATTTCAGGACTTTAAAAAAACAGAAATAAAAGAAGATAGCTTTTCTCCCCCCTGCCCTATCACTGCCGTATTCCAGTACCACTGTGTAACTTACTGTCATGCAGTCCCTTTATGAGTTGTTTAATCATACTCCAGGAGGCTATTAGAAAGGAAAACAACCACTATTGCCAATAAATCATGCATTTGCTATCCAAGTGCAATCCATTTTTGCTGCCATGTATTAATTTAATCTTTTGTTGTTAAAGAGAGACAAGACTTGTTAGGGTTTGACAAGAGGGACTCCCAGAGGTCCCTTCCAATCTCAACTGTTCTGTGAGTATAAAGCTGTCTTGCATTAGGACTTACTTTTAATTATTACCTTGAAATTAAGTTGGGAGAGAGAGCTCACCTTATAGGTGAGCTGATGAATTGGCTGAGGATTTAGGGGAGTTCATTAAATAAGGTATCAATACAGTGTCTTAATTAAAAGTACTATGCAGAGGGAAGACAGATTTGTATTCAAAATGTCTAACTTGGAAGATTTCTGTTTTCAGGAAAAAGCCGAGCACTGACCAAACCAAATAAAAGCCCCCAGGTAGTAATTCCTCCAGTGTTTACTGCTTTTCTTGTGTACTAAGGTACCAAAGGAATAAAGTTATCCCTGGTTTTATGTCATGGGTAGAACATATTCTTGCACCTTCAGCCAGTTATATGTAATTATTTTCATCTTGTGCCATTTTTTATTTTCTGTTTGACTATTTTTCTTGCTTTAACCTGCATAGAATGAAATAATTTAGTGAAAGTATAACACTGAGCTGTTTAAGAAATAAATGTTTACTTTAGTTTTTTAAGCTCTTCCTGCTCTCTGTACAGGGAATTGGCCTCTTCAATTTGACACTCATAGTGTAGAACAAGCGGGGTGATTTGTGCTCCAGTGTTGCATTCTAAAGGATTCTAGATAAGGAGCTTAAATTCAGCCTAGCTTTTAGGTGGCCATGACTTTCTGGGAGGGATCCACCTGCTCTATATGACCATTTTGACTTCTGTTTTTTTTAATAGCTGTATGCTTGAGATGCTGTTTTGTCTTTTTATTTTTACAGTCGGTTAAAAACTACACAAAATGTCACGTGAGGAATGAGCAGATCTGCAATAAACTGACGAGCTGCAAGAGCTGCTCCCTGCAGCTGAACTGCCAGTGGGACCAGAGGCAGCAGGAGTGCCAGGCACTACCTGGTAAGGTGATACTGCTGCTCTCAGCTGCTTGCAAAACTGAATAAATCTCCTCTGTTCGTGTTTGTTCATGAGCAGACATGGATTTGCTTTATTTGTGCTCACTCCTCTTGCCTGCCTGTGCCTGTGCAGGTGAACTCAGATGTGATTACACCCTGATTAGGGTATCAGTGCTACCTTTAATTGTGTTAGGGGAGATAATGGCATTAGTGAAGTTAATGGTGTGTGCCTCTGCTCAAGGCAGGGATGAGCCCTGGCCTGAGGGGAGCACTGAGTGCAGAGCTGAATGGCCCTACCAGGGTTTTACTGTTACATGTACACTGACATTGCTACTTTTGCTAGCTGGGTTTTACCTTAAAAGTTATAATTCAATTGTACTTCAATTTTCCTGTGCAGATAGGGCCAGGCTCCAGTTTCTTGACTGTCTAATGTTGGTACAACTACGAAAGCAGTGCGTATTAAAATGCTAATATGAAATATTCTCAGAAGGTGACTGTTAACATTTCGAAATAGTATTTATTTTGGAATTTATATTAGTAACTACATATATACAGTTAAATGTCAGAATATTTTCCGTTTGATCTTTATGTCCAGATGAAGTTAGTGAACACTTTTTTTCAACAGAGATGATTAATTAAATAACTAACTTTATTCTCTGCAGTTCAAAACTGTATTTATGTAATCTTTGTAGATTAACTATAACAGTTGCTCTTACTTATCTTTTAATAGTTATCTGAGTCTGAGGAATGCTGTAAAATGTTAAAGAGAAATATTTTCTGAGATGTTATCTGAATTTTCTATAGTTTGGATTGCATTGGTATTTAGGCAAATATAAATGCAAATATAGGATAAAACACGAATAATGTAAAGTTGTAATTTCTTAATTCTAGGACAGCTGTTAGATTTTGAAATTTACATAATATTTAAGTAAAAGGAGTTGTTAAAACTACTATTTATGTACATAATTTAATCTTAATATTTAGTTGTGCTCAATTCTGAGTACAAGGAAGAAATAGTGGCATAAAAGTATTATGCTGAAGCTTAGCATATATCTTTTAATTGTTTTTTAAGTTCTTAGAAGTTTCTTTCCATAACAATACACTATTCTGTACGATGATACTTGGTATTTCAGAATTTATGTGATGCGAAAAGGGAAATTGAGTGTGGGATGCATTTTGATTTATGATCTCAGGAAGATAAAATTCAGGCTCCCTAGGGTTTTAGAAAAGTTTTTTTTTTCACCAGCTTTAATCAAATGCTTTTTTCACCAGCTCACCTGTGTGGAGAAAGATGGAATCACATTGGAGATGCCTGCCTCCACATAAATTCCAGTCGGGAAAGCTACGACAATGCCAAACTCTATTGCTACAATTTGAGTGGAAATCTTGCATCACTAACAACCTCAAAAGAAGTGGAATTTGTTCTGGATGAAATACAGAAGTATACACTTCAGGTAACTTGAGGAACTGTGATTGATACTTATGTGAAACAAATTTGCTTTGAGAAATTTATTCTAGGGTTTTGTCCAAAGAGAGGAAAGTTTATGCCTTCAAAGAAATGTGCTAAATGGTGCTAAAGACTGGTACAAGTCGCATGTAGGATATTAAGGAAATCTCATATTTAAAACAAATTACACATGAGCTCCCAAGGTTTCCCCTTATCAGATCGAAATGCTAAGAGTTACTATTTCCTTGGAAGAGAGTATTTGCTCAAGAGAATGGCTGGAGCACTGATTTTGTGTCCTGGATTCAGCTATGATAGAATTAATCCTGAAATTCAGCACAGGCAAAGGCAGGGTCCAGCAACAGGGACACATAATCCCATGCACCCGTACAGATGTAACTTCTCCAAAAAAGCCAGTTTCCTCTGTAACTGATTTGTGGGATCAAAGGGTCACAGAGAAGCTGCACTAGTATGTAAAACATGTAGTAATTCTGTGCACAGCAGCACTGGAATTAGCTGGAGCTAATTAGCTTTCTCTAATAATGGTGGGGGGGGGAGAGAGAGCTGAAAACTCTTCCATGCCTCTGGCACATGCAGCAAGCTACCATCAGAATATTCCTTAGAAAAGTGATCCAAATTACTTTTTTTAACGGTGGGACAAGAGAAAGCAAGAGAAATTACCTGTCCCCCGGTGGTCAGGTTCAATTTTTAGCAGTTAAATATTCAAATGCTTATTGCTGTGTTTAAACATCACTGGTTAAAGTAGATGAAATGTAAGACTGCTCAGAAATAGGAAACCCAGCAGTGCACACTCAGATGGGATGTCTTAGTAGAACATGATTCTGATTTTTACAAGCAAATCAGTTGCTCTTAGAAAGGGATGTTTTTGGGAATGTGTATTTAGTTTTGTAGAACATGCAGCACTCCGTATAAAATCCTCAAATTTTTAAGTAGTTTAGGATTTTATGGTTACAGGAAATGAAAGATAATTTTGGATAATAATTAAAGCTTATATCAAACTAGTATGTGATTTACAGAGTTGCTATGCTGCAGATGAATTGAGATCATTCAGAGGAAATAGCAGTTAAGGATTGCCTTTATGTTATTACTGAACCTGAGAGCAAGAGGTTAGGGACATATATTGTGGACAAAAATATCCTATTATCCTTTTTAGCATTCCACTGCAAAATGCAGATTCAAACATAAATTATGTACTTGAGGTTTTTGTGGTTTTTTTCCAAGTAAATATAGGAACTGGACAGAGAAAATAATTTTTACTAGAAAGACACTTTTTTCCTATTTTTTTTTCTAAGGAAGGAGAGAAATCATTCAGTGTCAGAAGTTCTTCCCTGATATAGTATTTACTTCAGCCTCAAAACACATTCTGTCTGTCTACTCTTTGAGTTAATGTTGAAAATGTAATTGAAACAAAAGCAAGAACAAAATGATGTTGCCAGCATGATTGCTATGGTTATTTATTTTACCACCTTTTTTCCTTTTTGCTTTCCTTTCCCCTGATTCCTATTAAAATACTGCACAGGATGCCTTCAAATCTAGTAATGTGTGATAGACTATTGATATGACTGATTTTGCCTGGCTGGCTTGAGGTGTAGCTGAGAAATAGGTTTTTTTAGTGTTTGGAAGCAAGATTTTTCTTACATTTCAGAGCTTAGAGCTTCTGCAAGGTGACATCCTGTTGAGCATATCTCTATTTAAATGAAGTACATCCTGAGCCAATGTGGTGATATAAATTTGAGATACCTCAAATACGGTTTAAGCACTTGTAGACAAATGTATACACTTTAAAAAATCTGTCTTGGATTAAACAATCATTTAGCTGTCAGAACCTCTAATGAAATTCTGCCATGAATTATCCTGGTGTTTTCAGTGGCACTTAGGAAAAAAAATATTTTTTTCATTCATATCTATCTGTCCAGCTACATTTACTCAGTGTGATATATCCTAAATGTGTTATCAGGTATGACAGAGGCTCTCTGAAACTTCTTGATCTTCTTTTGCCTGTCTTTCCCTCTCAAACTGCAATCATAATGATTTAAAGAGTGAGATTTCATTTTAGATGGCTTGTTTCTATAACAGGTGCTGGTGGGGAGTTCACAAATGGAGTCAGAGCTGCTGTAAGGTGAACACCATGGTTTTAATCTCTATTATCTGAAGTAGAGTTTGACTTGGGTGGTTAATGTTGAAGACTTTAAACTCTTTAGCCCAGCAAAGAAAAAAAGGTTTTAGTTCCATCTGAAAACAAAAAATCTTTTCAGGATTTATGAATGTGTCAGAGCAGCATTTGGAAATAAGAATATGATTCTGACTTTATCTCCTTGTTATTTGGTATTCTTATGTTGAGAAAAGAAAAGCAACTTAGGTAGCTGTTGTGTGTTTTACATACTGTCAAATAGTATCAGTAAATCTATAGCTGTAAGGACTTCAGCATTCTTTATTGTTCATAGAAACACCATGTGATTTTGTGGATTGTTTCCTAATACACGAAGTCCTTCTTCTGGGACAAATTTAAGACAATGTCCTTATCATATTAGAATAGTACATTGATGTGTTGGAAAGATTCAGAGGGAGGGGACTGCCATTGTCTCCCTACCCTATCCAGACTTCATTGTGTATAAATAATTTCTCCTAATCCCAATATTGAACTGAAAATCAATAGGTTGCCTCCTTTTATAGGATGAGGAGACTTCATTTGGTACTAAAGATAGGGATAAAACAAAGATCTGTGTGGTATGAACTCAAAACACTGTTGAATTTGCAGGCATATTTTAAAATTATCTCCAGCAGTTTAAAGTCTAGTTTGTATTGTTCATGAAAAATAAATTAAATTCTGTCAGAGAATGCCAAAGTAAACACAATGGATAGGCTGCAGATTCCCACCTAAAGAAAAATGACACTTTTTTTTTTTTCTACATGCCTCTATCGACCTACTAAGCAAAATATTATGAAAGGGAAGATTTGGATTTCTCTGAAAAATAGATTAAACAGCAACATGAGGTTAATTTACTGTTCCTGCTAATAGTCAAATGTTGTATATTCACTTAAAAGGGCAATTAGCTCTCTTAGGAATTTGCTTGCAACTGTGGGATTTAACTAAAAATAATAATTTTCTTGTTAGCATGCAATAAATTCAGAGAAGATTTAGTTTTGGTGTAGTAAGCACAAAGAACAGTTTTACACAATGCCTTTCATTATATAAACTGCTTGCAACTTTTCCTTTGACTCACCGCTCACAAGGCTAAGCATCTTTTTATAAATTACACTTGAGTGTAGGTTGCAGTTAATTAGTGAGCTTTGCATAGCAATGTTACTCCTTGTTAGCTCAAAGTATTCTCTGAGGGCTCTGTGTTTCTGTGGTTTTATAATGTGTGTGATTGTGGTGAAGTTGACATCTACTCTTGGTTTTTGAATTACTCCCTTTAGAACAGTTTCTACCAGTCCCACTTTCCTATTGTGGTTTTAGAAATCTAATAAATTATTTTAGCATTTTGTCTCCGTTTTACAGTTGTTGCATTGACTGTCCATTAGCTCACCTCTTGTATAACTTGTCTTCCTACATTCAGGATTAGGGGAGCTCAACTCACTTTGAATGCCTGAGAATGCAAATTTCCCTCTAAAATTGTCCCCTATAAAGAAGAAATTCCAAGAAGAAACCAAAGTCCCACTGGAATAGTGGCTATAATCTCTGTAGGTGGAAATTGGGGAAGTTCTATTTTTTTTCAGTTTGCCAGATTGTACATTGTTTTTAACCAACTGGGCTACAGAAAAGTTTGAAAAGAGTAGGAGAATTAGGTGTTCTCATGACCTAATGCATGTAATTGCATCCAGATGGCATCATATGTCTAATAGATCCAGAGACACTTAAAATTCATAAATCTTGCTTCCACTGCTTAAAATGTGTCAGTCACTGGGTAAATATTTACAAAATGTGATATGTGCTGGTATCCAGCATAGTCAGAACTGATGCAGTTAAGGAATGGAAAACTCAGCAGTGTGTCTGCTTAGAACACATTGTTTCTCTTCAGAGAAGTGCTTTTTTTCAGGAAGTAGGTTTCTTATTCAGAATGATGCAGATAAGAGTCAAATTAACTTCAACCCTTTCTCCAGATTGGATGGAGAAACAGTGGATGTTGTGAGATAGGGGCACTGAGAGGCCACAGTATTTTCAGTTTAATTGTATGTTTCATCTTAGAGCAACAAGTTTAGGGGTTCAAACAATTTCTGAGAAGTTTGTTGAATTTTGTTTGTAAGGTGTTGTAATGCACGCAATAGAAAATGAGATATTTGCGTATTATACGCTTTCAGGACAATCTGAGATCCAAAATAAAAGGAATTTAAATAAAGGTGGTGATAAATTTTTGAAAGAGATATATACTTCCTCAGTAATTTGCATAATTAAGAAACAAGGGAGATTTTTGAGCCTCAGTGGTAATTGGCGATTCAGTGAAGGTAGTCTTGCTCACTTCACTCATCTGCAAATTATTCAGCCCTCATTAGTTTAGGGCTGATTCAGCAGTAGTGCCTGAAAAAAAGTGTCATGAGTAGAAATGATCCCTTTCACTTTAGATCTCAAAGCAATTTAATCTGATTTAAATTCTGAGTAAACAGTGGGTTTGACATGAACTATCAGCTTTCCAGTTAAGGTTACCCAATTTTGGTTTCTAACATAGTTCCTTAATTACTATTTTAAAAACAAATTAAAGCTTTCTGATTTAGAATAAGAGAAGAGCATATTTTTGGAGCTGTTAGTGATTGGTGTTTTATAGATTCCTGTTATGGCTAAAAGTTGGCCTTATGTTCAGCTTAATAGGAGATGAGATTACAGAATGATGTTCTGTTGGTATGCATTGTATGATTGCAATTTTGTTCCTCTGTCAGATGAAAATAAAGCCTTGCCCAGCAATTTTTCTCAGAATTTAATAATTCTGAAGTATTTTCTAAGTTAAAGGTTGATCTTTCATTTAAAAAGGTTTTTTGGCAACTTGTTTTCAATGTTATAAAAGATGGTTCTATGAAAACAGGTAAACTGTGAATAGCTGTATTTCAAATACAAATATAGTTTCTAAGATGGGCTGTGGATTCTAAAAAATAGCTTAAAATGATATGGATGGAATGACAAACATATTTTAGAGATTATTGCAAATTTTAAATAGTGTAGTGGGATAAAGCTATACAGTATTTCTTAATATATATTTGATTATGTTATCCATTGCAGCATTAGTAAGGCTCATTACAGATTTTCCCAAGATGGATTTGAGCACCTGCTGTGTATTGCATTGATTTGGTTTGGGGTTTTTGTTTGTTCGTTTGTTTTTTAAACTGATTTTTAAATTTGCCTAAAATGCTCTTGTGTGAGCTTGTGTTGAGTTGTTGATGTTGTTCTAGAATGAACTGTATATGATGTATCAAGGGAGTTTTTATAGATATGCATATATAGAAAGAAAGAACAAGTCTTCAAAACTCTCTGAGGTGTAACGTTCTTCCCACTTAAATGTTGAGGAAAGATCATCTGAACTTCCAATAAATGAGCTGATTTGCACAGTATTTTTCACTCATCTGGTTTGGTAAAAAACATCTCTCAGGAGACTTGGAAGCTGGAGTCTTGCATCAGCAAGTTCTGGTTCCAGAGAACTGGCAGTTTCATTTCCTTCCTGTCTGATCCTCTTCAGAAGCATCTTTGGAAAGATATTCAGTGTAAAGGAATCAGTTTTCTATATTTATTTTACATTAAATGAAACAACCATAGAGTTCAAGGATATTCAACTCACATTATTTCTTGAGCCTGAAGAAAAAACTGGATTGGCATTTTCAGTCAACGCATCTGAAGTCCCTCAGTTGCTTCAAGTACTTTGAGATTCCCCGCTATTCTGACTAAACCTTTCATCAGTTTGTGAGATAATTTATAATTTATAGGTTTATGCCTTTTTTTTTTTTTTTAAAGAAATTAGTTTGATAGCCACAGAGCCCTGGTCCCTGGTGACTGCAGGTGTCTCATGTGGAACTTCCTGAATGCACTTGTTGTGGTTTGATTTTTCCTGTTGGCTTCTGCTCAGTGCAGCACCAATCACTTTTGGTGATAGGCTTTGATATCCACGCACACTCTGTGCTATTGCCAGCAGTCTTCACCTGTGCCCTACCACATGATAGAATTGATGCCACATAATTGAATCTGTATGTTAAGCACATCATTGGAGCATTTGGGAGGCTAAACTTGGATAATCTGTGCTTGGCATCCTAACAGCATGGCCAGAGAGGCTTGAATGGGCCTGCAAGGTCGCAGCTTTGATGGTGTGTTTTTGATAACAAGCTCATCAGCATTTGGGTCTGTATTTTGATGTTTTATCCTAGCAAAGAGCCAGAGATGGTACATATGGAATTTGAGATGCCTGACATGATGACTATAAGCTGTCCAGATAGTACAGCTATTAAGAATGATTATGGATGGGATATGTGTTGCTTTTGCTGGAAGTCTTTCATTTCAGGGATGCTGCTTTTATCTCGTCTGGCTGCTTTGGCTTTCATGATTCTCCCTGGGACTTTGTCATCATGAAAGGAGTTCCAAGACAGTCTCCTACACAAATGGAAGAATTTATTTCCAAATATCACTGCTGCACTGTCAGTTTTCATTATTGGCTCACATACATTTTCACCATAGCTGGAATAGGATCCCTGTTTTTGTATACTGATGCTGAGGCCAAATTATTTGGCAGTGCAATTGAAACAGTCAGTAATATGTTAAAAATTCTCTTGGCTGGAATCTCTCAATCACAAAGTAGGCATATAGGGTTGGTTTGTGTGTGTGTTTGTCAGCAATTTATCCTGCCTAAGCCCCTGATACTGTTTTATATGTGCTTGGTGTGCACACTCAACATTTACAGGGAGCTGTGTAGATATACGTGTAGGTATTTAAGGTTTTCTGGTCCATGTGGACCACGTACAAAACCAAGAATCTAGGCAACTAAACAACAGATAAGACAATACATGTATTATCTACGATTTTCCAGATGCCCAAGTTTCACTTTTACTGCTTGCATCATGTTCTTTCTGGTACACAGAACATGTGAATCCTCACAGACACCTGGAAAGTCAATCACCTGGGGTAGCAATGGAGTCAGGAAGTAAATGCAGAAGTAAGACACAAAGTGGACAGTGGTAATTTTGCTGAATGTTCTTGTTGCTGTTCAAGAGTCTCCCAGAACATGTTACTGCTTATGGAATGGAGCGTTTCTTAGTCATTTTCTGGTTTATTTAGGATTGTTGTGTCCCTAAGTGTTAGTAGGCAAAGCAGTTTTTGTTTCATCGTGATCTTACCTGAGAGTAGAGAAGAGAGCATGGGGAGGACATTTTAGAGAGATCAGGAGTAATGATTATCTACCTACTGATTCTTTTAAAAGGTATTTACTTTTGGTAAATTTTTGAAACAAAACTAATAATCCTTCATATTTCAATTTGCTCTAACAAGACAGGGGGAAAAAAGAAGGAATGCTCTGATCGTGTGTATAATTAAGAGTACTGAAAGATTTTCTTTTCAGCTATGGGTTAAACGTGAGTGGCCAGAGAAAATATGAGTTCAAAAGTGAAAGATCAGTGATAGAGATTGTCAGTAACTCTTGGTTCACTTGTGGAATACATAGATCTTTAACCATGGCAGGTTCCCATTAGGTGTATTAGAGTGTTTTACTTACCTTGTAAATTACCTTTACTTACCTTGTAAATTTAATCAGTTGTGAACCTACTTCACAATCAGATCAATATCTCCGCTTTGGAGCTGACAATGTGTATCCTCTGCCTGGGCAGGCAGCTGGGTTTGGTATTCTGGCATCCACCTGCCATCATGTACCTGTCACAGCCCCATTGTCTCTCTGTATCTCTCTTCTGTGTGTTTAAACTGGGATTAATGGAAACTGCCTGCACAGAGATTACATGAGGAAATGTTTGGTTTCAGTGTCTTGAGATTTTTACAACAATAGTGGCAAGTAACGCATGTAGATTTATCCTGGAACAAGCAAACACCTTTTTTCCTTAAAATCTGCTTTTTCATTTGGTAAGCGAGTAAAGATGAAATTATAAACATCAGTAGAATTTGTGATGCAGTTTTACTGATACACCTAAAATATCTTTTAAAAACTAGTGCTTTTAGTTTTTTCTAGACTATGATTTATAACTTTTAACTCAATAATGAAAGTATATTCAATGTGTATTTAACATCATCGGAAATGTAAACGTATCACTTTTATGTCTGTCTCTGAATTGCCTAAAGTTGATCAGTATCAGCACTATGGACTTTAGAGGATGGAATATTTATCCTACTTTTTCCTGAACTTTGATTTCTCTGAATTGCTGTTAGCTTATGTGTATTTCATTATCCACAGTAGCCTAGCAATGATTAATCGTAGAGTAGCCACTGGGAAAAAACAAACAATTTCATTATGACTTGTATCCAATAATAGAAATCAGAATTGTCTTTGAACAGAATGCAGGTTTTTAGTAGAAGAAAAGCATATAAGGAGTGGAATTTTTGTTGGGGTTCTTGGGGATGTTCAGCAAGATAGAACAGTTAAGATACAAACTGTGTGGACAGTGACTGATGAGATGATAAAGTGAGATAACATGATGAATTCTGAAAATATGAAGTTGTTGCTGTTGAGCTATTTTTTGAAACGTTTTATCAAGACTAAAAGCATTTAACATGATTCTCTCACATTTATTTCATTTTCATCCATAGAAAATTTCACCCTGGGTGGGTTTGCGCAAGATCAACATCTCCTACTGGGGCTGGGATGACATGTCCCCTTTCACAAACACCACCCTGCAGTGGCTCCCTGGAGAGCCCAACGACTCCGGCTTCTGTGCCTACCTGGAGAGAGCAGAGGTGGCAGGGCTGAAGGCAAATCCCTGCACTGCCATGGCAGATGGCCTTGTGTGTGAAAAACCTGTTGGTAAGGAGCCTCTTACACCAGGAACTGAAGCTGTGGTGAATAACAAGCTCTTTGGGGTTTCATTTGTCTGAGAGGGTTTTGGGCACAATTTGGATTAAATAGTTACAAAAATGTATATTTAAAAAGTTTTTTTGGAAATAGCTGAAATCTATTAATATTAATATTAATATTCTTAAAGCAGCAAATATTTATTTGAGAATTAGTTCACATAGCTTATTTTGCATTACCCCAGAAATCTTACAGTTTGCCTCTAAATCGGTAATAGCCAATGGTAACAGTAGCTGTAACCACATGTGGATATATTCAGCAATGATGATGTGTTCTTTCTGAATCTTGCTGCACATTGGTGAATATCTTGAAGTTGTAAAAGACTGATAAATCCAAAATTCTAGTTTCTGTCTTTTAGGTTTGTTTGTGTATAAAGTTTACTGTGACAAACAGCCACTTTACTGTTCAAGTTAACATACATTAAAATGGACTTTGTGAGCTGCCGTATGAGTCATGCTCAGTTTTGCACATGAAATTTTGTAAAATATGATTATATTTATATACAGAAACCTAAATTTGGATCAAATTATTTATAGCTAATTAAGGAAGCAACCACTTCCACAGGGATTTTTCTAATGAAACAAATGGTGAAAGTAAAAGGAGATTGAACTTGTGTTCAAAATGATAAAATATTTATGATCCTTTTGCAGTCAGTCCCAACCAGAATGCCAGGCCCTGCAAAAAGCCCTGCTCCCTGAGGACAACCTGTTCCAACTGCACGAGCAATGGCATGGAATGTATGTGGTGCAGCAGCACCAAACGGTGCGTGGACTCGAATGCCTACATCATCTCCTTCCCATATGGACAGTGTCTGGAGTGGCAAACTGCCACCTGCTCCCGTGAGTATCTTAGCGAATGTTCATCGTACTAATTATATTGTTAGATTTGTTTTTCACTCAAAAGAGCTGGAGGGATTCAGCACATTCACTAGAGATAAAAAGATTTTCAAATTAATGACCTTATATAGCTCCTAATGTGAGAAGTCAGTGCTGAGTATGTATTTCTTAGATACAGGATGAAATATATTTAGTCTTTTGAAACTGTGAAAAGTATTTATTCCATTCAGATAAAGAAAAAGTTACTGTGATTTCTTGTATGACCAGTGTTAGTGTCACAAACAATCGCCATGAGCTGGGACAAGATACTGATAAAATTAGATAACCAATATGTAGAACTTAGACTTAGAAAAATCAAGTTATTAAGAAAAGGAAGTGTGCTGAATTTTTAAAGGTTTAAATGTTCTGATTTCTTTTTTATTCAGATTCAGGCTATGCCATTCTCCTAACATGCAAAGTTGAAAACAAAGTTTTAATAATGATAGTAGTAGTCTTGAGAATATTTTAACACAAATGCAAAACAAATGATCTTGGTCTTCCCTATATTCTTCTCCCTTGAAGATGGGGATTATTAACCCTTGATCTCTAATAATTGACTCCTGCAGGTTATTCATCCTCTCTATGGAAGTAGAAGGAATTCTATTAGGCCATTAGGCAGGTAGAGGAGGTACAGAAAACTTGTGTCCTCTGTGATCAGACTGGGTCAGGCTGCATTAATGTTCCAGGCTGCCCATTTCATCCTTTGGGGACAAGAGGCAAGTGATTTCTTACTTTACAGGGAGCAAAGTTACTCCCTGGATGTCCCCTTTGGAAGCACATTTCATCAGAGCTTGCTGCAATGTCTCTTCAGGAGAATGAGCAATCTCTTCCAAGTACCTTTCAGAGTATCAGCTTCTCCCTCCTGAGCTGGGAGCGACCGGAGTCAGCCCCGTGCAGTTCCAGCACTTCCAGGGTTTGTTGGAGCCATAATTGATGTACATGCTGTAGTGAGCTGCATCATGCTTTAGATCCTTGTCTTAGTTGGGATTTATTTAGAACAATTCCTCAGTCACCATCATTCAGAAGACTGGTTCTTAGAATTTTTCAGGAGTTCTGAAGTGTACCTTTGGACTCTCCTTATTGCTCTACTCTGAGAGAGTTTTTCTGGTTACTTCTGATATCCTTTCTCTCCCCATAAGGGTCTTTTGATATCAAAGCCTCTGAAATCTTTTATTTGTGGATATCTTGTGATAGGCTTAATGATCTTGACACCAACAAGCTACTGGCTTTCAGGATCATAATCAGATTATGATTCCATTTGAAAAGTTATGGACAAAAATTTAAAAAAGCCCTAAAGAAAACAAAAGGCAGTTACTTGCTTTCATGTAAGAATCAGGACAATAATAAGTAAAACAAGTTCTTGATGTGTCTGTAAAAGGAACCATTGATATATTCCAACCTTAGGAGAGAAAAGGAGCTGTATGTACCAGGCCTACATATCTGGGTTTAAGGGAAATAAGGCATAGGAAAGCTTTTCCTTCAGGCTAAACTGGCCAAGAGCCCATATTCCTCTAATTGAGTTTCCTTCTTCATCCTTAATCATAGAATGTAATGAACCAGGACCACGTTGAGCTGTTCTGGAAAACTTTTTGGCTAAGTTAGTAAATTTATTAATCCAGGTATTAATCCAGCTTCTAGTGTCCAGGTTCAGTGTAATAGCTAATAGGAACCATTTAATCTCTTGTCAATGTGTTTGAAATAATAGTTCTGTAGTTATAGAAAGGTTTCTCTCTCATAACCATTCACAGAACTTTTTTTTCCTTTTCTGTATAGGAATCAATTTTGTAACTTATAAAATATTGGTAGTGAGTTGTGGCAGAACATAAATAGATTGAAAATCTGGAGATAAAATTGACAGAATACCACTTAAATGATGCTTATGTTTTTCAACTAGCAGATATTATGTCACCTTGAACTTTCAATTCAGTTTTTCTCTGTGTGGTGTTTGCACATCACACTGATTCAATTTGTTTGGGGAACACAAGAAATTGTTTTTAATTTGATTGTCATTTTTGTCAGGTCTGTAAAAGTTTATATTAAATAAGGCAAAAGGGATTTGCTATATACCACTTCAACATTATGCAAAGGCAATTTTGTATGAAAATGTACTTTCTATTCAACAAATTAGAAAAAAAACCCAAGACTCTGTGGCTGTAAGCAGTTTTTCCAGAGTTTTATTGCATCAGACATTTTGCATTTAAACAAGAAAATGCATGTCCAAATGAAGCATGGTTCAGATATTATTTTAGTCTAAATGACCTGAAAATGTATTAGGTAGATATATCATTATTGCTGCTGAAGTAATGAATTATTAAGTGGATTCTGTTATCAAGGGATAGTGTTTCTACTTGAAGTACACATTGGAACTATACCTTTAAAAAATCCTCCTTGTTTTTAAAATTTTATTTTTTTCTTTTGAATGACTAATTTCTGAGCTTTTGGATGTTTTGCTCTGAATGAAAAAAAAAATTGAGACAAGCATGTATGATTTAAAATACAAAAAAACTACCAAAACCCAAAAACCTGAGAACTTCACATTTATTTTCACA
The DNA here is from genome assembly GCA_013397075.1 of Rhabdornis inornatus. Lineage (NCBI taxonomy): Eukaryota > Metazoa > Chordata > Aves > Passeriformes > Rhabdornithidae > Rhabdornis > Rhabdornis inornatus. Next base: position 1,838,010 of record VWZS01010874.1, on the reverse strand, counting down.
ACTTGGAATTAAAAATGAGGAATGCTATTTTATTGGTGACATATTGTCATTTTAATACCTACTTGCCAAAAAATTGCGTTTCCACTCTTCCGTATGTCTTCCATCCATTATGACTTTTGATTGAATAGCTGACAGTTGAACAATCTTAGACCACCTCTAGAATGTCAAAGAAAACAAAATTGCTGCTTGAACATCCCCTTCTTCCATCAACAATTGCTTCTCAGCTCTCTTCAGTTTTTCAGCTGAATGCCACTACAGATAATAGCTGTGGATTTTCACTTTTGGTTCTGTTTTAGCCTCTGTAAAGATAATGCAGCTGATACTTCAGGGCTTTATAAATAGCATCATGAGTGTAAATAGCAGCATGGGATTTGTTTGGATTGTTTAGAGTGCATCTCTGAAAGGGCAAGCCAGCCAGTGCAGAATGATGGTCTTTATTTTTCTGCTGATCCTCTAACGTATTCAAAAGCCCAAATTTGTATCATTCGGCTTCAGCTCAGATGGTTTAGAACTGATTTTTCATGTTTGACAATTTGCAACAACAGTTGCCTTCTCCCATCCCTGCTATTTTCCATATTTGGGAAACTTGAAACATTTCCTCCTGTCTGGATTCTTCAGTCTGTTGAAGAGCTCTTGCTTCAGCTTTCTGTGCTGTTAAAATCCTTTTGAGATTCACTTGGACTCTTCACTGCCTGTTTTCCTGATATCCACAGGTATCTTTAGCCTGTGCAGTATTTTTTCTTTTTACAACTTTCATTACTTTTAAAACATTTTAATAGTTGCTGAAGTCAGAGGAGCTAGCTTTAGTCTGCTCTCAGTTAATTTAATTAACAATGAAACCCTTCAGTAGTTTTCCATTTGTGGACCAGAGGAGCCCAGGTAACTGTGAGCATTATTTGGATGCAGTGTCCTGGCTGCAGCTGAGCCAAACTGTGAGGTTACCCTCACGTGGAAACCATTTGAGTGTCCGTCAAAGTAACTCTGGGAGTCTTTAAATTAGTTTCTTATTTTTAAAAAGAAACTTAGATAATTCTGGCTTCACCTTCATGTGTGCTTTTAAAATTTGATTTTGAAAGCCTATAAAGTTAATGTGAGGAGAGACAGGGACCCATAGTGATCAATGTTTGAATGAGTCTGATGTTAATTTGATCCAGTGTTACAACAGTAATTGAAAAAAACTAAGATGTATCAGAAGAAGCTTAAAGAAGCTTGGGAACTTTAATGGTGTTCTTGAAGTTACTAAAATGTTAATTTCTTATTAATAAAAAATGAGAGTAACTTCAGAATAGGAATTTTATTTGGTTCTAAACAGATTTGAAATATGAGGAAGACTGTTTAATTATTTTAAAGAAGAGAGTATAAAAGACCTAAAGGGAGATTTGGATTTTAGAATGCAATTTAAAAAATGAAACCTGATTAATTGATGAGAACCTTAAGATATAGTTAATTTAAATGAGATGTGTGGTTTGCTAGCTTGTTTCAAAAGCTGTATGCAAGACCTAAGTCATATTTGTAGACAAATACTCAGGTGAATCCAGGGGTACTTTGTGCTCAAAATAATTTTTGGTTTGGATTTGAATGTTCCTGTGTTTTTTTATATTTATAAATATTAGCACTCTCACTTGGTTATTGACTTTGTGTTGGACTGTAGAGTTTTCCTGTTGGAAGTGCTGTTTATGTCAGTAAAATTAGTAAGAAATGGCATTATATACACTAATAAGTAAAGAATATGTATTTTCTTGTGTGTCTAATGAAGATGTGCAATATTCTTGCTCCACTTCATTATCTTTGTTGACTTGAAGTTTTTATTGTTGCATTGTGGTGTAACAAACACCTGCTGCATATTTTGTGATTTTTTAAGTACAACGTTCAAGGAAAACTGAGATTTTCTTACTAATATTACTGATTTTTAAAAAAAACATTTTCATAAGGAAAAATAAATGCTTCATCTCCTGTTGCAAAACCCAAGCCTCTTATTTAAAAACCATGCATTAATATTGAATTCCATGTACTAAAGCTCAAAACTGCTCTGGGCTGAGGACCTGTGGACAGTGTTTGGAACAGCCAGGGTGTGGATGGTGCAACGATCCCAGTAACACTGGCAAAGGACAGTGCTTGGAAGGCTCCTCAAGAGGTCCCATGAAACCTGTCAGTGTCCACTCCAATGAAATGGTGCTTGATGCTACTCTTTGTCCAAAAGAAAAAAATTATGAGTGGTCATTTATCCAGTGTCCAGGTAAGGTTTGCTTCCATTCTTTCTTATATATGAAATAAGAGTTTAAGCACACCAAAATAACTGAATAAATGTTCTAAGTAATGCAAAATAGCATTTTCATGAAAGACTTATTTTTTACAAAATATTTACTAAGTGTAGAGTTTGTTTGTCTACTAAACACAAGTAGAGGTTGACATGTGAAATGCAGTGCAAGTAGTTTAGCCAAAATTGCTGTTTATTTGTAGGTAAGTTTTCACCCATCTTATCCCTCTACATTTAGAAATCAAAGTATATGAATTTTCTTCAGCTCTTGCTTTCTTCTGGCTTCTATATCAATCAAGGAGTGGAACTGGGGAGAAGTTAACCATAGGAAAAGACTGATGGACACAAAATTCCCTCCTGCTCTTGCCAAGTCCAGCTGACTGTCAGAATGGGAAGCTGCCAAAACCTGAGCTGTGCTTCCAGCTGACCTTTTAGACATTCAGAGTGAATAGAATATGTGCTTGTCAAGCCTTAAAGTGAATCTCTGAAGTCTCAATTTAAGCCACATTCATTGGAAAAGTAAGGAAGACATCAGGTCCTATAAGGTAGTGAAAGCTGTGCTGGTGCAGCCTCCTGTGTGGAAATCCTCCAACCCTGACAGCAGAGTGTGGAAGCAGCAGTGGGAGACTGCAGGCAAATGAAAAGCACACTGGGGACTTTGACAGCCCTCCAGAAGTAATTTACAATAAATAATACAGTTTAAAAGACAGCTTGAAAACTTGTTGTTGTTCTGTTTGTGGTTTTTTTTGTGTGTGTGTTGTTGGTGTTTTGTTTTTTTTTTTTAAGAATAAATAGTGTAACTGTGCTAAAGTTGTTTTTCCAGGAAGTGTTCTACTGCAGATAATTTTGCAACCTAGAGCTTCTTTAAGATCAATACTTTTATGGGTACATGCAGCTGTGTTTGCTTTCTTGTCTGCTTTTTTTGTCAGTTTATTCTCTCTGTTGTGTATGCATATATATATAGAGTGAGAGTTTTAAAAAAGTTTTAGAATAATGAAGTGAAATATGAAATGAACACTGCTGCATATTTTCAGTTAAAACCAAAGAAACCTTTCACATCATCTAATACTACTTCCTGAACAAAGAAGCTTCTAGTACATTTCTGAAAACAATAGAATGACGTTCTGTTGTTGATGTATAGAAATTTCATTACTTAGTCTATGTATTCATAAGTGGATTGTTAAACCTTCAGTGCAATGCATAATTTCTGCCACTAGTGAAATTGTAATAGATAAATATATTGCTTATCTAAACCTGCTGTGTTTAATATTTATTCTTGAGGGATAAAATTCTGTATTCATTGTAGGTTCTTACCAAGAGTTTACTAAAGTTCCACTTCAATCTAACATTCCCTAGCTTTATGAGTTTAAGGGACAAATACTACAGAATTAATGGAACTAAAATTTCAATTGGTGTGAAATTTCTTTTTGATCTTTTTTAGGCTGGAGGTTTTGTTCCTAAGATTTTGTTTTCATTTTCATAGAATATTTTCTGTAATGGATTATACTAACACAATTTATTCTTAGCACAACAATCATTTGATGTAGTTGAAATGAGATAGAATTAAACTAAGTCTATGTAAGCCTACTGAACAGTTTGCAGTTAGGATGCAAATATAAATAGATAGTTTATACCATGCAGTTTGGATTATTCTGCCACACTGATGAATTGTTGGCTGAAGCCTTCATGTTCATTCAGGCATGCACTTATTTTTCCTTGTAGTCCAAATCCATCCTCCTTGTAGTGATTCTGGGCAGTTGTGCTGCTGATAAAAATTTTAAACTCCTTCTCATTTTCTGTTTGTTCAAAACTTTAAAATTAGTATTCATCAAGCAGTAAAGAAAATATTTATTTTTGTGACTGGTCACTTTGAAATCAATACATTTCAAATAAACTGTCATAATATTTCTTTTGGTAGGAATACAGTTTTATTTTCATCAGATTCTTAGTTTAACTGAACTATTGTTATAAATAAAATTGCAGGTAGCATATATATATATATAAAGAGAAAAGAAAAATAGCTTTGATATTCATCTCGTGAGAAGAAAGGCTTAGGTAGAATGCAAGCCCAAGTTTTTCTTTAAAGTATAAATTTCTCCTCTGAAAAGCAGTGTGAATAGATTCTAACTAGTTTGTTTAAAACTAGATGAAGTATCTTTACACTAGATCTACATTGTAGTGGAGACACCCTTTTCATAAATTTTCCTAGTTTTAGCTGTTTTCTTAAGTCTGTAATTACTAACAATTGTCAGCTTCATTAACTATTTCAACACAGAGGTCAAAAGCAAATTAGACATAAAATTGCTTCTCTCCAGGGCAACCTCAGTGAGGATTCAGCTGAAGTACATTTTTGTGTGTGAGGAAAATGACTTTGTTGCTGCCAATGGTGTACATTAAAAAGACTTAAAAAAAAAACTTTTACAAATTTAACTCCTAATTCTTACTTAATGGTCATTACTGTGTCTCATTATTTTGATGACTATTTTCATTATTTTATACTGATGTCTCCAGTTCGATTGCACTGAACCAGCTTTGAAATTTATTGAACTTGCACTTCTGCCTTTTTTCAATGAGATGTATGTTTTTAGGGAACTCAGCAATTATATAATGTAATTTTCTGTGGTGTCATGTCATTTTTGGATTGCATTACTTCTTATTGCGTATATATTTTTCTGAATTTGTTTTAAAATCTCTTCCATTTACTTTGACTCAACAAAATATAAGAATTCAGAGCTGTTATGTATGACTAGAAAATACTATGACTTGCAGAAAATTATAATTTACAATTAAGGTTGCTTTCATCACCCTATATAATACAAAAATTAAGAAATACAAAACTAAGCATTAGCAAGAATAAAAAAAATATAAATCAATGGCTCATTAGTTAGAGAATATTAATATTAAGCATTTGTCCTACACTATGATACAGTCTTAATTAGGCAATCTTTAATAGAACATCTCTTTAGCGTACTCTGTTTTTACTTTTGACTTATTGAGCTGTATTGTTTTTTACATTTGCTTTAAGTAATTTAATGTGTAAAACGTGCAAAAACCCCAAAATGGAGCTGCAACTCATGGTACTTTTGTGTAGATTTTCCTGAGAATGGAAACAAACTGCAAAAGAGGGAGACACCACAAAGGTTTCTAGCAATCAAGTATTCTTGGGGAGAATGACTTGTGATTTCTAGAGATTTAGCCAGGATAGTGAGAGAACCTAATGATACAGAAATGTTTAGTACTTCTTTGGAAGATTCTGTAGGCATAGTTACAGAAGAAAGAGGAGATTGTCATCTTGGGAGGTTTTAATGGTTTATGAGCCAAGTCTGGCAATGGCTATAAATATATTAAGTTACTAAATTATAAAACAGCTCTAAAAACTTTTAAATCATGCAGTGAGAATCTGCTTTTTTCCTCTAGCCAAGATACCAATTACTGTGACATTTAAACTAAAAACCCAAAATTTAAAAAAAATTGCAATTTTATTGTGATAGCTGTCCTCTTCCAAGTCTTCCATCCACTTTGGCACAGAGGAATCGACAGGTCTGACATGGTTTGACATTTGATAAGCTGCTATAATTGACAGATGACTAATCTGCTGGGCACCATGAGCTCTGAAACTCCACTCTATAGAGAGGTCATCCTTCAAAACCTGGCAGCAGGATCAATGATTCTGGCAGGATTCACATTGTGATTTTGCTGCAGGAGTGATCAGTGCTTTCTGAGTTTCCTCAAAATGTGAAGTTCTGGAGTGGAGTTCTGCTGCAAGATCACTGGCTTATAGTGGTGTTATTTGACAAAAAGCAATTTTATGCTTTCAAGGTCAGGTGTGGAAAAAATCATGTCAATAGGAATCCATTTTTTTTTTACTTTCGCCAAAATTGAGGAGGAGGGACTGGAGCTGTTCGATGTGGTCCTAAGGTCCTTAAAATTGCTTTGTATCCCAAGCTAATGGGGGTCAGGACAATTAAAAATAAGATAGTATTTAGTTAATTTATATTGGAAGTTCTCTCTCCCCACTAGATGTGTTTAGCTGTGAGTTCATGTTCTCCATCACAGTAGGCTTTCACATGCTTCAAATTTGCATTTAGGTACTGGGGTTTTCGTGAAGTCTCAGTTAGTGATTTACTACCTCTTCAAAGATTTCTGAAATACCTGGACAGCATTTTGAAGCTGATAGGACTAATTCAAACACTCCAATGGCAAAAAAAAAACCCTTTCTCATAAATCCTCCTTAAAACTCCTGTGTCACAACACAGTCAGTTTTTGTGTGAATTCATGTTGTATTGCAGTGCTGTTTTGAAGAGGTTCTGTCTCAAAGTGCAGAAATATTTATTCTGGTTATTTGTCAGGGATAAATTCCTCAGAATCACGTTTCACTAAAATTTCATAATCACATAGAGATGATATTGTTCCAAAGAGCAGTTAAGTAATGAAGCTGTTAAAATGTTGTATTCCAGCTTGCCAGTGCAATGGCCACAGCACCTGCATCAACAGCAATGTCTGTGATCAGTGTAAAAACTTAACAACAGGAAAACAGTGTGAGACCTGCATGCCAGGATATTATGGGGATCCCACAAATGGAGGACAGTGTACAGGTAAGTTCTTCTACTGGAAGGAAAAAGATAAATACCAAAATGACATTTTATGTAATGTGAATATAATGTTTTTAATGTAATGTGAAATTAACTTTTCTTTAAAGGTTAAAAGTTTATTTTATAGTACAGATGAGCTGATCAGCTAAACTAATGATTCAAAATCAGATTAATATATTTAATGTGAAACTTGGAGTCATCATTTTGCAATTGTTGCTCTCTCAGGAGGAAGAAACTCCCTTGTTGGAGCAACACCTCAAATTATTTCAGAGAGGTGTCATTAACTTCCATGTAAACAATCGTGTTAGAGACAGTGAGAAGGTACTTACAAATAAAGTTCAGTATCTGCCGTATTATCTGGTAACTTTACTTTGTATAAATATGTGATGCTAGTGGAGAAATTGTGCGTTTAACAGACCAAAAGGTTACTTTTGTACAATACTTCTGTCTTACTCATGTATTGTTGAAACAAAAGGGCCTTCTATGATGAGGATGGCAAGGCACCCATACGTATTTAAAATTTAGTTTTTAAACTGTTGCACTAGAGAGTTCTCCTTGAAGTGAGGGAGAGGATGAAATCCAGTACTCCAGATGGCTTTTGTATATTGCAGTGGGGCTGCTTTTTCACTTGTGTGGGTGGTTTCAAAGTCAACAGGAACTCCTTCCCTTAAAACTAAGTGCTGGAAGGAGGAACATATTCAATATGAAACCTCAATAAGGTTGCCTTTGAGTCTAGGAGGGTGCTGGAGAATTTTGTCCCATGACTTTTTCTTCTCCATTACTGATGTTTCTTTAACCAAACCTTTGCTTCTCAAGGAATATTTCTTCATTTAAAGGTTGGTTCCTCAGCACTCTAATGTGCAATAGGCAATGCATAAAGATTCACATCTGGTAAACTCAAGCACGATATGTAAAAATTTTGTTCAAGGGGATAGAGAGATTAATGTCTACCCTTATTGACAATTGAACATTTTGCTGAGGCTTTATGATGCTTTAAATAATTCTTAATAGTTCAGTTTTTCTCCTGAAGTTGACAAAATGTTCTTTTGCTGTCTGTATCACCTTTATGGCAAAATGATGTATTCATACAGCTTTTATTCTTCAGGGATACATTAGCTGTCAACCAAATAAGCATTCCATCACCTTTAGTGAAATATGCGTGGTGCAATAACGGCTGAAATCAGTTTATAAGACCAGTAAAATCTTAAATTTTACAACTTGTTTTTTCAAACCTTGTCTGTAAGAATGCATATTTTTATTGGTAGACATGATTTTAACAGGAGCTATTTTGTCTAGAGAATGCTTTAAAAAATAAAAATTATAATTATTTCAATGCTTTATCTGCTATGATATGTTGTATTTTTAGTATAGAGCTCATAATAAGTATGTTTACATCCTTAGGATATTTTGAAGGATGTAGTCATTGTGAACTCCTAGATTTTATACAGTATCATGAGTACTGTGTTAGAGGTGCCCAAACTGTGGGCCAGGGATTTCTGCAGGAAAAAATACCAGTGATCCATAGATAAGTCAAATCAATGTTACTGGGATTTAAGAGGATTTTGGAACCATAGCTGGGATCAGGCACAGTGCAAACATAAAGAAAGGAAATAATGGTTCTGTTTCTTTTCTCCTTCATTCTGCTAATGCTATTGGTAATGCAGAAAAAAAATTAAAGATGGCTGGAAATTAAAACCATAATTAAAATAGAAACATACAGAGAAAAATATGAGTAGAAGAAAGGGCAACCCAGTTAGAAGGTGAGTTTAAGTGTGACCAAAATAAAGAAAAAATAGAAATTTACATGAAAAAGCCAATCAAAGGACAAAAGAATTACAAGGAACTAACAAAATACCCAAACCAGTCATCTTTGTAGTTGCATCTTGTGTCACTTTGCTGCTGCCAGCTGAGTTTCTGGCTGGACACCACCAACTTTCCTTTTCCACCAAGACTCAACCTTTGATTCCATGGCTGCCTGAGCACATGGTGTGTTTGTGCCTTGGAGCTCCTGAGTAATAACTTTGAGGATGCAGGTTGAAAACTTTTTAAAGGCATGACAAGATGATGACTATAGCTCTGAAAGTACATCTGTAATACTGTAATATTCTTCATGGATCAAGTTGCTATAGTTACAAGGGCATAGCTTATTTTGAATTGGAGAGCAGTCAAAGCTGGGGTCAGAGGTTGCACTTGATCTCTGTAGTGGAGAGGTGGAGTCGTGTGCTCTGGGACAAAACTACAGGTCATTTCCCTAGCACACTCATGGCATAAAATAACTTTTTCCCAGTGTCCTGATGAAAGTACTTAGGGATTCAGTACACATACTGTTTTTTCTGCTGTTATGATAGACGCACTTAGAGGTAAAATCTGAGCTCTTAGTTTGACTGTTGGTGATACAGACTAAAATGATTTGCAAGCAAATCTTCCCTTTTTATATAAGTTGCATTAGCCCTTGTTCCTTAGATCCCTGACCTTGAAAGGAAGGGGGAGGACATGCATAGCAAGCCTTGCAGTCCTAGGAAAACTTTTATAGTTTTATAGCAAATAGTTTCCTAAATCCTTTCTGTTTATACTCCAAGGACATAATTCAGAAAGCTCTAAAAGAAGTGACTGTCCACCTCTGGGTGATCAATTCTGTTCTGACCTTTGTCCAGGAATGGTAAATTTATGGTAAATTCTGTTAAAATAGAATTATTTTTTTTCCACTCTGGTACTAATGGTGGCTTTACAACTGTCATCAGATAACTGATACATTTATAGTGGTATTGCATAGTGTTATGCTATCAAATTACTATGGAATGAGTAACAGTTGTTATAGAAAAAAAATATGTAATTCAGATTTCAAAAGGTTTTGAATAGTTGTGATTAAAGAATGGGTAAAAAAAATTGACTTTTCTGGATTTTCACTCACTATAATTGCTGACATTTCAATAGCTTTAAAACATATCTAAGGACTTGCTTTGCATCCTGATATGATGCAGGCTTAGAAAATGTGACAAACCTTGCAGAAGGACAAAGAAAAGATGGAGGCATAATAACAGGCTTCAAATGCATGAAGGGAAGCTGAAAAGAGAAGGAGATGATAAAGTGCCTTCCCCCACGCCCCCATTTTGGTTGAGGAGGAAGTAATGGGATTAGGTTGCAACAAGAAAGATTAAGGTGGAATACAAGGAAAAATTTCTACTGGTTAAACTGTGAAAGATTACCTAAATATGCTATGAAATCTGCATTGTCACTTGCACTCTCCTTTTTACGTTTTCAAATGTCTCAAGCTTTGGAAACGGGTAGGGAACTAGCTGATTCCACACATTTTTCTCCAGTCCTAATATTCTGTAGTGTCTTGGAGTCTGAGATCTACAAAGCAGGGAGGTATTGAGTAAAGATAAAGTGTTCTGATTATATAGGAAAATGGGCTGTGTATAGCTATATGGCTATGGATATTTACTGTATTTTGGGTCTTTAATGTTACTAAGATGTTACTAAGTTATATACTACTTATTTTTGAATATGTGGCATTTTAATTACTCTGGAGTTAGAAAGCTTTCCATCCTATGCGTGTTTCCCCTGTAGCTGATATAGGTTTATTTGTGTTAGAAGTGTGGTATTTTGGTTGCTGATGGGCAATTGTTTTGCAATATTTTAAAGAAATAATTACTGTTTTTTTCTTGAAATAGCCATACCTAGTACCAATTATTCATTTAAATTTTGTCACTTTTCAGTACAGAGAATGAGAGTCAGAGTTTGTGTTCTTGGTGTAAAAATGGGTTTTATATTCATTTGTCCTAAGATGTGGCTTGCAGTAAAGATATATGTTCTCCTTCAGTTCTTTCTGACATTTCATTGTACAAATATATCGTTTGAATTATTTTATATTTGATTCATTGCTGCATTCTGTACAAAAATCAGTAATAAATTGCAGGGGTCTTTTATGATAAGGGAAGTTCTGTGACTGTAATGTATTAGTTATCTGTTATACTAATTAAAATGGTTTCAGGTAATCTGTGGTGTCAAATAGACAGCCATAATAGAAAATGAAATTAATTTATTACCTTAAATTATGAAATATTTTAAGCTGTACAAAAAGATTTGCATTCCTTCTTGGAAATAAATGATACTGCACAAATTAGTAAGTCCAGACCCTGTGCACGTGCTTAAGATTTGTCATCTAAATCCCCTGTCTAGCAAAGAAAGCATGAAGAGAGAGCACCACCCAAGTTACCAGGTAAAGTTACAGCATCCTTTTTAAGAGTTATCTCAATGTGCAAGAAAATAAGAGGGAAGGCAGAAGTGAATTCTGAGCATGAGGGAATAGGGTGCTCTGGGAAGAGACAGGTATGGGTTTCCAGGCCAAGCAAATCCATGGGCAGTACTTGGAGTGCTAATTCAGTGCTGTCAGCCTGTGCCAGAAATATTTAAGTAATCAAACCCTGTCTTGAACAGAATCAGGCACATTCTGTATTGTGGTAAAGATTAGATGAGAGAATCACAGCTCAGCCTTGTCTGTTCCTGGGACACCTGGGAAGCCTTTCAGTCTGAGGTGTTGAAGAGCTCAAAAGCAGATATTCCAAAGCACTTTGATTAATTTTTTTCTAAATTTTGCTCACGTCCCATTTGAGGGATGATTTTGAAGGCATAAATATTGAAATTCAGTAATAGAAAATTCATCATTGAATATTATTGGATTTTGGAAATAAAGCAGCTTTGGTTGTAGGTGTGAACAGGTCCTGGATTGCTGTCTTGGTGGTTTCTCTTGATGTTTTGTGTTCTTCAGGGTCTTGCTCTGTTATGTGCTGCATGTCTGGGAAATACACAATTTTTAAATAGAAATTCTAGAAAAATACAGAGTTGCATGTGTACTACAGACTGCACATAAAGTACCAAAAGAAAATACTATGGGAAATTGCTTGAAACAATTTTGTTTCATCTTAGTGATGTTTTTTAGTATTATATTCAAACTTACTAATCATCAACTTAGTTGTCAGTGTTTAAAAAATTGCTCTAGCTGCTTATCACCTTGTCATTTTCTTTATGCATTGTATTTTAAAAAATTATCATTACAATTTTTGAGATGCTAGGAAAAAATTCTTTACAGTAACTAATGACACATGCAGTGAATGTATAATACATTTAATAATAATAAGATAACATAAGCATTTTGCTTTATTGTAATTTTCTTTAATAACAGAATAATACTCCAAGCAGCATCCAGTTTTCCCAGAATTGTGCTGCCATTGTTGCTTTTGCAGTAGAAGGAGGCTGTTGGTCCCAGCACAGCAGGAGCATTGTGTCTTAACTTGGACTGATTGTTGTCTAAGCAGCCCTAAATGCACCTGTACTTCTAGACACTGATGACCACCCTGTAAAAGCTTCCAACCACACAGGCTGTTGGGTTGATGTTTTTTAAGCAAGTCTGCAGCATTTCTATTGCCTTCATAGATCTTTTCCTTTCTCTTTTACCACACAGTGGACTTTTGCAATACCAAATGCAGCAGCTTCCCCTCATGTTTGGTTTGTAATCATTCTGTTTGGAAAGGTGAAGTTAACCTATTGCTGGAAACATCTGGGTTTTTATGAGATCTTCAAACCATTATCAAAAGTCAATATGTTTTTAGCAAATATACACCATGTGTGCGTCACCTGTATGTGTACACATACATACATACATCTATGCTGCTGCTTGAATGCATTCCACATAAACTTTGACATCTAGACATGAGCCACTCAACTGACATGGAACTACAGGAAAAGCCTCGAGACATTAAAAAAATTAAATCAGACAGGTATCAATAAAAGACTAAGTTGTCAGAGTACCTTAAGTGAAGGACTTCAGTGAAATTTAACCCAGCAGTAGATTAGTTGTATAGATACATGTTTGTAATTATTTGTGTTGGTTAAAAGAATAAAAACTAAAACTTATTAGTGATGTGTTGACACTGAAGTTTTATCTTCGAAGGATGATATTCCATGGTGTTCAAATCTTGCTGTTCAGGAAATGTGATTATTCTGTTGAATTACTGACAGCTGAGATGTGGGGTTTTGAGAGAAGAGGCCAAGGGTGCCACAAGCCATTACTTCAAGTGTCTGTGAAAGAGAGACATGAGAAAGATGTTAAACTCATCCTGGCAGCAGATTGACAACAGTCTCCTTGGGTTTTAGGTTCTATCTAACTTTTGAAGATACCTAATGGGTGACTTTACAAATTGTTTTCTCTGGCACTTTTTCTATAATTTTTACCTATTCAGCAGTGGCAACCTTCATAATGTGTTTTCATCATGACCCTTTGTGGAGGAATGGATTCTGATTTCATTCCTTTCTTTTCCAAAAGAAATTCTGTTAAAAGCTGCCATGGGCACCCTCAAGAACAGACAGAGCTCTGTTCCTGTGGAGCACAAAGAGCAATCAGTGTGTTAGATACTTAAAAAAATAATCCAGTTGGATTACCTAAAAGTAATTGTGGAATTCCTTAGATGGGCTGTCTGCACCAAAACCCACCCTAATGCACGTACTTTTAAGTAATATGCATTCTGATTTTTTAGCAAAAAACCCCATCAATTTAAATTTGTTTATCTATGGAAAAATAGGAGAAACATGCTGAAGAAAACCAACTGGAAATAGATCCCAGGGAAATTAGCCCATAGAGCCCAGGACTATATAAATGGGATGCCTTTGTTTGCTCCCCAGCCATATTCTTAGAATATAGTTACATATATATATATATGAATATGTACACAGCATTAGTATGTGAAATTTTATGGACAGCAAATTCCATAATTTTACACATTACAGAAAGCAACTTGTCTTTCATAAAGGAAAAAAGTTGATAATGTGACAAGAAAAACAATTTTTTATTCACTTACTCTTTTTAACTAAAGTTGTGTATATAGTTGATAGAAAGGTACCTGCTAATTTACATTTAGACTTATTTTTCAAGGTTTCAAAAAGTTATTTAAGCAATGAGTGAACAGAAAGCAGCAGTCTTAATTTTTCCCTTTAACACTATCACTATGAAGCTTTAAAATTACCTGTAGTTTGGGATTGCATAGGGCAGGTAGAGAAGCGTCAAATATAAAGCATCTGAATATAAATTTTTATGACTTTATTTAAGACAGTAAATCTAAAAATGGAATTAATTGTTTCCTTAAGATTGGTTTTATTTAGTAAATATCAAACAGGCCACCATTGTAGTATGAGTTTTGGTCTTAAAACACCTGGAGACTAACAGCTTTAGGAACTGATATATGATGCTATTTCAACAGGCAAAGTTAGGTGGGTGCTGTTGGCCTGAGAAATAGCTTTTTGGTGTCCAAAAATGAGAGAGAAAATCTTACATTTAAAACTTCATCAAGAGACAGCTGTAAACTTGGACTTCTATCCTTCTACAACAGAGTTCTGTTTCAAAAAGGTTTCTGGTCCAAAACCTTACATTCTAGGGCCCTGAGTCCTGTTTAAGGTAGGGCTAAAAATGAGGGCAAAGAGCTTCTAACTGACAACTGCTGGAAAAACCAGAAATGTAGGAAGCATAAATATCCTCAATTAGCAGTATCAACATCGGCAAAAGCATTTACTTCTGCATCTTCCTAAAGTAGAACAAATGTTCAAATGGGAGTTTTGACTCTTAAGAGTATAAAATGGAAGCTTGGGATACAGAGGTTTAATGTAGCTTTTCTGCTTAGCTGTTTTAATGTCTGGCACGTAGGGAATTGTAATTGTGGACCCCACTGGTGCAAGATCATGTTTGGCATTCCAGCATTAGCTGTCTAAAATTTATAGGAAATTCTGTATTAGGTTAAATATTGTGTTCTAGAAGCCCTCTTTTCACAGTGAATAAGTGTGAAATTAAAAAATCAAAAGCATCTTTTAGTCCAGGCACTTTGAGGTTAGTCACAGAGAAAAAGAACTTTCAGTGGATTGGATGCTTATGACACAAGACCAAAGGAGCCTATTTGAATAAAGACATTTTATGTAAAAAATAGGTAAATATTGGAAATCAGTGGAAGAAAAAGTATAGTGTGCTCTGAACTGTGTTCAGGTACTAGAATATGGAACTAAATTTAAAAAACCTTGTTTGCTTGTACCTTGGTTTATAAGAAACAGTGTGTCACAAGTTCACAGCAAAACTCTGTGATAAGAAGCTGTAATTTAGGATTATTCAGACAAAGAAAATATCACATGCTAAATTCCAGCAGATAACATGATTTTTGTTTATGTTGTACAAAAAAAATATCTGAAGGTTTTGGCAAATGAGGGGACTATCAAGAAATCCCATTTTGCAGTAGTGGTGTTTTGTTCTGTTTTCCTTAATTTATTTTTTACCTTTCAGTATTGAATAATGACACCAATTCCTCAGACTTGGTAAATAAAATACCTTATCATAGAATAAAAGCAGTAACTATTAAATAAAATGCTGGAGTTTGGTTTTTAGTAGAAGGAAAAGGGCTTCTTGGTTCATATGAAACACAAAAGGGATTCTAGCACAATGAACTATTCAAGAAAAGCCTCATGTTGCTTTTTGCAGAGATTGTTAGAGTAGTCAGAATAAGCACTCTTTTAAGAAGACCTTTTTCCCCCAGGGTGATTTGTAAATTTATTTTCCTTCCTTTATACTGTTTGTTGAATAGTGTCCAAGATAGTCTGACCACTGAGTGAAGCCTGTGCTTGGGCTTAGTTATGAATTTGAATTAGGTTCACTTCAATCAGAATGTATTCAAAATTAGTCCTGTGCTGCTAAACCAGAAATGGTTTGCCATAGGAAAAACTTAGTTGAGGAACTTGGAAAAAGACATCTTTAAAAATTACTGTTCTAGTTTTTTTTGATTGCCAAGCAAAATATGCTAAACAAACTTCTCAATATGCTGTTAATTCTTGTGTACACATAGAATTTTAGTTTTGATTCTTTTTTTTGCAGATTAGAGCTGTATTATAAAGTATGATTTCTAGCACAATTAATTGTAAGTTCAAACAAAAAAAACCTAAAATCAGGAAACTTTTTATAGATACGTTTGTATTCCATAACCTACTTAGAATAATCTTAAGTGAAGGACCTGGAGTTACACTTCATTATCAAGTATCAATAGACATTTAGATGTTCACAATTTTATGGGAGAAAAAAAGAAGAAACTGTTGAATGTAACATGATTGACCTCCAGATACAGAGTATTTGTGTGGCCATGGGATTTCATAAGGTTTTGACAGGATGCCTGTTCAACATGTTTAACATTTTTGATGTTTTTTCCTTGACTGCATACAGAAGATCTTTATAAACTTCTTCTCAAGTACAACTGTTTTAAGCCACCTCTTGATTCTCTAAACTTGATTTTACTTCCTGAACCAGGATGTGTGTGCTCATTGTAGAATGGTCTGATTTTGGGAACAGTCAGCATGGCAAAGTACTGGTTCAAGCATCACCTTAGGATTGCTGTTGGAACAGTTGATTGTGGAGAACCACTGACTTTTTTTTCTTGCCTAAGGAAGTTTTCTTTCCATCTTGAACAATCACAGTGTAATTGTGTAGTTAAATCACTAGCAACCAATTTTATCAACTACAGTTTAGTTCCTTAAGCCTGATGGCTACACAAGGCTGCTTTGCATAAGTGTAACTCCTCCGTCCAGCAAAGTTACTTCTAATTTATTCAAGTGGACTGGGAACAAGCCAGCTTTTTTAAAAAGAAAAACGAAAAAACCTTAATTTGAACTTTTTCTGGGGTCGCTATGCAACAAAAATATCTGAAATAAATAGGAACAACTTGTGCTATCTTAATCTGTGTAAGTAGCCGGCATTTTATGCTTGTTCAGCATCTTATCCTGAGAACTTAGAATTCAGGCATTGTTTAATTGATCACCACTTATAGCTTTTACAGATATTGAAGAGATACAGCAGTTTGATTTATATTATATTCCTTTATCTCTGTGCTTATTTAATCTACTTGCAATGATTAATGGCAATTCTCTTGCTCTCACTGATGTTAGTGATCAAGTTCTGCATGCTCTTGTGGAACACAGTTTCTGACAATGATGAACCAGTTGCTCTGCATTCTTATTTCTGTGGTTTTTTTCAGGTTTACATGCTATAAATTTATTTTATGTGGTAAGGAATACTTATAAAATGTATTTCTGATGTGCTGTCTGAGCTTTATATCAGTATGTTCACCTTCCTAATGAAATGTATAAATCCGTTGTTTTCCAAGTGATGTTCCTAAGAGGGGGTAGGCAGGGCATGATTTAGAAACTTTCAGCTGTCTAGAAATGTACTGATTTTGTCAGCCACTGATAAACAAACGTATTTTACCCTGTATTGAAGGAGATGTCAAGAGCCCAGGTAGATACTGTGTCTGGCTCAGGAGGCACCGAGGGCAGGCAGCTGCAAGCTGAAGATGACATTTTCTTAAATCACTCTTACTTGATCCTCAAATAAGCCTTTGACTTAAGCCAGTCTTCTCATCCCAAATGCAGTACAAAAAACAGGAGTTTTGCTTGTTTCTAATTTCTGCATCTCCCCTTCTACATGTGTTTTGGATTGAAATGGTCACCCCTTTCCCTAAGGGGGCTTGGGAACCCCCTTCCAGCTGGTGAGAAAATAGATTTTGAGGCATCCTGCAGTTCATTCCTCAACTGATCGAGTGAAGAGCCTCAAAAAAACTTGTCATGGCATTTCCGTTTGATTGCAGTTGATTCTGTCCTCATTTTCTGAGTGCTAAATGAAATACATTACAATGCCAGACCATGATAGTTATTTAAGGGAAAAAAAGCCTCCCTTTCAATGGAATACATTAAAAATCAATCGTATTTTGTACCTCCAAATGGCTAATGGAGGGAAATTATTTGCTGACTTCCTTAAATTTCATGGTATTTTTCCCTGATAAATTGTATAAGTAATTTCTTTTCTTTGGGCTTTTACTCTGGATGACCAAATACACACAAATAGTTGCAATCACCAGTTGTTGACTTCAGATGTTTTTCACCTTAGATTGGAATTTCTTCTTACATTTAAGGCTGCTATGAATAACTTTTGAATGCTTTGAAATAGTTTTGCATTTCATACTGCCTTATAATAATCTTTTTTTTTTGCTTGTTATAATTTACAATGTGTTCTTTTTTCCCCATTCTCTCTAAAGACAACAGCCTTTTGATGAAAGGAGGCTTTTGTCCAAAATTTCCAAAATAGTAGAGAAGTTGCTGTCTTAAGAAAATTTAAAAAGACACAACAACAACAATAATAATAATAGGTACTAGGCCTTTTATTGCCTGAAAAAGTTTTAAACACATCTCATTATGGACATCAGATATAGAGTTCAGTTTTGTGTTGAACTCTTAAAATCTGCAGATTAACCCAGTCTATTTAGTTTTTGGTAACTATTATTAATATTATGTTTAGAAATGAAATTAATAAGTGGAAGGAATTAAAAGGAAACTAATAAATATGACATGTTAAACTTATCTCCAAATAAAGTATTCTTAATAATTTCACTTGGAATTGTTCCATTTTCTATGTTCAAAGTTAGTGTAAAAGTTTGAGCTTTTTAAACAGATTAACATGGAAAACATGAAATTGCTGCTACTATATTTCATGAGTTCATGTAGCAATGTTTTGGTTCAACATGTTTTTTGGTAGAAAATGCATATTATTCCAACAGCAAGCTATAAAAATTCTGTACAATGGCTCAGTATTGGCATGAGAGATTCAGGCACAGCATTACTCTTGTTAATTGTTCAAGATTCTGCTCAGTTCCTAACAAGAAAAAAGATCCTGTCTTTCAGTGTAAATCTCGTGTGTTGCATTTTCATTATCTACTTGTATAAAACAAAATTATGGTTTGCCAAGCTGTCTTTATTATGTTAGTTGCTGATGATTAAAGACAGCTTTACTGTGATTGCTTGAGAGGTATTTATTACAAATAAACAAAAGAAATCAGTTCACTTTTCAGGATGAATGCTTTGAACAGAAGGAATAATGGAATGCAAACACTGCAGAGCTATTTTACCAGAGCAAAAATGGCTAAAGAACAAATACAAGCCTTTAATTGATGAAGGTTGTCTGTAAGTTCAACCAAACTAAATTTTGATTTCTGCCACAGGTAATCAGTCTGTTTGTTACTTCTGGGTTTATTAGGATAAATATCCCACTTCTGGAATATCTGTTTAGTCCAAAAGCTAAGGAGATGGCACCTGTGATTTCCAGATTGCTTCACTGTTACTTTTCAGGAAAAAGTAATTGCCTTACCAGTGGTCGCATGATCTCAGTAGCATTAGTTCAAGGTTGAGTGAAATCGTCTGTGTTTTGCTGTGACTTTAAGTTCAATTTCTGAGTGACAGAAATCCAAAATACTTGCCTTTTCTGTTTACCTTTTGTCTCACAGTCCTTAGCATTGTGTTAGTACATCTGTGTTTTATTTTCTGTGCTATTAGGCTACTATAAAAATAAATTGATTTGAGACCAAAGAAAGATAAATCATGAGGTAAAACAAGAAAGAGAAAAATAAAATTAATTATATATGTGTTAATTACTCTATTAAGACTGGTTTATTTTGGAGGATAATCATGTCACTGTAAAATGACAGTTCCATTTCTGCATGCACAGCAGTTTGTTCTAGTACCATCTTTTTCCCTTTTTTTTTCGTACTCCTGTTTTTATTGGTCATTGCTTCACAGATGTTCTTAAGTTTAATTTTATTGCTACTCAGTGATAGTGCAGAAGTGTTTTTGGGCACAAAGGCTGAATGGATGTATTTCCTATAAAAGCAATTGTTGAATGCAAAAAGGGTATCAGGGGCTTCTAGCTAAATACAGATTTCTGGAGAATTAAATGACTAGACAGTTTTGCAGCATTACTAATGTAGAAAATAGTCTCTGTAGGGCAGTTGTCATATGAGTAGACTAATGGATTACATAGGTGAAAATTTACAGAGAAGCTGAGCATTAAATTTTGGATCAAATAGTTTATGCTTGCTGTTTCTCCCTTAGTCTAGTCTAAGAGAAACACTGTATCTCCTTTCCTTTTGGTTTAACTTATGCCTTGAATATTAGCAAAATTAAGAAAGTAGCACACCTCAATATTTAATGGCATTGTCATAGCATTCCTTTAGAAAAGTATCAGCAAGATGTCTTATAGTAATTATCCATGTGCAGCTATGGTTTAGCAGCCTTTCATGTAAGCAAACATACTTACTTAAATCACCATCTGTAGTGAGCTCCATTTGAGATAAAAAACGCTCTGCAGCTGTATGTTGGAGGTGGGGGCTAAGCAATAAGTGTTTTTAAATTCAATTGTTTAGAATGCACACTGCATGGAAATAGTGATGAGTATTCTTTTGTTGTCAGCATCAGCAAGAACATTTATATGCTGAGCAGGCGACTTGGAATCAATCATACTGTGGGTTTATTATTTAATAAATTCTATAGGGTTGTGATTTTGCAGCATGGATTTGCTCTACTGGATTATATTGTTTTCATATAATCTTTCTGTTCCACTTAGAATCTGCATTTTGTACAAAAGTATTTTGAGCAGCTATTTCCCTAAAAATAGAGTAGATATTACAAGGGTGAGTTTTTTCTTGTTGTTTTTAAAGCTCTAATGTCATAATTTCACTTAATATGTAAAAAGTAACAAAACAAAGGTTTAAATTCTATTAAATTCAGTTTTTATTGTGAGCCATAGATTATTTATTTTAAATATTTAATTATTGGTAAAAAACATGGTAATTAAGTGTCACTGGTGTGGGTTTCTGGGGTCCCCCGTGGATCCCTGAGACTGCCAGGAGCAGTCCTCAGCGACAAACACACTTCCAAGCTCGGCCCGGATAGAATTTGTCTTGGAGTGTGCTCTCAAACCAGCAGGGTGAAGAGATCGGAATATGAAGGAAGTCACAATTCCATGGTTTATTTCATGAAGGCATCCATTCTAGCATATCCAACGGTTAGAGTTTTTTCAGGGGTTTTTATATCTTTAGAGGGTTTTACACTTTTCACCAATAGCTAAGGGAATTCTAAATTCTAACCAATCCATGAAGGATTTTACATTCAAAACTAGCCTATAAATACTAAAAGAAAGTGAACCACTAATATTACAGATAGATAACAAGGGGTCCAGCAATGGGGTCTGCATTCCTTCTTGGGTTCGTCATTCTACAAGCAGTTTGTTATCTTTTAAGCTGTGGTTTTCCAGGGGGTCTGCTCTGGGGATTTAAAAGGGTTTTCAGCTTTAGGAATATCTTCTGCTCCCTCCACAATTAAGTATTTTAAATAACTGTTTGAACAAAAGCAGGCATGCATGGTATAAACCCAAGTTGGAGATGAATGCACAGAACAGTATGGGAAGACTTGAAGTTGGGCTGAACTCACTGTTTCTGTCCAAGTGCAGCACAAAGTACACAGAATCATGGAACCATTTGGTTTGGGAAAAACCTCTAAGCTCACCCAATCCAACCATGACCCCAGCACTGCCAAACCCCTCACTAATCCCCATCCCCAGGTGCGACATCCAAAAATCCTTTGAATCCCTCCAGGAAGAGTGAATTCACCATTTCCCTGGACAGCCTGTTCCAGTTCTTGACAACCCTTTCAGTGAATGAACCGAAGTGTTGGCCTCAAAAAAGTATGGAAAATAGAAATTGAATCTCTTTTCCTAATTTCTGCTAACTGACAATAATTGGTACAAAATTTGATTTTAAAACTGATTCCAAGACTTGGTCTATTTCTACTAGTATTTGGCTAGGAAAGATCCTACCTTACCTGCAGTTTTAACTGTTAACTACATTATTATCCCAAAAGAAATCATTTGCTGAAAGTAGTTAAGCAGAGAGAAGCAAATAGAAAATACTAAAGAAAATATGTATAGAGGAGTATGGAAATATTTGGGTAATGGAAGAATGTCAATCTTCTTCCAAATATCCTACGATATTGTCCTGCTTCTGCTGTTGCATTCTTCTGCTATTGCATTTCTTTGATCACATACACTCACATTTGCTTCAGCAACAGCAGTGGTGGTTTGAATGAATTTTTTTTGGGTTACATCCCACAGAGAGATCCACTGATTGGTAGGAATCCATTTTTCATCACACACTTATAAGCCCGAGATAATTAACTGCATATAAAAAGCCTATTAAAATATGCTTTTAGTGCTGTGAAGCAGATTTTTTTCTAGATGAGATTTAAAAAGTGTAAATGCAAAGGTGTTGTCTTTTTCCATGGTGTTATCCAGGAACAGTGAGATTAATAGGAACTTGCTGAATGAGAGTAATAAATGTTCATTGAAGTGCTGCTACTATAGAATTACTTATGTTTTCCACTTCCACGTTTGTGATCTACTTCCTATTAAGTGAGGAGTAATACTGGGAGCAGTCAATTAAGGTTAGTTGGCAATAACTTTTGTATTTGTCAAAACACTGACAGTTTTTGGAATGTGCTTCAGAAGTCACCCTTTTAGGTCCTTTATAACTTTTGTGCTGTCCTGTAATGGAGCATCACTGTTAAGAGCACTTAACTATAAGCAGAATAAGCTGCTAAGAATATATTCCTGTATTTTTCACTGAAAGCATTTCAAAGATTTACACAATTAAGATTAACTTTTGCGAAGAGGCTTTTCCAGCCCAATGTGCCTAAATAATAATTCCATAAATGTAGAGTGCAAAACATGAATGGATTTGGGGTAGTGTAGTGGCAGCACTTCAATGAACATTTATTGTAGAGTGTCAAGAGGATGGCAGAATTACAAAATGTAGGATTTTGTGGTAACTGTAGGTGTTTTTCAGAAGTTAAGAAACAGAATAACACCACACATGACTACATGCTGCATAGAAATTTCTGGGCTTTCTTGCAGACAGATTGAATGCCTGACACCTCCTTAGTAAGAATTCTTTCTTAAGTTCAGCTGGCTATTTAATGGGCTCTGAAGGCTGAACACACCATTGGAGTCCTGAAATGGACATATTATTTCAATAATATCTTACATTTAATTAGGTTTTTACATTGTCTAGTACCTTTTTCTCTGTTTGTCTTAGGCTGTGGCAGAGAGGTGAGAATGTGTATGGGATGTGACACTGTCAAAGAAGGATTTATTGTGTGTTATTCCTTATCGGTATAAGGGAGGTTTAAAACTCAGTCTGTGATAGGAATTCAATATGAGATTATAAAGTGGAGAATAAACTTTTATCTTATACAGGTCACCACTTGGTACTGTATCTGTTCCCAAGCAGGACCTCATATATTAAATCCTTTATCTTAGTCATAATTAAAACTTCAGTGAAAGCATCATATGAACATCATGGTAGGTTCAGAGTTAGTTTGGATTAAAGAAAGACTTTGAGTGTGGTATGAATATTAGCAGGGAGTTACTCCATTGATGTGGGGATGTATTGACACATTTACTAGGGAGAAATTAGTAAGTTTTGTACACTTGGTTAGGAATAAAAAATGGCTGCATAAACAAGATAGTAATTCAAATAAACAAGGAAAGGGAAGAAGAGAGCTCAAGAACTGGGAATAAGAATATGTTTTTGAGGTGAGACTCTTATCAGGCAGCAAGAGTGATGTTGAGCAGATCACTGTGGAGAGAATTACTTTGGCCTTAAAGTGGAGTGGAGTGATGATGATGTTCCTGTGAGTCTCCTTTAGTTCAGATCTCAGGAGCTTTTAAAGTTGCCTGTTTCCTGCTTCTAGAAAATGCTTCTTGTGGACTATACCTGTAGTGTTTACTCCACCTTTGTTCAAATGGTTTCAGAGATTTCTTTTTGTTCTCTTTTGTCAAAAGCAAGAATTCTGATTATATTAGGTCTTTCACCAAATGTTTGCAATAATAGTTTATTAGACATTTCAAACTAGATGGATTTTGTCATTGGCTTTTGTCATTAGTCAGGCTTTCACCCTGTATAGAAAAGATGAATTTTGAATGATTTTCTGTAGTGCACATTGAAATGGTAGGTTTTAGTGGCTTTTCTCAAACTGCTTTTACTCAAGGTGTGGAGGAGAGCCTCTAATGTCACACGAATAATTTTTAACTCTGCAGAGGATAAAGCAAATGATATGCTATGAATTTTTCTGAAAAAGATTATAATTGAAGTAGTAATAGATATATATTTCCATACAACTTATAGGAAATGTGTTTGGGATGAAGTATTAAAATCTGTGAATCGTATTCATTTAGTTATCAAGTAGAGTCTGAGTGCGGAAATATCACTTTTTATTTTTGATTTTACAGCTTGCACATGCAGTGGACATGCGAATATCTGTCACATGCAAACAGGAAAATGCTTCTGCACCACGAAGGGAATCAAAGGAGACCAGTGTCAACTGTGAGTACAATTAAATGTAGCCTAAAGTTGTTGCAATCCTTGATCAGTGAATAATCACTCTTTTTTTCCCCATTTCACATCCTTGTTTGGTACTGGGTTTTGTGATTGACCTGCTAATGTTTTAGTGGTGGATATAATGTTCCCTACATTTCTCCAGGAATTTCACTATTACTTAGACTTCTGTTAAGGAATTATGTCACAAATGTTAGTAATGTTTTGAAGACACTAAAGACTTTTTTAAAAATCCATTTTGTTTCCAAGAACAAACTGGAGAATTACCTCTATTTGTCTTCCTTTATCTTAAGTTTTTAAAATATTAGTGTAAGGAAAAGAAACATATCACATGAGTTGGTAATTACATTCATTGTATTTGTCAGTTATCTTGATGGGAATCTACAGTGATACAATTTTTAGGGTTTTGGAACCTTACTAAGGTGTTTTAAACATCTTCCCACATCATAAAATTGAGACCATAGGGATGTGTAGACCTGTCATGGAAAGTACTCTTTTTTTTTGCCCTGGAATAGCTTCTTGTGTTTAGAGGAAGAGTTTGCACCTTCATAATAAATAGAGTACTAAGAGCATCCAAGTACTGAAGTGGAGTGACTTAACAAGTAGGAGAAATGACACGTTGAAGTTAATTGTGAATAGCCTTATATTTAAAGATGTTTATTTCAACCTGTTCTATCAGGTACACTGTGTTGTTTGATAGGAACATTATTAATTTTGCAATTATAATTATTTTAATACTATCTGGCAACAAACTTACCTTAGCAATGTTGTTTGGAACTGGGATTGAACTGAATCCATCTGACTCCTCCCCAGCAGGGAGAGGTGCCAGGTGCTTCTGCTCTGCCTGCCACAGGACATCCACTTAGATGGATTTGTGCATTTGTCTTTGACACACTCAATGAACTGGCTTGGATCCTACCCTTAACGCTTTGCTTGATAAATTGTAAAGAAACAGAAATTTCTGATGCAGAGGATGTGTGTATATCCGTGAGAAAGAGCTGTGCTGGCAGCTCTGCTGTTCCCCTGCTGCCTCTGGGACTTGGTGTCCAGCTAATTGAAGACTCTCAGGATGAGATGGGAAATCAAGATTAGGACTAAGTGATGAAATTTTATCATGACAAAAGCTGGAATGATAATCCCTGAATTAAGTCTTCATTGAGAAGTCTCTTTCCCCTCTTTTTGTGCCCATACAATTAATCAGTTTTGGGTGTTAATGAGTGATCTGATTACCAGCTACCAGCTAAGGGCTGGCATTGATGCCATTCTACTTATACAAAGAACAGGAATAAAAAACCCCAACAATTTCTCCTCTGTCCTTTGTAACACTTGAGCCACAGAAAACAGTTTCTATGCTGAAAATGCCAATTCTTTACTGCCCCCTCTCCACATAAGGCGCTCTCTACAGGCCTTCACCCCAGCCTTTCACGAAGCTCTGTGATTGTTGTTGTCCTTTGTCCTGTATCTGTTTCATTGCTCTTTTTTCCACTCTGATTTGGAAGTTTTTTCTCATATGATTGGCTGTGCTGCTCAGCTGTATCAGTCTGCTGTCCTGAGTTTGTCTATCCTAAAAGGTTCTTTTATCCCATTTACTGAACTAGAAGAGAAAAGGTTTTCCTACTTGTGGACTGCCCTTGTCAGAAGTTACAGCAATTCCACAACACAGATGAAACAGAAATTTGCATTTTGACTTTTCGAGAGTAAACTTAAAATTGCAATTCCAGACTGAAAAACCTCTTTTTTAGTCATATGTAGTACATTCCCCTTCTAGATTCATACACAAACCAAAGGCTTGTCCAGGGCAAGCTGAGGTGTTAAAATATCTGATGTTTTAAGTGTTGGTGAAGTTTTTTTGGATGAAATAAAATCTGCAGCCATTTTAAAATTTCTTTTTTTTTTTTGTTTTGGCTGTGATGATATTTCAGATTGTGAGATTCAGGTCTGTTGGGTTTATAGACATGCAAGCAAATAACCACAGATTTAGAGTTGGAGGACATCATCAAATATGTTTAGAATTTGTCATTTTACTCTGATAGCTGGTTTGAGAGAGTGATCCATTCATATATGGAAGTTTCAATCAAATTTTTAAACTATTTCTCTTAGAACATCAAGAAATGAAGAACATAAAATAATTCAAAAAAACAATCACTAATGAGTCACTGAATGTAGTCCCATACTCATCCTAAACTTCATATGAAGAATATTAACTTGATTTATTTTGTATTATGCTAAAAAAAAAAAGGAAAACTATTTCCCCTTTAAAAATAATTTGTACACTCACAACCTCTCTTGAATGTATCATAAAATATATATATATATATGCAGTCATTAACTAGTAGATACCTATCACATATCTAGTAGATATGGAGAAATTTAAATCAGCTCAGTGCTTTCCTTGTATTTATTACTTCATTATATTCTGTATAAATAATCTGAAACTTGATTTACTTGATGTAAACATTAAAAAAAGATACAAATAAAAATACTTGGATTCTTGTTTTCCCCTTAATTTTTTCGAAATGAAATATGCAGTTGGTAATAACAGGAAAATCATAGTGATTTAAACCATATTTTTAGGGGAAAACTATTGCTTCAAGGTAGTTTTTAAAATTTAATTTTCTCTAACACTTGATTTACTAGCTGCTGATTTTATTTTCTCATAGGATTCTGTCGACAGAGGTTTTCAAAATTCCGTATGTTTAGGTGTATCCGTATGCGGGATTATACACTGGGAACATTTCAAGGAATAGGCTTGTGGGAATGTGCAGAATATGCTAAGGGGATGTTTCAAAGTTCAAATTTTGGTACTAAATGAGAGAAAACTTGCTGGATGCAAGGAAGAAAAACATGGAAATGATGGGATCAAGTGAGTAATTAAATAATTCTTTGAGAAGTTTCAGTACATCTGGGCTCTTGCAAGTGAAAGCCTTCACTTGGTGATGGGTCTGTAGTTTTGTCATCACCATGTAAGAACTGGGCTAAAACTGGGCTTCAAAAACTCTGTAATGAGGAACTACTAGTTGGGAGGAAAATACTGGGGGAAAAGTATTATTTCAAACCTCAAATTTCATAGTATATTTTATATAGTTGTAAGAAGGATACATTCAAGATTATAAAGTGTGTTGCTCATTTTTGTTCTAATAAATGTCCACACCATTAATTTCTTAGACATACCTCTTCTGTAAAAGTGGAAGAAATAGTATTTTATTTATAAAAATATACGGTATTTGTTTGGGAAAAATCTTTCCTGTATGTAAGCTTTAAATAGCTATTTAATAATGTAAGAATCTGTGCATAAAAAATAAGCACTTATTGATAGTATGCTGTACCTAAGAATAAGATTTTAAAATATCCAGTCATACTCTTCTGTATAATTTCCCTCCACAGAATGGTACAATTCCTCTTACCAGATGGAAAGGCAAGTAAAAGTATACTGGGTTATGAGTCAAATTCACCA
This sequence comes from Rhabdornis inornatus, assembly GCA_013397075.1. Classification (NCBI taxonomy): domain Eukaryota; kingdom Metazoa; phylum Chordata; class Aves; order Passeriformes; family Rhabdornithidae; genus Rhabdornis; species Rhabdornis inornatus. Next base: position 1,810,413 of record VWZS01010874.1, on the reverse strand, counting down.
TTCTATTGATATCATTGCAGCTTTATTTGCAGATAGCAGAGTAAATCTTTTCCCAATTATTTCCACACAGAGCTTATCTCGCTGCTTTCCAGTAGGGGAAGAATTGGCAGCTATCATACAATAAATTCACTTGATTTGAACTTCCTTTATCAGACAGACACACACAAATCCCAAAACCAAATAGACAAAAAGGAATTCTTGTTGCTGGAAATTTAATAAAAACCTCCTTATTCTATTGAGAAACTGATTGAGGGTATAATCCATTTAATACTGGTTACCATGGTGGTTGGTGCTTTTCTAAAGTAAAGTTAGAGTATAATATTTAGTGGTTTCGATTACTACAGGAATAGCATTTTTTTTTTCCTGATTTCAACACTTTTCCCCCTATTTCTATAATTTGATCATATTCACAATTAGTTTTACATATTTGGTTGTATTTGATAGGAGATGTTCATGCTGAGTCCAGTCCTTGAGTTTTCAGTTTAAGAGAAAACTTTGACATGCTAATGTATGTTACTCCATTATGTATGATGTTTGGAGGAGAATTACAGCAAAATCTGTCACGTAGCTGTTGGTGAGTGTAGCAGTGTTGGTGGGTTTAGCAACTGCCTCTCTTATTTAACTGCCTGAAAATTTTAGCTTGCCTCTGTAAGGACAGGTTCATGCCCTCAGCTGGTTCTCAAAGAGCTGGATCATTAGGTTTCTAAGGAGAACAATAAAATAAAACTCCTACTTCAACATTTATGAGTACATTTATGTTTTAAATGTACTCATTTTCTGCTCTACATGTAGTAATTATTGTCAGATCTTTCAAGGATTTCAGATATTTTTTCTTTTAATCCATGTTTCTAGCATCAATCATTTTTTCTTAAATTGCAGCTTTCATTTAAGCAATATATCTGATATCAAAACTTCAGGACATGACCCAAATGCACTTTAATGGCTCAAACCCTCAGAAGGCACTTGACACATTTGAGATCTAAAATTTGAAGAAAAGGAAAATACAGGTTTTGGCAGTATTGTATGTCACTCTTGGCCTTTATGTTGATTTTTTTTTTTCCCCTACAGTAGGCTCCCTTTGTCTGCTTTGGCATATTCAGTATATTATATGTAAAGTTCATGAGGCTCTCTGGGATCTTTCAGAGTTGAAGTGAAACTGCACTTTTTGTAAGCAGTGTTACTTCCAAATGTTACATTTCATTCAGGAAATTGTCCAGTTTTGCAGAAATAAGAACTAGAGTTGGAATGCCATGTATCATTCCTAGAAGACCGTGCTCTCAGAGCATAAGTGACAGTGGGGTAGTGGCTGAGGAAGAAGCTGCAAAGCACCTTGCAGAGAGCTTTGTACCTTGGGACTTCATTGTGTTCTGTCTCTATGAAATGTGCCTTTTATCTTTCTGAGTTTAGTACTAATTGTCTGGAAAATGGGGAGCAGTTTGGGCACGAGAGTTTCTCTTTCATGAGAGTAAAGTAATTCTGCTTTGGCTTCTAATTTAGGATCTTCCATATCTGACTGTATGCTCATATATGAAAATGTCTTGCTTTGGCAAGTTCAGCAGAGGAGAATCTTCTCACCACTGGCTTCAGGTTTTTTTAAGATTTTTTATAGTCGTTACCTTCTCTTCAGGCTACCTCCAAAAATGCTAAGTACAGAGCAAAAGAGGGTTTTTTTTACAATTGTTCAAATACTCCTGGCTAAAGAAGGAATGCAAGCAGTGTCCTTGTCTCTTGTGCCCGCTTGGTTTACATTTGTATGCATGTTGGATAGAGATTTAATTATTATCTTTTTGGTTTCCTATTGGAAAAATATATGGTGCTGGATTTTCTTTCAAAAGAAGTGGATCTCTTGTTCTTGAAAATTGTTCCTCCAGTGCCATGGCCGTGTCATTCAGTGACTGGCATTTGAATAATCTATTTTGCTCAGTGCAAGTTAAATCAGTGAAGCAGTGGAACAGGGCGGGCTGCCCAAGCCTTTCACAGATCCCATGCCAGTGTGACCTGGTTTGAATTCCAGTGCTCAGGAGGCATTTGTTATAAGGCAAACCTCTTTATATAAAATGCTAGTAATTTTTGTGCAAAGTGTCAGTTGTCTAGGGATGTACAGTTAAGGTAATGCTTCTACGTGCTATTTTTATTAGAATAGCACAGCTGAAAAGAATAGACAGGTTTGCATTTTCTTTATGTCTGAAATAGACTCATAAAGCTTTAAAGCTAAATATAAGATGAAGACACGTACTCTGCCTTCAGTTAGTTAGGTACTGAGTTCGGACTGAGATGAAATTAGGAGTGGGAGTGATGCTGATGTTTACTCATACAGGAAAAAGAGAAACAAGCATAGACTGCCCCATGGGAGAGTTATTGGGAAGAAGAGAGGGTTATGACTGCCGTACAATTGCTTTGTTATTGAGTCTGTTTTTTTCTTACCCAGCAAAGTTGTAGCTTTAGTTTGTGCTTGATTTTAGAAAGAAGAAGGTCAAAGGGCTTTGTGGATTAGGCTGGCTTTACATCTTGCCTAGGGCTAGCTTTAAAGCAGAATTGCACATATCTGCATAGCCAATGCTTTGTCTTTGTCTCAGACAGGGTCAGAATAGGCTGCAAAGACTTAAAATTTGAGGTTGTCTTTTTTAATCTCAGTTCAAGCTGTTGAAAATGATGGGGCTCTGCTGCATTGGATCTGTCAGGGTGTGCAGTGGAGGCACCTGGGAATGCTTCTCTGTGTCCAGGCCTGGAACTCAGTTAAGAATTAAGGATGCTGACTAACCTAAGTGTCTCATAAGCCAGAACTCAGTATAAACAACTCTTCTTGTAAAGTACCAGCCCAGTGGGAGAGGTGTTTGCAGTTACACCATCTCCTGGCATTGCTGCTTTGAGAAAATGCAAAAGGAGACTGGAGAATTTCTTGTAAGACAGCCAATAGAGTGTTTAGATTCCTGAAAACACTTGCAGGAGGCTGCTGACAGTGGAGACAAACCTCTTTTCAATATATGGCTCTACCTGCCATTTGTCTTTCCTCACCTGCATGAACCAAACACCCCAACAATATGGTCTGTTCTTTCTGCCAGATACAATGCTGGGGTCTCCACAAAACATAAATACATGCAGCTTGATTATCATGGTCACTACCTTTGTTAACCATTAATATAATTATTCTGTTCTTTCATGTTGCCAGGGTTGGATTATGAACTGTCGTTGTTCATGGGAGCTGTAATTAATCTCACAAATCAGAAATTGCCATGTATAGGATAGGATCTGTGCATTACTCTGCAGCCACAGGGGAGAAATAACACAGATTTCCAATAGAGTATGAACTTGGTTGACCCTTCCTACTGCTTTGGTTAAAGATAAGTTGTTTACTTTAGGGAAGGAAAAGAAAATAACTGATGGCTTTTCTGGCTACTCATCCTGCTGTCATCGGAAAAAATCCATCATCTGAGTTGTGACTGACAAAACCAGATATTTCAGGGAGTCTTTGTAAAAAGTCTACTATATACTGCTCTGTTGTGACTGATTAAATTCAATGTATGCTGTGTTACAGTAACAACCCTCTACATCACTATTATTATTGCTGGCTACTGCTACTGCAGTCAGCTCTGGACAATTAACTATGGAGCAGAAGGGAGGAAAGTGATATTTCCTTTGTGGAAGGCAAATATTTAAGGAGATTTAAAAAAAAAAATACATTGAGAGTGAACAGTCCTACAAAACTTTATGGAGGACAAAACCTTTTCAAGGTGATCATCTTCCAGAAAACAAATGTTGCTAGTACAGTTTTATGGACTTGGTGTCTAGAACAAAGAATTTGACATATTTTATTATTTTTGCCTTCATGACACACAAACACTGGTCAGTTTTAATATATGTAAACATTTGAGAAATCAATGGTCTCAGAGTTGTTTTAATTTTATGTTTGTTTCTTAGGGGATCTTGGCTACTATAGGAGATACAGATCATCTTTAAAAATGGCTTATCAAAATATTATATATCGTTATTGGTCCTTTGTGCTGGAAAAGAGCTGAGGTAGAAAGCCAAAGGGTTTCTGACATGCCCCCACCCATGCTGATCATTGTAGCATCATAGAAGGAGGCAGTTTGTCAATTCTCTGGAAGGGAGAGAAGGGAAATAACTGAAAAGAACTTACAGGAGTATTGCTGTGCCCTTCATCAAACCCTTTTATTTAAAAGAAATACAATTATTTTTGCTGTATAAAGCCATCAGTTTTCAGTTGTTTCATAAGCAAGAAGGTTCTTTTTGATAGTTTTCAATTTAGGGTAGGATCAATCAATCTGTACTGATAGACTACTGGATTGCTACATCTGGAGATGTATTAATTGTTTCTGAGCTTCTTTGTACAGCTTCCCCTTTTTCCTGTGGTTTCCATCAAGGATAAAATAGATACTTAACCTTCTCTGGTAGAAGCACTAAAACATTTTCTAGTAAAAAATCTTCATGAAATTCTTTCCCTGAATTATTCATGGTACCACTGTATTGAGTATCTAGTAAGATTTTTCTACAGTATTTTTGTTAGACAAGAGAATTGGTTCATTTTCCTCAACTGATTATCAGAACAAATGAGGTTTGGCTGGCTGAAGTTTAGAGAGAATGGAGTTATATTGTAAAGAGAATCATGATTTAGTTACAGACATTGATTTCAATACACAAAACTGAGATTTCATTATGTGCTGCTAGACTTTAAATACTCAGTAATGGAAACTCCACTTGTGAGAAAAACAAGTAAACATGGTTGTGGGCCACAGATATATAGAGTTTTGAGGCAGATAATTTGGTTTCTTCTCACTTGAAAGTGATCTGTAAAATTGAGATGATTTCAAAGGAACCCCAGCTGTTTCTGAAAGTAGTATATTTTGCATGTTCATGTAAATTCTGACCTTTTTTGAGATTTGTGACGGGGAAGATTCTATGGTGACCTTATTAAATAGTATTGGCTGTCCCCCAAAACTCACCTTTTCCATTTTTGTTGAGTTTGCTTTTTTTTTTTAAACAAAGCTGTATCTTTCTGAAATGACACAAATTAGTGAGGCACAAAGCATCAGTTCTTAGTAAATGATGAATAGCACTTACTAGCACTTATGCCTTTTAAATGACTGAAAATATTTTTTCCTGTTTTAATTTAAGGAAAAATCCTTTTAGATAGAAATGAGTGATTCTTTGACCTGATCTATACTTCATATATTTGAATATTATTAATATCCATCATTTTCTGAGATACTTGATTGAATGTAGTCTGAACTTTATTAAAATGGATTTTTTGGAAAGCTATAAAATAACTTTGTGATGAATCCAGTGGGAAGTATATATAGGAATTAGTTCAGAATAGTTTCCTCTTGAATTATCAGGACACTATACAAATAAAAGAAAGCATTAGGATATTGCCTGTCAAAATAACTATTTCCCTTACTATTTCACTATGTTGAAAATTCAAAATATATATGGAATGGGAGGTGAGTTGGAATTTAACCAACACTGTGTTTCTTTCCTGAGTTGAACTGATACAACACAGTCCTCTTGCAGTCCAGGCTTTCCTTTTTTAGCTGAGCAGAGAAAGTGTTCAAGGAGAATTTACAATGAAAATAGTTTTTCAATAGAATCTGTATTAAGTTTGGCATTTTAAAAAAATAATGTTGAATGATTTGAAGGTGATACTGATTTTATTGACAGTTAACTGAAAATATTGGCTACTGTAGAGTTGTTTTGTTGAAAACCAGGTTTGCAGTACTACAGTGAGTGCTGAGTGGCTTTAAAATGGTTGTGTTGCTGTTGCTGCTTATTGCAGCCAATTGATGACATAATTTTGATGAGGGCTGAGCAAAATCTGAAGGGATTCTGTCTGCTGTCAGGGCTTGTTCTATCCAAGTCAATACATTGTGGAGGACATAGTTTTTATTTGAAGGGAAAGCAGTTTTTCAAGGTAGATCCATCCACAATACCCATGTTTTCCTTATTATCAGTGCACAAGTTTCATGTATGTAGTAATCCAAACATTTGATGCTTTTTAAATTGTGAATTTAAAAAGAAACAGGTTTTTTGAAACTCAGATTCTTCTCAGTAGATCTATAATTCTTGTGATTTTTCAAAGCTGCTGAAAATCCCTTCATTATTCTCAGTTCTTAACTCTCAGATAAAATAATACCCATTGTGCAGCATAGGTCTGGGCTTATAATTCACATCTGATAGGCCATTAGTATGGTAATTAGTAATTGCTACAAGAGTTGTTAAAGTTGAAATAGACATCTGGTTTAATCAATTTGTCATTAAGGAAGTGCAAGTGTAGAGGTAGCAATGGGAAAAGAAAATACCAGTGTGAGAGCTCAGAGCTCTCTCTAAGCTATCAAAACAAAGCTAAGTTTGAGATTGGAATAGTGCCTTTTTATCTTGCTTGATATGAGTTGCTCAGTGCTCAACTTGCTCAAAATACCACGCCCTGTTTTTATTTTAAAATCTATTTTCAAAACCTTACAAATAACTAAAAGAAATGAAGCTGCATTGTGATGGAAAATCTGCTCATAGATATATCCATCAACTTCAGCATGTGATATTCATATAGTTTATTTACTGAGAAAGGGAAGAAAAGAATTTTTTATAGGGCTATAAGGAAAGGCTAGGTCAGGTGGGTACTAAAGACACCATTTGATAGAAATCTCCTGGTGATGGAAAAATTGCTTTTCTTTTCCTCTTATGGTCTCTAATAGATGAAATATGCATCTTCCTACTGCCATTTTCATTTTTTGTTTCCTCTTTCAGTCAATTGCATACCTTTACATATAGATGAAAATTTAGCTGGAATAGTTATATTTCTGGTTTCAAAGTTAAGACATTTTGTTTCGCATTGTTGCCAGTTATTAGTTTTAAATTGCTTCAGTAGTTGCCAAGAATATTAGAAGAATGCACACAAAAGATTAAAGCTATGCACAGACAGAACTAAGGAATGTGTTTTGATATTAAGACATGGGAGTGAAAAATGCATTAGTCCTCATTTCTTTTTCCATGAAGCTTCTGATAATTACATAGACTATGCACATCAATTACACAGTGATAAATTGTGCTTAAGGAGTCCTCATCCTGCGGAGCCTGCCAACAGACTTGCATTCTGCTGCAGCTGCATGTGCAGACATCTGGCAGTCAAGCAGGTTTTCTTGTATATTGAATCTTCTTTCCATCCCACCCCTATCTGTGTGTGCATTTGTTGCAGGAGAGCCATGTTCTCATCCTTCCCCACGTCCCCAGTACAGGTGGTGCTAGAGAAGCTTTCTGTGCTACTCCTGCATTAATGATGGGTAACTGAAAGGAAATATTAATTCCATTAACGATTGGGTAGATAAGGGGACTGCATGCAGCATTTTAGGATTGCTTAGAAAACTGTAGGTATATGAGTTGTGCTTTAACAATTAACATAAGGAAAAATAGGAGGCTGTGAAAATTATGCTGCTTCAGAAATGTGGTTGAAGTCCTATCCTTTATTTGGTCACTGAAATCAATTGGGATTCCCTGTACTGATATTCTTCCTTGCTGCAGCTTTGTCTGTTTAAGAGGAACATTTTTCACTCCAGTTTAAAAATCGAGAGATGGACTACCTGGGAAAATGAATTCTGCTGGCAGAACATATATAAGCACATGTGCCTATATAAACATCCTTTTTTCTTTGCTTTCAGTCTTAGCCTATGTTATCATGTGAGTGACATGAAATAATGAAAACTTGAAAAGACAGTAAGTTACAGTAAACATTACTGAAAACTATATGTAATATTTTACCTCTTATAAAGTAAACTCACAACATATGATACAAAAAGTAAATTCTCCATCACATGCAAGGTATTTTCAGGGAATGATAACTGATAAGACAAGAAGAAATAACATAGGACCAATTCTGTCTGTACTCACTAGCTGAAATATCATAATGTCTTAATATTAGAAATGCTTCCTTATTCTTTTCTTCTTCTGTACTGAATAATCACCAGCAGAAAGTATAAAATATAAATTAAGCTGCACAACCTTTGCATGCTTTGAGCTTTCTGGTTTTTTTCTTGTGTTTGTATAGAAAAATAAGTGGCATTTATCAGCTGACTAGATAATGGGGCTGGGGAGCTTGATTACAAGGCCATAAATCAATCCAAGAACCTGATGATATGCTGAACTTCAGCAGTGGAGCCTGAGTGGCTTAGATTATCACTTCAGAAGGATTGACTTAAAGATTTAGTTCTCCATCTCTATCTGTTATATTTTTATATTTTTCAGCAATTTAAGGAAAGAACAAAGTACTAGAAGGCAGAGTAAAAACTTAGCTAGGAAAGCTGTTTTAAATAGTGTCAGGAGTCTGATTTAGAATCAAAGCAAACTTATAATCACATTTGAAAATTTGATCTGCCACAACACCTTTTCTTTCAGCGTTGCACAGAACAAAGATAAATTTAGGAATTCTGGAATACAGCAGGAGGCCAAAGTGAGAGCAGCAATACTGGCAAACCAACATATGGAATGTGTCAAAAAGGGCTCATTGTCCTGGAAGTAAAGATTTTGGGCTGCTCACACAGAAGTGATAAGAATTAAAGGGTAAAGGAACAGTCAGGCTGAAGCACATTTAATAAATCAGATTTCATAAAGAAGACTTAAAAATTGTCCTGGAAATGAGTTCTTACAAGATCTGTAAGGAGATAAGGGCAGCAATTACTTTCTAACAGCTGCTACAAAATCTAATCTTGTTCTCCTTTAGGTCATTTTATCCTCTCTTACGTAGAGTCTTGATTTAATCACAGATTTGGGCCCTGATTCAGATAAATATTTTAATACATGATAACACCTTGTTCCTTAGGTTTAAGAGGGGATAGTCTCTTGGATTGGTGAGAATTGGGAACATGTGGTTTACTTTTGTTTCCCCTGCACTTGGAGGCTAGTTGTAGAATGTCACGTATGGGATAGCAGGGATAGCAGTAAAAGTTTCACAAAACAAGTCCACAAAATTTTTCCACTCCTAATATTTTGCTTCTCTTCATTCATTCATTTTCCTTCTCTTTATGATGTTTTTATGTGTTTTCTGTACTTGGTAAAGAAAGGGGGTTTTTTTTGTGAGGAAAGGTAAAGTTGAAGGTGACAAATGGTGGTTGTAAGAAATAAAAAATGTATAAATCAATCGTTCATGTTGAATAGAAGGATTGCCTCCTCTATATTTATGAATAAAAGAAGAGGTAGTAGCACATCTAAACAAATGAACAGCTCTGCTGTTGTTCAGTGCCAACATGTGTGAGTTAAACAACTCCAAGATTCCTAAGTGGGAATTATGTAAATCCATTATTTGTGAAAGATGGTTTTTTTTTTTAAAAGAAAATGCATTTTTTGTTGAATAATACTGTAGGGTTTTCCCCATTTATTTTCGGTTTTATTTATACCACCCTGATGTGTATAAAATTAAATGCATTTTCCACCCTGTTTTTAGAGTAGAAAAAAAAATTCAGGATGTTTTTGTTTTCTTAATTCTCTTGTCTTTTTGTCATTGACTTTCATGAAAAATTTCCTGTACCATTACTTTATTGCTTTTGCTCTTACATTTTTGGAAAATAGCTAAATATGTGATTTAATAAGCGGTTTAGCATTTGCCCTTCAGAAGCTTTCATTAGAAGCTTCTCTGTATTCAGCTTTTTAGAGTTGCATTGGCCTGTTTTTCATTGTCTACTCAATGTTCTTAGAATATTTCTGTGTGGTTAAAGTTCTGATATCATTACAGGCTGTTTTTTGACTTAGTTGGTATGTCAGAGGAGGTTGATTCTTTTAATTGAAATATTTGGACCCATGCATATTCTGTGTCCTCAGCCTTTGACAATTTCCTCAACCTAAGAATCTCTTGTGTCTTGTTTTTATTATGTTGATATAAAATGAAATTTTCTGTAACAGGTGTCATTTAAGTACTGGCCTTAAAATAAACTACAATGTATATTCAGCAAACAGTACTTCTTTCATCGGGAGAAGAAAGAATGAAAGCTTTTTTATAAAGAAGGTAGAAGTTCTAATTGAGTTATTCCAGTTACATGCAGGCCTAGAAATGGAAAAGAAGCATTCAATAGTACAACCCAAAGATTATTCTAATACATCTTCTTCCTTCATAGTGGATATATTGACTTTTATTCCAGATATATCAAGCTTTCTGTGTTTCTAATTAGTGTATCACATTTGATATTCTGCATGCTCATAATACAGTAAATTGTCATACATTCTATTAATACACTGTAATAAAAACTACCAGGTAATATTTTGTATGAACATTGTTTTCTGCAAATTTAGCAGTCATAGCTAAAATTTGTGAATATTACTTACAGAAAATTCTGCTTCCTGATTCCAGAATCCAAACCTGATTATCAAAATTTTCTTCTGTATGGCAGTAGGTCATATTGTTGTTTTTGAGACAGAACATTTCACTATAGTTCTTGTCTATTTCTTATGAGGTGTTTGTCAATTTAATATTGCCTTTTGAATGTGTGTTCGTTCTTATGAATAATGTGAATATTATGAATCAAAGAATTCAAGATTGCTTATAAAACATTGTGCCATTTCAGAATTGATGTGGTACTCAAGACACTTCTCTAAAGTCTCTCCTGAATTAAAACTTTGAAATCAGAGGGTCATTCAAGTTATAGTTTCTTTAAAAACACAAATCCAGAAGAGAAACTTAGAATGATCAGAGAGAGAATTAGTTGGCTTTTTTCCCCACTCTGATAGCCCCAAAAGAGGATTCACCTCAGAGTGCATCTCTCCACTGTGCTCCCAGTTGACTTCTTTCTCGTATTTATGGAAAATGTAACAAGTACTTTGTTTTTCTGTCATGATGGACCATTTCAGCCACCAGAATTCTTTTTCAATTGACATTAAAATATTTTGCATTTCTAAGTTATGGTTAATATTGCAGATTGTAGCATAACTTCTGCATAACTTAGAAACCCAGTCAGAAAGCGAATAATAAGAAAGATGTTAGGACTGTGAAAACAACCAAGGAAAGGATTGTATTTTAAATATTTTCAAAATCACTCTCTATAATGCAGAATATGTACACATAACTGACAAATATTGTAACTGAATCTTTCCTCCTAAATTGTAATTTTGATACTATCTCTCTGTTAAAAAATATTTCATAATATAAAACCATTGGCTAAATTACTGGACTGAGGGAGTTTATTATTCTTTGACTTAAGCAGAATGACTGGGGACAGATTTTCATGCTGGCACGCAGAACAAATTTAATTCAAACTGAGATGAAAGGCGGTTAATGTAATTGTAGCCTATTATCCTATGCAGGCTCGAGTTAAGAAGCAAACCAACAGACAGTCAGAAAATGATGGATAGAAAATAGAAACACTCAAGGCTGGTGAAATAGAGACTTGGAAAGGATTATGGCGTAACTGTTCCCACACAATCTCTGCATCAGTAATATCCCACCTCCACTGTATGTTTGGATTAATAAATAGGATTTTTGTATGCCTCCTGCATTCTCTTTATTTCTCTCTGATGTCAGAAAAGGTCCTAGTTTAGTAAATTTCATGACTTTGTAATCAGGATTTTTTTTTTTTACCCTTAATCTACCACCTTCATCAGTCCTGGGCATGCTGTAAGGCATTCGGTTTTCTTTTCTTTCTAAGCACTTTTTTCTTTGTTATCACACAGAGTGATAGGAAGGAGGTTGGTCACATAACTAGTTAGTCTTTGATCCTAAACCCATCTATGGGACTAATAAAAACTGTTATTTTTATTAGTGTATTTAGTTGAAAATTAGTAAATAGTCAACTCTCAGGTTTTTTATATTTTAGGTGATCAGATGGGTTTTTTTAGGACTGTGTTTGGGCAGATTACCTAATTTTTATTATTCTATTTCATTTTTCAGTAACAGAAATATTTTTTTAATACCTGCATATTTTGCACTGCAATCTTTTAAAAATCGAAAAGACATGTCTTGATCTCCTCAGAATATGTACAGAAAGGTGCTAAGTTGTATTTTAAAGCATGTTAATTACAAACATATTTCAGTAGGTTTGTGACCCTTTTCATAGCCCATAAAGCAAAGAAAGAACAATTTTTTCCTCTAAAGTAACTGATCATACCTAGTGTAATACCCAGTGTAATACATATGTCTCAGGTAATTCTAGCAGTAACTAGTTCAAGAATCAAGTGTGATGCTTACAAAATACAGGAGATCAGTTACTGATCAGAAGTCCCACTAAAGCTGCTGTCTTATGGCCTCTTTGCTGAGGGATTGAGTCTTTGAGGTACATGGGATGGAATGATAAAATAGCTTTTGGAGGAGTGTAGGAGTTTGATTTCCAAGTCACACCTGGCTGGAATGCAGGATTTCTCTCGTCCATTGTGAGTTATATCACCAGAGCTCTTACACTACCTAAAAATTTTATTTTTTCTCCTTCTGACATTGTTTAGGATAAGATTTTGTGCATTTGAAAAATGCTGTATTCTGTGACTTGCCCTTTGGGAAGTCTTTGGGATTACTTAAAGACTCTGTTCAGTGCTGTACTCACACAGGAGCAAGCACTGCTTTCCATGGCAGTCCTGTGCAGCCTGCCCATCAAACCCATACAAACATGGTCTGAACGGATCAGGCCTGACAGAGCAAAACTCCTGTTATGAAATACTTCACAGTCCCCTGCCATGAGGCTTTAGTCTCATTTTGGTAATTTTTTTTTTTCCTATTACAGCCATTACTTTAAGTTTTCTGCTTAAACATCCAACAACTTTTCAAGGAGATCCAGCCAAGACTGGAAGTGTGGACAGTTACAGTATTGCTGCTGCAACACAGACAGTAACACTTATTTACACTTCTTTGACACTTCATAAAGAAGTATCAGTATCATCTCTGCTCCAGGAAATTCTTGAGGTTACGTGGCTAATGGGGATTTGGGCTCTTTATGGGCGAGAGGCCAGGGAAAAGCAGATGTGTCTGTCTGACCTGATCCTTTCTCCAGCCACCCAGACAATTTTTTCTGAGTTCTATTCTGAATAGATATTTCTCTATCTCTTGGATCGATATATTTTTTAATAAAGTCAAATAAAAGATGGTGCAGGTTAGGTGGGATTGATACCCTAGATATTAAAAAGGACTTAAAAAAAGGCCAGATATGCCCATAATGGAATGATGGTCAGCAATAACACATGAATCTTTTAGACTGCTATGCAGGAGTGGGGTAAAGAAAGTTGTTTTAGGCTGGAGGAGAACTTATCAGAACAACATACTGGATAGATGTATAGATATTGGAATGATCTGATGGACAGAAATACTATATTAAAGACCTGCAGGTCAAGAAGGAAGCTGTGAGTCTGGAAACTGTGATCAAATCCATGTTTGCTTTCTAATGATTCTCTGAGAATTGCTGTCGATGCCGTAGGAAACAAGTATAGGAAGTAAAAGTTCTGAGTATCTCATCAGAAACACCAAAGTCATCCAAGAATAATGAAAGTTACTTGAAAATGTCATGTAATGCCTAGAGTTTTGGCTTCCTAAGGGTAAGAATGATAGCTTGCCAATTGCAGTATGTGTTATACTTAAACATCTGTAGTATTTGTGCATCGTGTTTATATTGTAACTTGTCATTAGCACTATAGAAGATGTTGCAAGTAGAACTGTAATTCAGATAATAGGACTGTTTTCTAAAATTCCCTAATACTGTATAGCTGACAGCCTAGAGAAAGCCATGACACTCTGATTTATTCATACCTTTGTCTTCATTTTGCATTTAATATTCTTGAACATCCACATATAAGCAGCATTTGGCCATCATTGAGCTACAGTGTCCAGTCCAAAATATGTGATGTGCTTTGCTTCTGAATTGTCGTTTTTGTCTTTGCTTAGCCAGAATTTTCCATATTTTTAGAAATATTAATTGCCATATTGTGCTAAATTGTAGTCTTAAATGACAAGAAAATTACCAAAGTTACTATACATAACTTGAAGTAGAAAGACAAAAAGTAACTTGCCTGTCTTCATACCATTTTCTGGAAATTATAGGGTTTGTATGGCATCCTGAAATACATATTTCTGAAATTGCCTTTTCCTTAAATTGCTTTGAAATTATAGTCTTATATAAATAGTGATTTTGTTAAAAATCCCCAACACAAGAAAAACAAACGAAACCCATTCCAGAATCTGGAAAACAAAGTGTAATGAATGCAAGCTAGATCAAATGCAAACAGGTGAGAACTCTATAGCACTCTGTAATACCACAGCATTGAACTTTCTGAATTGAGATTGTAACTGAGTAGTTCTTTGCAATAATTTTCCTCAGAGAGTGACCATAGATTAAATCAACAGTAATAAAATAGTTGTATTATAAACCATAGATTAAATTCAACAGTAATAAAAGAGTCATGTTATAATGCACATTTTTAAAAAACAAGCCATAAACTGTTTAATAGTTAAATATACTTACTACAAACACACTTAGTAATAATAAAATTTTACAATTCAGTAATGACTAATGAAAATGCAGTAAACCACTTGGGATTAAGTGTGTGTATATATATTTCTTTTTCATATGGTCTACTTGATGAAACCATTTATGATGCATTTGCTCTGACTGTCAGGGCCTGTTAAAATATTTAATGTTCTGATGTGCTGCCTCTCCTGCTCTTTTTGAGAAATGATTTTTAAACAACAGCAATATACAAACACTCTTGGAAAGTGCCAGAGCAGGCAGTGAATAGCAGATCACAGAATCACAGAATGATCACAACTGATTACAGAATCTCAGAACACGTGGACAGGATTGTGTCCAGATCATTCTGGAATATCTCCAGTGAGGGAAACTCCACAACCTCTCTGGGCAACCTGTTCCGGTGCACAGTGACTTGCATGTATTTATTTCTTTTCTCTTTATTTTATTTCTATTCTTAAAGACTCATTTCATGCGTCTTTAAGATCCCTTCCAAACCATTCTATGAGTCTATGAATATTCTATTGTTGATATTAAGTTAAGATTTAACACATTTCATCAATATTTATCTTCTAAAAGGATGAAACATGTGAATTTTGTGAACTGTTCACTGGTTTTTGAAAAGTAAACATTTAGGAGGAGCTGCATTTCAGTTTAAGTAATAATAAGTTTTCATGGTTATTTTACCATTGCTTCTTATCTAATTCTTTCCTCTAAAAGGAAAGAAGTAGTTGAGAAGCCCATGCTAATATTTCTCAGAGTTGTGGTTCAGTTCAGTGTAACCATAGCCTCTTATTTTGTGTTATGGGATATTCTAACATTGACTTTCTAAGGGCTGGAGTAATGTCTGAAGTGTCTGATGTAGGTCAAAATGTGAGCGAAGAAATGTGGATATTTCTCTTCCCTGACTTTAAAAGAACAGTGACTGATAAGAGGGAAGTCTGCTTTTCCAAGTTCACCTTTTTGCATATATTCAAGTTTGTGCATCACTGCCAAAAACATGGCCATTTGTAGAGAAAGGAGTGCCAGAGGTAAAGGGTAAGGCCACGGACATGAGATTTTTCTTGTTCAGAGTAAGCAGCATCAAATCATTTGCATATGAAATCCATTTGGTGCCTTATTCATTAAGATTAACAGAGTTATCCAGCTATTCCAATTTATGGCTGTAGGACACTTTATTCTTGTATAGAAGAACTAAATAGAATCCAGACTTTATTAGAAAACTCCTATTTTATATATTAACCTTTTTTCCTCTTAATTAATATAATTATATGATAAGTGACACCTCACTGAAAGCTTATTTTGTCCTGGAGTGCAGTGGATTTTGTGATTTGAAATATGATTACTTCAAAGAGTAAATAAGAACTCTATAATACTAATTATTCTTGATCTTGCAGGAAGAAGGATTTGAATAGCGTGAGGGGTCTGGAAATGGAAAACTTGCTTATGACATTAGAATGTTTTACTTTTTTCTTTTCGTGAGATCAGCTTAGATTAATTAAAAAAAAAAAGTGTTGCTGGCCTAGGCCTTTTTCATGAATTATGTGAGGAGGAGACAAATTGATCTGCAGGAAAAACATTGTCTCAAGACATCGTTATATGCACTTACAAGAAAAAAACAAATAAATCATTTCCCCACATTATTAAAAAGTTTGAACTGGAAACATAAATCGTGGTACCTTTTACCCTTTTAGGTTATCATTATCTTAAGAGGCAGACTGATAATTCTTTATATCTGAAGTTACTCATGACAGGAAGGATCTTGGCAGTGTGAGAAGTGAAAGTGTCCAATTTTTACATTAGAACCAAAGATCTGAGAGGTCTGTCTGTCTGAATATACTGCAGTGTTAATGGGTAGCATTGGGACAATGTAGTAGAGTACAATGTCAATGCAGTCAAGAAGCAGACCTATACCTGTAAGAGGGATAAATTTGCATTTATGGATTAGAAGTTTGTGCATTTCATATATTTCACTTCAGCAAAATAAAGATTACATTGCACTATGAAAAAAATGCAATAATAATTAGCAATTGAGCCTATTCTCTGAAAATCACAAAGCAGTCATTAACATTGCTTACAATACCTCTTTTTATTAAATATGTCATCTGAACTCAACTACTGCATCTAAATCTTAGCACTTCTGTGGAAGGATGATGCTGTTTCTGAATCTTTTCAACATGAAAAGATTGAACTCCCAAAACATGACACTGGCTGGTGTATTGTAAGTGCTGATTGTGAGGTCACTCATTTTCCTTGCTGCTGGCCATGTCTGTTGGGGATGGTCAGAAGATGTGCTTGTTGGACATTTCTGTGTCAAAGATATGGATGCCAGATACACCTAAATCAAGGCCTAAGTCCTGACTGCATCTAAGTGTGAATTGAGCTTTCAGGTATCAGTCACTCACTGCTCAGCTGTTCTTGGGTTGTTGCTTTCATCCCTGAGTTACCACTCTTGAGCTGAAAATCACCAGTTTCTGTGGCATCACTTCCAAAATGTTATGAATTACAGCCAGTTACATCTATTGACTAGTTAAGCACATACCTCAGCTTATTTTCTCATTGTTGCAAATGTACTCCAAGAGTAGGATGACTTTCAAGAAGAGATGACCAACAGGCAGAATAAAAAAACTGTGTGTGAATCTGGACTAAATGTTCATCAACTGTCTCATAATTATCTGCAAAAGCTGCAGTCAACAGCGTGGACATATTTTCAATGCTGAGGATGTAGTAATATATAGCAATATGGAATAATTCTTCATATCCACTTGAAATTCCACAGGGCTTACCGTGGGACTAGAGAAGTCTTAGGTTTAGTCTTACAAACACTTCAGTTGCAAGGTGTCCCTAGATTTTTGTTATGTAAATAGTATTTCACTATTCAAAACCCCCATTGCATCATAGCACGGTGGAACCGGGAAAGCAGAATAAAACCAAGAGCCAGTTGTGCAAGATCAGGAGCTGGGGACAAAGGGATCAGAAGCAGCAATCAGTGATGGAGGACAGCAGCAGCAAGACTACTGTAACAGCATGAGGAGTAAAGGCTAGGACAGAAGTGAGCAGTAGTCCTGAAAGCTATTCTGACTCATCCAAAAGCTGGGACAAGTAATCAGTCTGGGACTAGGAATACTCTGCTGAAACAGACTGTTAGTCTTAATTTATTGTGAGCCTCTTATAGACACAATACTGGGCAAAGTCCCAAACCTGTTTATGACCAGCTATAGATCAGCCAGGTGACAGCTCTTCCCCAGACACTGTAGAAGTGGTCTATTAATTTACAAGGACAAAATATGAGGTAAGGGTCATACATATCTATATTATATAATATGCTATAACTATATAGTTGACAAGTCTTGGTCTGGGCCAGAACTAGATAAAACTGTGTCAGTAAGGAACCAGTTGAATAAAATAATATGGTGTGTTAGAGTGGCCTTCCCTGAGAATTTGGTATTAAAAGCAAACTCAACTAAAAGAAGGCCCAGCTGTACTTAGGTTTGTGTTCCCCTGTTCCTCTTTTTTTGCTTCACTTTTAATTGAAAGATTTAACAATTAGTGGCAGCAGCAGAGCTGCAGAAACTTCGGCCTTTACCATGTAAATGAGCTGTTATAGGAAGGTTTCACCATGGTCAAATCGCTTACCTAGAAAGCTGTCCATCTAGGTTGGTGTTGACATTGACAGTTTTCCTCAGGTGATAAGCTTGAAGGTGTTCCCTTACTTAAGGGACATACCAGTAAGAACAATAAAATTAGGCATGTAAATATATATATTCCCCTGCTGTCAGTTCCTTTGCTTTCTTAAGCCTGCATGGTACAGAGCACAAGAACATACACATTGCTAAACTTCAACAAAAGGTTGTTTGTAAACTCTGTTTTACAAAGAGGCCTTTCATTCATTAAAAAAGACCCCCCAGATCTGGCAGTCTTACTGTAAACATGTACTCATTTACATAGATTTTATGTATTTAAAGAGAAAGTGAGAAATTATCTTGGTCAGAAACATGAGAGCAATTATTTTTTAAATGCATTTGTCAATAACTTCTATTTTGAACTTCCAGAAAATCCAAAGTGATAAAAAGAATGTGAAAGAAAATGGTTCAGTTTTGAAAAGATAATTGAGGGAGAAGTTGGGAAATAAGTGCTAATGGCAGGCCATCCAAAGGTCAGTGAGCTTGATGAATTGAATACTTTTGTATTGGAACAAACCATAGAACTTGTACGTAACCTAATAGGAGCCTTCCTCCATTTGTCCTTGTAAATGGGAACTGTGTCTTTGGAGTCCTGCCAGAATGGAACTGCTCATTCATTATGACCACTTAAAGCAAATGATCATGGCCCTATGGCACATAAAATAATGAGTGTAGCTTCCATTTCTCAGATATGAGGCATATATTATGCTTCACATATGGTCCAATGTGTGCTGGCTTTTGGAAAAGGTACAAAAATTACTACAATGAGTAAAGCTCATAAGGAAACAATTCAGCAAATAGGAAATTTTGTAATTGGAACTATAATCAGTGACTAATGCAGAGCAATATGTATGCTAATAAAATAGGAGAGGATTAAAAGACAGAACTAAATTTAATCAAAACCCAGCATACATGCTCATGTGAATAATTTCAGATGTATTCTTAATCCTATTAGTTTCACTTTTTCCCTCCACTGAAAACCAAGTGCTTAAGTAGTATCTTCCATTTATGTTAAAACAGGCTTCCCTAACTAGTAAAAACTCTGCCTGATGTTATTCCTGATATGCATGATGGAAGTGTTCTGCATGAAAAGCCTGGCAACAAATGGTGTTATAAGCCAGCTGTTTTAATGAGAGGGCATAAAACCCCCACAGATAACAGGTAAATCTCATGCCCCTGCAGTTACTGGGGTTCCTGTGTGCCTGCAGCATTGGATGAATCTGAATTTCCCTCTGTACTGTACAGGTGCTGTCCATGGAGAGGCTCCTCCTCCCTCACATCCCGTGGTGCCTTTTATCCTTGTCCAGGCAGAGCAGTGTGTCTGCTCCTGACAGGCTGGGATGTCTCTGGGATAACACCCACCAGGACTGGCATGGGCTCTGTCCTGCCCAAAATCACTCCCTCCTTCAGTACTCCCATGAGGCTCCCACCACCGAAAGTATAATATGATAAAACATCAAAATGCTTGGCTGTGGTGTAATTCACTATTCTCTTTTTATTGTGCATACTTTATCATTCCATTGCACATAACTTTGAAACAACTGAAACATCTGTAAAATTGCATACCTATTTTCTTTTCAAGATATTTGAAGGTCACTTCTGTAATTGTCAGGGAATTGATAATTATTTGGATTTGAATGAATACTTATGAATACTTGCATGTTGCAAAATATTTAGAACCTAGTAATTTTTGTATTAACCATTCTTTTGTATGTTCTTGTAACTTGTGAAGCCTGTGCTATATTAGATGGAGTTTATAGATATTTTTATTTAATGTATTCGTGTTTGGGTTTTATCTGTGATATAAATAGAAATAAAAATGCAAGGAAGATATATGTGATGCTGGAAATCCCTGGGTTCTGGTACTTATTGATCCACAGGAGATGATTGCATCTGATTAGAAGGGCAGCTGAATGGAGAAGGGAAGCTGTATGGAAGCAGCTGTCTTTTTTCATTAAGATTTTCAAGATTAAAAAAAAAAGCCAAAACAAACCCACACCTTTATTCTGAGGGTCAAAGCATCACAGGTGAGTGCCTGTGACTGGGCAGGAGTTCACAGAGGAATTTGGAAAAGTTACTGTTGCTGGGAGTTGGATATTGCTCTTCCATGTCATACACAATGCCATTAACACTGAGCAGAAGGGGAAGTTTCTTGCCTTCATCCTCAGACTCTAAATACAGAGTTATTGTTTATATTTTTTTCCTTCTGTTAGAAAACCGCCGTATATTCTAAATACTGCCTACATGTAATCTACTTTGCATTTGAAATATTCAAGAGAAAAAATAGTCCTCATACAATAACCTCCATCATGTTATTATCATTTGTTACATTATATACGGTCTCATTTATGTGGCAATCCTATATACAAGAAAAGGGAATTCTTTTAAACCCTTGATTTAAAAATGGTCCCTTTCCCTTAGCTCTCCTTCAGAATTCCAAACCTAAAGGCCCTTTCAGACATGAATATATCTTTTATTGTTTCAGTAGCAAGCTTTTTTTATAGAATGTTGTTAGTGTTTTGTGATGTTTAGAAAAAAGCTGTGTCAGGCAGACCAATGTTGTTACTTGAGAGATTTTCTCTTTTCTGAGTGCATGCAAGAGAGGTACTTCATGATCAGACTGTCTTCTCAATTCTGCGGAGAGGACTATAGGGCAGAGCATCTTTGTAAACAAGACCACAAATTGTGTTCTGCAGTTAGACTTGAAGCATGGGGGAGATTGTTTTCTTGAAGATCAATTATTTAAATTATTATATTAGAAAAGTGTTGAATTTCTGTATAGTTGACCCTGCGAAGAGTTCTCATGCTAATGTGGGATCAGGAGTGCCCAAGGGCAGAGTTCAGATCATCTTTTCTCTGCTTTTGCATTATATTGCTACTGCTGATTATTTTCCTTATAGTATTGTAACAAAGGATCAAGGAGATTCTCTGCTTATTTTATAATAAAAATGAGTATGTTAGGAATCACCAGTTAGAAACTATTGAGGAAACCAGGAGAAATACAAACATCAAAATATTTTAAAGTCTAAAACTTGTTAAATGATATGACATCCAAGTTAGAATGTGTTTTTAATACCAATCACTAATAAAATAACAGCAAAAATATCTCCTTCCAAATTAAGTTTGTTAAAATAAAGTAATGAAAAGATAGTGCAAGATAGTAAATTATTCAGCTTACCTCTGGGAAAATATTTATGTGAAATTTAATAGGCAGTGATTAGCTTTCTCTTTGTTTTGTGAATTTTTCTGTACGTTTAAGAGAAAACTGTAATCTTGCTGGAGACTTCCATGAAATAGCCAAGGAAACCTAAAGCAGATTAATAATTTTCTATTAAGACATTTGGCATTTTTAGAGTCATGTTACATAACTGAATTTGAACTGAATTTCTGTAGGATATATCATGTCTCTGAAAATAGCTGTATATCTTATCAATAAGAAAGCTATTTCTCCAGCCCTCATCATGTACACATCTTGTCAGCAGCATCAGTACATCATATTCAGCTTGAATTTCACCTGGTGCCCTGGGTGGTCAGTGAAGTGGAGCAATTGCCTCTGAAGTTCATGGAAGTTAAGTAGCTGAGATGCTGCTGTGCCAAATCAAAAGCAGAGAGGGAATCGGACTGAGGAGACAGGGATAAGGAGATCCAGAGCTTGGTGTGGCTGCCTGGCTCTCCTTTGCTCATAAGAGTGCAGAGAGACCAGAATTCCTGCCCTGAGTCCTACAGCAGGCACCGACTTGGGGCAGGTGGCTGAAGTTCTTTATTCAAGGGCCTGGTCACTCTGGGTTTCTTATATGACAGAGAGGTGTCTCCAGAAAGTAGCACACCCTCATTAAGAACTGTATTAAATACTTCTTACTTGCATATATTTGTGTTGCTAGTACTGAAACTCATGCTACTTGAATAAATATTCTAGCTGCGTTTTTATTAAAGCTGTACTGTGTTTAATGGCAATGTTTGGTTTTGTCTTTCTTTTCCCCCTGCAGCTGTGACTCTGAAAATAGGTATCTTGGAAATCCACTTAGGGGAACATGCTACTGTGAGTACTTGTATTTTTAATGCTACATACTGAAATGTTGATTACGTATTATATGATAATTTCATTTCCTTGAAAAAACAAAATAAGTTCATGGCAATTTTCCAAAATTGAGCACATTGATATTTTGACTGAAAAAATAAAATGCCCCACTGGTCTTCTCTTACTTTATCCACAAGAACACAAATTAAAGTCTACTAAAAGTTGATTGCTTACATCTATCTTAGAGGGACTGACCAAGCCACAGGGTGATTCTCTGTATGTCATCATATGTGAATGAAAGGAATATTAATTGTGTCAATGCTTTAAAGACAGAATTTTTGGTGGAGAAATGCAGATAGTATAAACAGCACTATTCCCTGGGACATTGTGAGTGGTTTAGCCAGTCTGCTTCCCAGGGACATGAGACACAGCTGCTCTCCACAGTATCATAAAAGGAGGCTGTGTGTTGTCTCCATGTTCTTAATGTTGTAGAAAAGGTGCCTCTGGCAAATTTACTCTGAAGCATTGCAGTTTTGATAGTCTTAATGAAGGACCTGAAGGGATGAGAATGCTTATTATCCATGTGCAGAAATCCCTTAGTGAGCTGTGCCAATTTTACTATGCCAATATCAAGTTCAATAGTAATTTTAATCATCATAAAAACAGATGGAATGTTGGAGAACACTATTTTAACTTTTGTGACTTTTGCACGTACCTGCTCCATGTCAGACGATTGGATCCATTTGTCTGTTGTTTCTAACATCATCCCTACTTCAAACTTGAATTTATACATAAAGACAGATGTCTGAACATACTTATAACCTGTCTTCTGATTTTTTGCCTTATTTCTTAACATTTCATTTTACAACATACACAAAAGCTTTATTTTATAGTGTCTTTAAGGCATCATTTACCTAATAAAGGAATGTTTATTTTCTTTGCTAATCTGTCTTTCTTACCTTAAATGCTTTGCATCTGCAAGGTATGTTTTACAGAACAAAATAGTAAATTACATACTACATTACAGATGTTGACATATCTCTAGGCCTAAAACATTTATTCCTCCTGCCAGATATTAAAGAACATTGGTGTGGGCTTTTTTCATTTTTTTCTCTCAGACAACATAAGTTTGAATGTAATACTTTAAGCTGGAACATAAATTTTAAATGTTGTAGACCAAGTTGAAAACACTCCCTGAAACTGTGTCTTAAAAATACTCTTGATCAATAAATTCAATTCCATATGTTGGTTTTTTTGCATAAGAAAAGTGTCTTACTTTAAAACCGCAATATCAGTATTTAGAAGAATAATTTTTTGTATCTATATAATAATCAAATAAATAATTTTTTTAAGTTTAGAGTGAATACATGAGAAGTTCATACTTTAAAGCAATTATATATAAGCTATTTTGGATATGTGTGTCAATGTCTGTTTTGTCCTTTAAAAATAAATGTTATTAAATTTAAGAGACTGAAAAGAAATGACAGTAATGAGATTTGTAGACCTCAGGCACCTCCATGAAAAACCTTATTTTTTTGCTATCATGTTTCAGGCTGGGTCTATAAATCATGTTGGAGACAAATTGTACTATATTCAAGATGCCCTTTCACCTTTAACTCACTACTGTTATTTGTCTTCTGTCAGATTTCAAAATATTTTAGGGATCTTGTTGTTTTGAAATGATAAATTTTCTTTTAATACTTCCAGCCATTCAAAGTATTCTATATAAACAATTATCAGTGTTATTTTATTGTAGTAATAGGGAGACTGCACTGATAAGTAATAATGGAATTCTGTATTTCTTGTATTTGGTGGATGATGCATCGTAATGGGAAATAATCAGTTAATTTGTGGATAACTGACTGATCTAAGATTTCAATGACAGTTTCTTATCAGCACAGTCCATTTCCTGCTAAATCATGTATTAAATATATATATATGTAATCATGAAGAGATACTCCAATTTGTTATCTGTATTCTAAAATATAGCTGTACCATGTTTCAGTTTTGTACAATGCAGGCATTTGGATGGCATTTTTTCTGTGCTTTATTTCACTCCTCATTAAGAAACTTTCTCTTTAGATGCTTAAAATGTCACTTTTCCTTGAAGTGTATTTTTTACAACACATGAATATTATTGCTCAAGAGGGGGGAAAATAAATTGTTTGTATTTATGAGCAGCATAAGATTGTGAGAAATAATAATTCGAGGCACATCTGTTTCTATTGCAGTGAATGCAGATAATTTGCTGTATCGGTAGGATCTTCTTCAGGAAAAGTTTTAGTCACATACTTGAGTTTAGCCATCTTCAAAATGACCATTTTTAAGCATTTAAATTTTGCCTTTTTTTCACTTGTGTAAATACTGCCTTAAATTGGAATGCTCTTCTAAGCAAAACTTAAGGATTTAATCTCTTGTGTGTGGTTAACTTTTGTGTGGTACTGGATGACCTCGATTTCTCCTTAGCAGCAGGATGTGGATTGAGGAATGCTTGTTGCTTTAGAGGAACTTTCTGCAGCTTGGGGTACTGTGAATATTCACTGCCCTAAAAGCTCAAATGGTTTCATCTCCTCCAGCTCTCTGTCCGTCTTACCTAGTTCTTGCCTAGTGCTCTGCTCCCTCTTGCTTGTCATTGCCATCCCCAATCCAAGAAAGGGGGAGAAGTCTGGTGTTGGTGCAGGTACTGGTATTGACATCAATGGGCTGTTTAAGAGGGTAAACGAAGACAGAGTTTGCCACTGGGAGAGCACAGGTTGTTTTAGTATCTTCATTGTTTGTTTCCTTTCATAGTGATGTAGGAGAGTAAGCAGAATTTTAATGCTGTACATAGATGGTGTTGTGATTGAAGAAGTGATCTGAGTACAGATAAAAACACAGGAAGATTATGGATGGGTCTGGCATGATTGAAAAGAATGAGATTTATATCAGAGGTAACATGCTGAAATATTGCAAGGACTTAATCTAAATACAGATACTATGCCAAAAGGATAAACAGAGAGAGCAGCAAAGCCATCAAATCCTAGAGATCAGAGGATCCTAGAGGAACAGTGTGTTAAACATCAGATTTCATTCTCATATGGCATTTCCAAACATGGCAGCACTGGATAAGAGTAGTTTTTCTGCTTTAAATTATGAAAACTTAATAGAGTAAGAAATGTGTAATGGGGCATGCAGTAGTGTATTATCTAGATTTTGTGAAAATCATTGTACATGGCCTTTTAAAAATTATTTTAATATCGTTTTTTGTGACTGAATTGTGTTATTGAAAAAGCGTGACTTCTTTGAGAGCAAGAGAATGAGAACAAGCCTCATAGATACAGAAATTAGAAAAGTATTGAATGTCTAAGAATGTATGAGCAGCTGCATGACAGTCTATCTATTCTAGCACCCTGTTGTCAGGAGTGGCTGGGCATGAATGCCAGGGGAAGAGTATAGCAAATGGACAAACATACAGTGGTAATTCTCTCTTTACATCTAACAATTTGCAGCTTAGAAATTCCTCATGAGAGGATTTCTTAAGCTAAGTGTTCAATATGCCATTGCTTAGGAATATCAGAGGAGACCTTATGAAAGATTTCTTACACAAAATAAAAAACAATATTAATGCAAAAGAAAGCTTTGTGATTTTAGAAGCTACAGTTTTGTTTGCCCATGTAAATACCCTTGTTAGCTGAGGCCAGGTCTGCTTCTGGATTGTCTCTGTGTTTCTGGTAGGGAGGCTCTCTATCCCTGGGCCTTTCTGTTGGGAGCCAATCTTGCCATGAATGATCGGAAGCTGATTCAATCCATAGAAATGAATCCTGAGTGGAGGCCAGAGATGGTTGTGCAGCTGACTTATGCATGTACACAAACCATAAATACAACATTTTGTCATGATGCATTTGTATTGGCTGTTGTTTTTGCTCTGTGGTGTCTGGGCCAGCGTGATGGATGGCAGTGGCACCTCGATAGCAAAGTGTGCATCCAAATGGCTGCATTAGTTCTTCACACATCAGCATTAGGAATACATTGCTGTCAGAGGCAGAGCTCCTGGGTGCAAGGGAACACGCAGGAAAACCAGATGGTTTTAGACAGATTGGGAGGAATCACTGGGACAAATGCCACTTCTGTGATCTTCACTTGGGTTGTATACAGACACAAAGCTTTAAATCATAAATGGAGAAGTGGTTAATCCAGTGTTCCAGAGAAAATGAAAGTTTAAATTTACAATTCATGATGTGTTACAATACAAGGTCTGAATTACAGGCGTGCTAACAATCACTTGTTTTGAGAGGATGTGATACTTTCCACCATAAACCTCTCTTAGATAGTCATATTTCTAAGGTCAAAAACTTTCCAAAATGTCTGGCTTATGTACATTATTTTGAATTCCAATGCAACATATCAAACAAGAAATACAACTGATTCTAATACTGCTACATGCAGAAGCATAAAAGCTTACAACAAATCAGTCCTGCGAGTGTAAATCACATTGTTTGCCTGCATATAGTTAGAATTTTCATGAGCTGTACTCTCAAGATTTGCCTATTTGTCCACTAAGAAAATTCATGGCTAAGACAATGAAGTTGAAAAGATGCACATGGATTTACATTACTTATTTTTTTATTCCCTTTTATCCTTTATAAAATCTGTTTAGAAGCATTTTTGGGTTATTTCTGGGTACCACCATTGACAGTGAAGAGAGGGAAAAAGTAGTTTTTCCATTTGCTCTTGCAGACTGGTTGTTGTTTTAAAACAGGCAGCAATAGTGAGTTACAGGGCAGCACACTTTGGAGTGGAAAGCTTTCAGGCATTCCAGAGGATTTCCTCAGCAATGCAGAGCCAGAATGTTGTCACAATGTAATAAAATTGCAATAAATGAACAATTTTAATTAATCTAGTGCTCCTCTTTTGGCTGGACAGACAGTTTTGTGGGCCTGTGACTATCTGTGAACGCAAAGAAAAATCAGGTGAAGCTTGCCTTTTGCATTATATATGTGTATATATATATATATTTGTACAGTGTAACACTGTAGAGTTTCCCATGCTGCAGAGCAGATCTGCTTTTAGAGATTAGAACCTGACCTTTGAGAAAGATTAGAGAACCCAAAACTTAAGAGGTCATGAGGGATGGGTCATTTGTGAAGAGAATTAAACCAGAGAGGGACTGAATGACTTGCAGCTTTTTGAGGAATTAAAACCTATTTATTGATCATATGCCCCTGATCCAGATATTTGTTGGATTTATAGCCTTTAAAAAAGACGAGACCTTAATATCTCTATATAAAAAGGTTGAAAGAACGTATAGATTTTCTTTTAACTGTTTTCTAGATGTTTCTTTCCAGAGCTCTTCATAATTTTTCTCTTGCCTTAGTGTTTTATGAAATGTCATTTGTGGATGGCTTCACATTGTGACTGACCAGCCACTCTCAACTGTTCTTCTTGGGATGAAACATGCAAGGAAGGAAGGTGGTGGGCCCATCTGCAGAAGCCTTAGGGGTCAGAGGGGTCAGGTGTACACATTGACTGGCACCTCTGAGTTTTCTGCTCAATTTCCTGGACATACAGGGAGGAAATAGCCAGAGAACACCTTGCAAAGTTTAGTTGATATATAAAAAACACCGAAATTATTACAAGCAGGAAAACAGTAGTCACAGGTTTTTTGTTGGTTTATTTTTTTAAAATTTTTTTTTAGTTCTTAATGGCTAAATTTTATTAGCTGCTCTTTTTCTACTTAAAGTAAACCACAGGAAAAAATATGTGATCTACTAAACATTTTGCAATGACTTTTTTGGGATTGACCTGAATAATTGGTTTATGGCTTTGCTCTGCCATTCTAAACTCTGAGCCATAAAATCATTATAGCTTATAAGACTGTTGCTTCTTTCCTTGGTACAAATACAGACAGGATAGCAATAAGCAATTCCCTCAGTATGTCAGCAGCTCACAAAGATGAAGAATGATACTTTCATGTGCAAAATTGGTGAGAAACTATGAAATGTACATTCAGTAAAAACTCTCAAGATAATATCTGATGTCTGTGCAGGGAGCTGGGGATAAAAAAGCAAATTTTGCTTCTGGCTGAAGAGCCTCGTAAGGATTCTAGTCCAGTCCTGAAGCTGTATTAGCCCCACTACTGCTGACATACCAGGATTTCAAAAAGGAAAAAGTAAAGTGCTAGTCCTTACCTATTCTTCATACAATTTCTTATAGTAAAATTGTATTTTAATTTAAAACTTTAAAGCCATATTGTTATGCAGTGTATGTGATGCCTAAAAAAAGACCCCTCAAGCACTTATTCCTTTCATCTGTTTTATTTAAAATTTGTCTTACTTGCTAAAAATTAAGAAGTCTAATTACTTTTTCATATCTAGTCTTCGGACTAAAGACTTTATTTGTCCTGACTCTTTTATTTTTTCTTCAGTAGTAGTAGGAACTAGAAAGATGGTTAAATTATTAAATGTAGAAAATTTATGACAACTTCCAATGAATTTTTAGAAATATCAGCTCAATATTGTCTCAGAGCAAAAGGATAAGATAATGCACCCTTATTTATATTGTCAAAATGCAGTTTAGGCTTATTAGACCTATTGACATGGTCTGATAGTTCATCCCATCTGTTTTCCTTATTATTGGAATGTATTTTTTTTCTTTCTTTTCTGGGCTTATTCATAGTCAAAGTTCTAATATAAGCCATTTTTTAGTAACATTTATTATGTTACCAATGTTATAATTTAATAAAAATGAGAATTAAAATTGTTAAAAGAAATCTCTTTAAATACTAGAAACATGCATGTTGATGCATTCAGGGACTCAGGGCATGACTTCTTTTATCAATAAAATTTTAAAAAATAATTGTCAAGCAAAACATGTACTAGAGGTACCATAAAGCACTAGGTGGCAGACTTGCTATACTTAGAGAAAAACTAAACTCAAGAACATTCCAAGGAGAGGGTTTAGAAGATAAATAGCAAGTAGCACTATAAGTAAAACTGTTAGCAGGGATTTTCCAGATATTTAAAAATTATGTTGAAACTTAAAGGGCATAAACAATAAATTTTAGCTCTTGAAAACGTGTTTACTTTAGCTGAATTGAGAGATGTATACCAGCAGCCACCAGCTTCACTGCTGATTTGAACAATTCATGTTTACTTTTGGGACAACATTAATTTAAACTAAATACATATTGTAGTTGTAAAACTGTCATGCTTGACTTGAAATAATGAGTTCCACCAATTATATCTAACACTGATTGATACAGACTGAAAGAAATCTGTATTATTTATAAATACAGTAATAGTAATGACTGACATTGTCTTTTGAATATATGGACTTATACAAAAAATTCTTTTTCAAATAAAATCTTCTTGGCATTTAAAGAGTCCAGTGTAACAGATTATAGTTTAAATCAGGCAATTCTAGGATAGTTTGAGAGAAGATTAGCCTCAGCAAACCTGCCAGCTCAGAACTTATAAAGAGCAACAGACAAACACAGTCTTTGCCCTGAGCTAAAATAACTGCACAAACCAACTGTCGCCTTCCAGAGAATTAAAACAATAACCACACCAAGGATCTGAAGCTGCTAATAAAGTATTATGATCTCACCCCAGGCTCTGTGTACTCATTTGCCAAATGCTAGGTTGGCTTGCAGTTTTGTTGGGCAGGCTAAAGAAACAGATTTGCTGCCAATCATTTTCTGCTTTTACTTTGAGTTGGAGAAATTTTCCATGTATGCATTTATTTAATATTTTTGTAATTTTTTTTTAATATTGTGGATGTTCTTAACAAGCCATAAGTTATTTTTGAAATGAAGATTGTTTGCTTTCTCTGGTAGCTTCTGCTTATATATTAGTTTACCAATTTACCAACTTGTATCCTCTTACAGTTACTACTTAATAACTTTTGTCAAAGCAGACAAGTTCAATTTAGTGATTATTCATTTGGGTATGCTGCCCTATCTCAAAGAAATAGGACAAACTAACACTGGTGAACCTAACTTGTTAAGCATTAAAAAGAAGAAAAAACATACCTTATATTGCATGCAGATAAAAGTCTGAATTAGAGGACTATTTCACAGGTGCCATAATTATTTTTTGTATTATGTTTATAGTATTTTTATTGCAATGCAATATATAGAATTACAGTAAAATAGCTATTAGTATAAGATATGAGTATGGAACTTGATGAGGCAAGAGTGGGTGAGACTTCCTTCAGAAGACATCCTTTGCTTTGCAGGGGAATTTAGCCCATGTGTGAAGCAGTGTTTTAAATGAGAAGGAAACCAGTGCAAGTATCTACAAATACACAACATTTGATTTGGTCGATATATTGAGCTTGGGTTCAGAGGGATAGATACTTTCTGAATCCTTATTCTGTATATTCAATGTGCTGTGTGTGATTCCTGAATGTTTCCCAGGGGACTGGAGCTGTCACTCCTCAGACACCTGGGAGGCCTTGGAGCTCGCTGAGACTGGAGCTGTAAGAAATAAATGCCATAGGAAAAGAACCCTCAGAGTCCCTTGGCTTTACCTTCTGACAGCCAAGGGAAAACACCTGTGGTGCTTTTGCAGTTGCATTGCTTCCCATGCTGACTTCCCAGGGAAAAGAGAATTCTTGATCAGTGGGACTTCAAGGGAAGTTCTACAGTGAAATCTTGAACCAGTTGAAAAAGAAGAAAACACACCCTGACTTCAATAAATGACTTGTGATACATGGGAAATTTTATGTTGGTTCCTTTGGGAGTTCTTGGTCAAACCAGTGCATTATTATTCTATATCATTATTCCTGGGATGTTTTTCTCTGCTGGCAGACATGGAGCACTGGAGGATAGCTGAGCCTCTTCCATTAATGCAAATGTGAGTTCCACTGTTCAGGTGTGGGTCCTGAACCACCTAATCCTGGCACACATGTCTATAAAGTCCAGAGAGTAATCAGGGATGTCGTCAGCTTTGGAATTAGTGCTGTGAAGCCCTTACAGAGTATTTGAGGGACTCTTGTAGGATCATTGAAGTAAACTGGGGGTCATTTCTATCTCAAGAAGATGATAAAACCTTGGATTATATAAGCTTAAGGAAAACATAAACTAGGTGAAATGCAGACATTGTCAAATTCAACTTCCTCATTTGATAGCTCAGCTCCATTTCAGCATCTTGCAAAATAGCCTGTAAGTCCTTGATATTAATTTATTGTCACTTTTTCTTAGCTTGAATTGTGAATATTACTTTAAAATATGTTCCAGAAATATAACTCATTGACAGCAAAGTGTAATTTGGAAGTCACTTGATATGAAGGGTAATGCTGACATGAAATGGAAGAGCAAACAGTGTGAGGTCAAAAAGCAGCAGTGTACACTACAAAATAGATATAATAGCAAACTAGACATTAAGGGAAAGTTGAAAAATGTATCTGTCAAAGAGTATGAAGATACACTGGTAAAGAAGTAATATATATGTATCTGATTTGTCTTTTTATGTTATGGGGAAATAAATGTACTTTACTGTGTTAGCCCCTTAAGGAAATGCCATGGCCATCAGAATAATTTTATAAAAATGACAAGCTATGCAAAATGTGGGAAGAAAAGTCTTTAAAGGGCAACAATATCACTTTTTTTTTTTCATCAATGATACGAGAATTTTAGATTTCTACTTCTGTTGAGCAGAAATACGTACTGCTTCTGTATGTGTTTTTGAAAATGTGGCCAGACAGATTTTAAAGTGTTAGAGCCTTTCCTGATTCTGGGAATGGCTGATGAAAGAGAATGTGGAGAGGTCATTGCTGGAATGAAAAACAGAATAAATGGTGGAAAGAGAAAAATGGAAACATTCTAAGGAAGGCAGTGTATGATTACATCATGCAAATGTGTCACTTCATGTCTGTTGGCAAGGATTGCCTGCCACAGTCTCTGGCCTGTGAAGGTCAGTTGTAGATGATATGAACAATCATTGCTTTTCAAACACCAAGAACAAACAGACTGTCAGTATTTGCTACAGTTTGCTGTTCCTTTTTACTTGCTAATTCAGCTCTCAGAGAATCTATGTCAAAAAGTTTGTGCTTGATATCTATCAATGAGTATGTCTCAACTGGTCGGTATTAAGCTAATAATTTGAAAAAAAAACCCCAACCAAACCTAAACTATAAAAGAGATTTATTCTATTTGCACATTTTGGTTCGCAGTAATTTCTTTCTGTGGCCAAAAAAAAAAAAAAAAAAAAAAAAATATAATATTTCTTATAGTGTCTGGCAGCTGTTTCAGGTGGAAATTGAGTTTTCCAAGTCACTTCCAGAAAGGAGTCGGTGAGCCCTGCCCTGGTGGCCAATGTTTCCTCTCTGAGGCAAAGAATAAATCTCCTCTGAAGGATGGGTGACTGCACTGGGGTTGAGGAAAACAACCTTTGGGGCTCATTTTTCCTTCCTCTGTTATTTCAGTTTGCTTATTTTAACCAAACTGTTTATTATTTTATGTACCTGACTGCCAGTCCTACAAATCAAAATTTGTAGCAAGTGGGGGAATGTTTATTTTTTCTGGAGCTTTTCACTCTGTATTTTATTCCATACTAGGGTTGAGATATTTCCTCGTATTGGTTTTAAAGGCTGTGTAAAATGGATTAGGCAATATTACAGAAATGTAATTTCATTTGTGAGTGTTTATAATTTTAATATTCTGTCAATAATTTTAGCTGAATTGGCACTCAGTTCTTAGCATAAGCAATGTTATTATTGAGTGAGAATGTTATTATTGAAATCAACAGATTTTACTCTAAAAATACCTAATGGTGTTTTAAAGGAAAAAATGCTTCTGTTCTTCTTTTCAAAGTTGTAGTGCAATAGTGTTTCTACTGCATGGAGACGTAGCATATTATATTTATTACAGTACGAGTACCTGTTACAATTCGCAACTTTAAAACAGAGGACAGAGCTCAGTGAGGTATATGACGTAATTTCTGTCCTGTATGAAGTGCAATTTTCCTGCTCTGGATTTATTTGCTGTGAGAGGTTTTACTTCTCAGAACTAACAATTTAACATGGTTTGAGAAACAGGATAGAATACAGCAAAGTGTAAACATCTCAACTTCAATTTACATTGTGCAGTTTGTACAAGTCACATGGAGTCAAGCTTAACAGAGGGTGTGTTCTGCAACATTTGGGTTGTGGAATTAGGGTTTCTTAAGCAAAGTTCAGCTAAATAATGAGAAAAGGGAAGGAAGAGAATTTTGAAAATGTTGAGATATTGCAGGACCACCTATTTATTTGTGTATGTTTATGGACAATTTATAAAGTGTGTGTTCTGTCTCCTTAGAAGGCCTGAGTAACAAGAGGTTGGTTCTTTGATTTTTAAGATCTGCGTTTGGTTATTTGAGAAGCAGGATAAAAGCTCTGCTAATAAAGATGTAGAAGTCATTGTCTTATTAACTTCTGACTGTACCCAGTTTATAGCATGAGCTGTAAACTTGAGCACGTACATGTGTAAAAGCATAAACAAATTTAAAAATTGTGTTCTTACTTCTGCCATGCCCATATTTTCGGCATTGATCCATGAATAAATAGAAGCTTTTCAAAAATTATTTCTAAAAGGAAATGTAGTAGATTTTTAGGGATTATACAATAAACTGAAAGTTATGAGAGCAAGATTTAAAATATTATGAAAACCTGACTGCTCTCATTTAATACGTTCCTAGACAAGAAACATCCCTCTTTGGCAATAATACATGAAGTCAAACAATAATTTAACATTGTTGTTTCTTAGATGTGCCACTTCTGTTGTCAGAACAAGCAGATCAGAGATCTCTTCAGTGTGTAGAGGCTATAAAATGAAAGCAATAAATTAGAATCAGGTTAGTGAGTATTGATGCTGGTATATTGACAATTACTGCTGGTTAGAGTTGCAATATTAATATGAGTGTTACAAGGGTGGTGATGCATTTAGATCACTATGAAAGAAAAATTCACAGAGAGAGAAATTTTAATTTCTTCCATAATAATTTTAATGAAATTTTTTCTCTGCTCTTTTATACTACGAGTTATGGGATTACAAAGGCTGTCCAGTGTGACCAAACAAAAGTACATTTATTGAGTACTCCCTACTGTCAAGTAGTAACACTCTTGACAAGACTGTGCTGTGAGTTCTGAAATGTTCCAGCATTGGAGACATCAAGACCTTTTCCTACAACTGATGTTTAGATACCTGCTGATTGGTGCACTCTTTGTTGCTGCTTCTTTTGCTAATATTTTGCTCATAATTCCCAAGCTATTGCTTTCCACACTTTGTTTATAGACCATGGTCTTGAGGAGAGCTGGAAAAGGGTCAGCAGCTATTCACAGTAAATCCATCAGTTATTACAGCATTTTTAGTAAAGAGTTTAATGAAATATCTAGGAAAAATAATGGTATTTGGCTGTGGTCTAGGGTTTAAAAACTTTAGGAGAATCAGCTTGAGATTGCATATTAAAAGGCCCCAGGTAACTCTATCTGTGCCTCAGTTTTTAAACCTCAGTCACAAGTCGAGCCTTGTTTACCATGACATTTTCATACTTACATTTTACTTCTGTGACAGTTATGGGGAGATACATTTCACCTAAGCCTTGTAAAATTTATGTGTCCAGACTTAATTAACCTTGTAGGTCTTTCTATATTCACTAAAGAAAATCAAGAGTTACCCTTCTGAACACAGTGCGTTTCTGTCATCCACTGAAAGTTTTAGTCAATACAGAGTGGGCTGAGACAATTAGAAAAATTTAGCTGAAGAAAATTCTGATACAGGTCAGATTTTTGTGGCCTTCCCTTAGGATCAAAACTGACAACTTATTAGACCTTTCCAAATAGCAGCTGAGAATTTAATAAGATAAAAGATTTTTATTTAAAATAAAACTTAGTTACCCAATTTGCTGATCATGACACTAACCCCTCTGTCTTTTTGTAGGCTTTTTAGCTCAGTACATTTTTCTGAAGTGCAGTAAAAGAAGCAATGACTTTCCATTGCTGTATGTTTTTAAAGACTTTGAACTTATGTGAAATTCATTGTCACATGCTCTTTCTTGAAACGGAAAAAGGCATATAAATAGTAAGTGCTGGGGTATTTTGAAGCTCATTGCGCTCTGATTACATATAATAAAATGCAAGTTTTTAGTAAAGACTTCTCAGTAAATGACTTTTTGTTTTATCACAATGGACAAGTAATGTCAGACACCAACATATTGAATATAACAATGACAGTGAGGCAGTGGATGACTGCTAGATACAGATGACAGAGGAATGAATCAGGCAGCTGCTCTGAAAGTTCAGAATAATTATCCTGACTGAAAATAGGTCTGGTGGTAACCCCCAACTTTGATGTAATACAAGGAGAATTTCATTTGGTCACAAATGAATATGATTTATAGCATTTGATAATGGTACTTAGTTTCAAAAGCAGTATTTGTACTGATAGAGAGGAATATGAATAGTTCTGTTCTCAACAAAGTCTTGCTGGAAATAGAGCCCAATCACTAGAAAGAGGAGGAGAGAGACAAACTGCCTGTGCAATGAAGAGGTGAGAGTATGAATTTTAGAATCAGCATGAATAGACAGAGCCTTAAATAGGAAAGTGTGGGAAGACTGTGACGAGTCTGAAATTGCAATCATGATGGAGGTTCTTACAACTTTAAATGATTTCAAGAAGTAAAAATGGAACAGCACTAGATTTTTGAGGGGTTTATTCACAAAATAGAAGTTATCAGTAATCAGAAAAAAATGTGAAAAAAACCCACTTTAGTCATTGATTGAGTAAAGATCATGTGATTCTCACCTTATAAAATGGGATAATTAGGTTGTAGCTGAGAATGAGACTATGTTGTGGGTCGGTGGGTCTAGTTCCATGCTCTCTGGAAATCTGGCTGATATACATTGCAGTACTTTTGGCTTAAACCTTTTGCTAAACTTAAAATTTTGGAGCTAAAATGAATAGACATTTCTCAGAAATTCTGTATATGTATGAAATTGTTTTGCTATTTTGTTCAACTTTAAAAATGTGTGTTAAGAAACTGTGAAAGAAGAACCATGGAGAATGGCCAGTGACCAAAGTTAGAAAAGCCATGAATGTGTCCAGTTATGAACTTGTTCTTGTTCCGTTTTTGGGAACCCAGGTTCATTCTTCCCTCTTGCTGAGAGATGCAGTGAACTGGGATGCTCTCCTGAAATAATTTGTTCAAAGGTAAAAGATAACTTAGTGGTAAAAAGAAGTAAAGTGGTTCTCTAGAATTTACTCCAGCCCAATTCTTAAATTCCTTTATAAACCCCCTTTATTGAAATATGCTGCATGGGCAGTGGGTGCAGGATGGTGGAAGAATGAAGGTTGCTGTCACAATAATTTTTTATTTGCTTCTTTATTAGAGCACAACTGCACAGTTTTTAATAATATTGCTATATAGCAGTTCTCAAGGAACTTTCACTCCACAATACACTGAATTAATTTGTAGGGAACGAATCAGTGATAATGTAATGGAAAGTTGAATGTGTGTTCCTTTCCTGTTTCATTGTAAAAGTGGAAAGAATTGCAGTGAATGATGGAAGGAACTGCCAAATAACAATGTTCGTATGTAGTGTTATATAATTTGAAGTATTATGAAAAATCAAAGTCCAGATATTTCAAATTGGCTGCTCGTTTTTAATAGATGGTTTTGTCCTTGGTCTCTGTTTCATTTCCTGCCCTATAAAATGGCACTCATAATGCCTTCTCATCTTCAGTAATGTTGTAACAAATTCATTAACTTTTGTGAAGAACTTAGAAAATTATAGTGATGAATACTATAGAAAGCCACATTAGAAATTAATTCAATCTTTAGAAAAGGGCTTGTGTAGCACGTAGTAAATGAGGCATGGGCCCAACACTGAGTACTGGACATGGAACAAAGTGTTGAATAGCTGCCCATTAGGGGAGCACTCACCCAAAAATAATTTACAGGCATCCTTGATTTGTAGTGGTTCATTTTACAGTCTTAATACTCCCCTGTAACATACCTTTTTATATATAAATTTATCAGTAATTTATACTAAACATATTCAATTTAATTAACTTTTTAAAAAGCAATTACCATTGTAATTAAATACTCTCACAGAGTTGTAGAGGTGCTTTAGAAATACTGAAGAACTTTTGTCTGGCCTTTGTTCTTTTGGGAATATTCTGTCATTTTAAAAATCAGAGTTTTCTTCCAATACAAAAATTTGAGTATGGCAGTTGGTCTGTTCCTTTTTGGATATGGGTCTAAAGCTTTCATATTAAACCATATTATCCTTATCAGAAGTCATTGACCTTTCATAATGAAACAGAGAGGTTTCTTGAAAATTAACAGCAATACTAGGGTTAAAGAATTGCTTTGAAATGTATTTTCCTCATTTCATTAAACAACTTTCTTCTCCTAATTATTGCTGTGTTCTCACACATACTCATCACTGGCATTTTGAATTGATTTTAATGACTCCTTTTGACTGTGAAAGGAGTCTAGGGTTTTGAAAAAATCAAAATAGAGATGTGAAAAAACTCAATAACCATAAGTCTTTGTAATATTTGACCACTGATGATGTCAGGATGGTATTATGGTCCTATCTCCCAACACTTTTTTTCTACTTTAATCAATGATTTCTAAGATAAAGTGAAACAAAATGCCTGGAAACAGATAATAGATTGTTCTGGGCTGACTCTTGACTCAAAAATACTCAGCTTGTGGATTCCAAAAACTGTGTTTTGTGTTGGGGAATTAAGATCTGAGCTGTGGGCTCTGAGTCTGTGGAGAGGTTTCTATGTCCTCACAAACTTTTCCCATGGAACTTTAGACATAAAAGTTCAGGGAGTTTATAGATTATAGGCAAGAATGTGGCTCTTTAAATTCTATCTGGCTGCTGCTTGAGTCACCTGCTTGAGCAGATTTGTTGTGTCTCTGTCTTGGTAAACAGAAACACGAAAAGTCTCATTTGTTTATGTAAAGGGTAAAATTACTTATTGTGGCTTCATAAAGGTTTAAAGTAGAAACAAACCCACATGGAGTAGAATCTTAGGCTTCTCCAAATTCCTGATTGTAAATATACACAACAGTATAAATCAACAGGATATACTGAATGTACTTTAAATAGCTATTTCTACATTTAGTTATTATATATTTGGCTAGTTATATATTTAGTTATTCAGAACAGGTCACAGTCTTAGAACTGACTATTAGTTTAAATTTTGTACTGCTTTGGGGGCTAAGCTCTCTAGTTTGAATGGCACTATGAATTGGGAAATACAGTGTGATGTACTGTGTAACTGCTTAGTTTGTGCTTGGTGCGTAATGTGCACTTATGATGCATTGGCATATATTATATTCAGGAAGAGGTTTGGCAGTAGGAAGGAAAGCTGTTCTGTCTGATTCAGTCTGCAGAAGGTGGAGCTTTCTGGAGGAGGGGGCGGTGGTATTTTCCCTGGGGGCTGCTGAATACGTGTGGGGGAAGAGTCTCCTAAGTTACAGAATGAAACAGATGGAGAGAGTGAGAAAGGATAGTGAGACAGCAGCAGGGTGCAATGGGTAGAGTCTTCTTTACGATCCCTTTTAATTTCTACTCTGAATTTCTTCTTAAATTAGTTCTACTAATTTATATTCTAATAAAATCTAACTTTAGAGACTTTCAGTGATTGGGAATCTTTACCTTAAGAACAGGTCCAGAAAAATCTTCCTTGAAGTTTTGTGAACCTTTCTCCAACGTATGAAATTTCTTCAGCAAACTTCTGCAGTCCTCAGAAAGATAGAAGGAGTGTTTCCTCAGTGTCAGTTCTTTAATTTGCACCTGAGTTCATTTCTGCTGTTGAATCACATAAGTACACTTATGCACTGCTGTCTGCTTCATTCAAGTCATGCACCTTGGGTACCTTCCCTGAATTAGAATTGTCTCTCAAGAGATGAGTGTTTCGGCTTTACAGCACCCAGGCCGTGGCCAAGGTGAAGATTTAATGATTTGTCCTGTGACAGGTCACTGTGGAGCTGGTGTAATTTAGAGATCCTTTGGCTACTCTGAAGAATCCCAAGGCGAGTTCTTGTGTTGGCTCTCAGAGCTGCTCTTGAAGCTATGTTGTTCAAGGCTCTTGAGTGCTACAGAGGAGATAATGTGGTGGATTTCCTATTGAACTTTGCTGCTATTAATGAAGGATCAAATTGATCAACCATTAGACAGGGTAATTAATAACACAACAAAAAACTTTGGAATATTTTGGGTATAAAAGGCTATACACATGACTAACTCTAACTGTTTTTCACAATTTACTGTCAACTGTATTGTAAGAATGCAATAAGAAAAAGTGGAATTAATACTCTTATTTGTTACAGACAGTAAATTTATGTGGTAGTGTGTAGTTTAACTTCTAAGTGTAAGGACTTTTCCTGAATTCCTTGAAAAATCAGTTCATACTTTGTTGGCTTTTAACAAGTAAAACATAAATTTCAAAAACCAAGAACAAACTAAACAACAGCAGCAGCACCACCAAACCCCAGGGAAAAAAAAAAGAAGTCACATTGTTTTAAAAGTAAATGTCTGTGTTTTTTTTAACTTGTATGCAAAAGAGCTGTTCATGACTGGGTGACAAGAGTCCTATGTCTATTCCCTCTGTTATTTCATGATGGGATATTATCTATATACGACTGTTGTTGTTTTGGCTGACACTCTTCATCTCTGAGAGCACACGGTCTGGTCTTAGAAGAAGACTGTGACATATTTAAGTGGTAACTTTCCATATCCTATGAGCAAACCAATAATATCTTTTCCAGGCTTGTCAGTGCTGCTTTGTATATCTTGTAGCCCTTGCTGTAGCCAGAATTTCTGTAGGAGTGCTTTCTGTGGTGCTGGTCTACCACACCTTTGCAATAAATCTGTTTGCAAAGATTCATGCTGAAGCAGTCACTTGTATTTTGAGGAGCTCCAAGTTGACCAGATCAGGAGATTGAGCATATATATATATTTATTCATCTTTTGCCTTCATAAACATGCAGAAACTTGGACAAAACTTGTTAGCTAAGACATGTAGATCAGCTTATTCTTATTTGAATAATGAAACTGTGGTAGCTAATAATAGAGAAAGTGAACCTATCACTTTTGAATGTCATGGTAATTCCTTTCAGGTAACTCCTTTGTGGGTTCCTTCACTCTCAGGATATTCTGTGATTCTATGAACCATTTTTTTCTACTTTTCCTTCCACACTCACTATTAAAAGAAATCCAAAAAAACCCCAAACAAAACCAAACCAAAGCAGTTTTATTTAACTATTAGCACAATATAGTGGGTATTTTTCTCTTTCTGTGTCAGCCTTCCCATAGGATACAACAGAATGTATTTTTTCAGATGATATATTGCTGCAGAAAAGGTGATTGTCAGCAGTAAGCAAACTATTGAATCCAACAAAAGGCTGACACAGCTTTTCTTCTGCTTTGACTTAATCTTTCACTCTCTTTGTATTTACTGATTTTGCTTTTATGATCACATATTTTTATTTGTAACACAGTTTGTGTGGTGTTGGTGACTAGCAGAATGCAGAATGTCAGCAGGCCAGGGATCAAAGTAATGCTTTAGAGTTATTCACTAGATTGTAGCACCAGAGATGACTTGCCATATTTTAACATGCATAAAATAATAATCAGAATCATGTACTCTTATAAGTCACCTCCTTGTTTCTTGTGAGAGGGGGAAAAATAGAAGCTTCTGATCCCTGTAGAAATGTAATGGTAAAAGATTTCTATTAGAAGACTTATTCTGTTGGATCTGAAGATATCTGCCCATGTAACAGAGCATTCAAGATGCATCCACCACACCCACTTCTGGTTCACATCTGTCTGTTGTACAGGGATTATTTATGTGTTATCACAATTTACATCTCTGAGGGCTCTGCTGATTCTTAACTCTCTGCACTGAACATTTCCTGCGGGGATTCTAGATAGCTCCCTCTATAAGTTGCAACAACAATAATTCCTGGTGACTTTTTTTTTCTTACATTTTGGAGGTGCTGTAAATCTGCTTCATCCTGTTGAGTCTGCCTCTGCCCCTTCCCCTGCAGAAAGTTCCTTTTCACTCGTTCCTTGAGCCATGACCCAAGTAAGGGTTAATCTCCTTCCTCTGGCTTTGGGAACACAACAGGATAGCCCAAGACTTTTGTCTTCTGTCTTGTCCCAGTCATTTTCTGCTCTTTCCAGGAAGGGCTAGGCATGGGTTGGATCATCTGAAGGTGGCCGTTTCTCTCTCCTGCACCTCTGCCAGCCCAGCAGATTGTCAGTGAGCAGAGACGGGAGCAGTGCGTGGGAGCTCCCTGGCAAGCTCTGATCCATTCACAGGGTGAAAGAAAAATGTGTAGAACAGAAGCCAATGAGGAGTAAAATATCTTTTTTTTGAGCAATACTAAACAAACCCTTGTTTCCCTTGTATGAAAAATTTATATCGCTTGCCACTTAACAAAATGTCTTAAAATTCTGTCACTTTGGAAAGGAAACAGTTGATGGTCACATAATTTCTCTTCAAAGTTCCATTGTGCCATGTCATTATTAGCAGTCTTATTTACTACTATAAATAAGTCTTCATACTGTATAATTTTAGTGTAGATGCAACTTCTTCCAGATTTTTTTAGACCTAGTTATTGAATAATTATTTCAGAGTGAAATTAGGAAACTGATAATGCTTTAACAACACTTAATACTATATTTTTGAATAATTATTTCATAAAGAATGACTATTTCAAGTTATGTTTAATTGCTCCTCTGACTCCATGATAAAATTTGTTTCTTAATTTAGTTATTTTTGCTTAATTTTTTTTGTTGACTTAGCTTTTAATCATTTTAAGACTCCATAGTGCAAGCACTTCAACAGTGAAATGCGTGTGCTTGTGACTTGTAGATTTCTCCATGACCTTTAAAATCAATGTGAACGCTGAACTTTTAGTACTTGGATAATATAGAACTAACGTGTATACACTTTATTTTAAATTTTTGTTTTGCCTACAGACAGCCTTTTGATCGATTATCAGTTTACCTTCAGCTTATTACAAGAGGATGATCGTCATCACACTGCCATAAACTTTATAGCAAATCCAGAGCAGGTAAGAAAATGTTAATAATTTTAGTTGAGTTTTAGAGACTCAGAATTAAGATTTCCATTGTATTTGACATTGATTAAAGGTTTCCAAAGTGTCTATAAGGTTTTAGAGATAGTTCACATTTTTTGAGAGCTGCAAAATTAGTCCAGTGTCTTCACTGAGAACCCTTTCTAAATGGTAGATGTACTTCAGCTTAATCAATACTCTGAAAAATTATCAGTTGGTTTATTCTGTTGTTGCTCCCTTGAATAACAAGTTTTAGTATCTTCCTGAGATGAATGGAAGGGTGTACCCTTCTGCTGAGAAAACATTTTTAGATGAGGAAATTTTTGGCTTGTGATTAGAATGTAGGCATTTGCCATATATTTTTTTCTTTAATTTTATAAAGACAATATTTTGTTATACTTAGGACAATCTCCAAGTGTAACTGGTATAGTTGTATGTTAAATTGTAGCCTGTTCTTATCAAAGCAAAAGAGAGAATTGCCTTTGGCAGTGAATCATTACCATGTCTATTTATGTTTACAATGAAAACTGGAAAATAATTAAAAGGCTGTGTTCAGTTATGTGCAATAGAGTTACATGCAATACATTCTGATATGTTTTGTTAACTTTCCCTTTTTTTTCCCCCAGTCAAATAAAAATTTGGATATATCAATTAATGCATCAAACAACTTTAACCTCAATATTACGTGGTCTATTGGTTCTACAGGTGAGAGTTAATTTTGGTATGATGAATTTTTCCCTAAACAATTTCATGATCCTTTGAGTTATATTAACCTGATTGTCTCTTTGTTGCTAGTTTTGATAATAAAACTTTGCCAAATGTGTTCTTTTGCCATTATCATTATGCTGTTATTAATTATATTATTTAAACCTCAGATGATAATTTGCAATCTGAATAAAGCTTCATTAATATGTTGACTTTCTCTCCTATTCAATTAAAATTGCTTTGGTAGGAAAAGCTTGTAGCATATTTAAATTTTTAAAATGACAGTGTTATGAAATGCTGTGATTTTAATTAAGATAAATTACTTCCTTAACTACTGCAGAGACTGAGATTTTATTTCTTTGTTTCAGTGTTCAAGCTAAAAATTTAATTATTAACCTTTACA
Organism: Rhabdornis inornatus; assembly: GCA_013397075.1. Taxonomy (NCBI): domain Eukaryota; kingdom Metazoa; phylum Chordata; class Aves; order Passeriformes; family Rhabdornithidae; genus Rhabdornis; species Rhabdornis inornatus. The sequence goes on along the minus strand of VWZS01010874.1, from coordinate 1,767,112 downwards.
TTGATATCAAACAATAAAGTTCTTCTGTGTATGCTGATAAAAGGAGCTGCTTATCTATTTTTTCTCCAACTTTGAACCCCATTACTCTTCTTTGTTTTAATTTAGACAGTTTTTCTGAATTGGTTCTATTGACTTTCTGAAAACACATCCAAGGAGAGGCATGATGCTTTAAATGAAATAATTAAAAAATAATCATTTTAAAGAAGGTTCAGAGTTTCTCTTAAACTCATGAGATGATTCTTCAACGCATTTCAGAAGTACTTTACCATACCATAGTTAGTAAACTCTATTTATTCCTTTATTTTAACTTAGCTCAGTCACTGATTTATTTGCAAAGACTAATAAATGTTTACTACTAGTTACATTATTAACGCTTTCATGAACAATTAAAACTTGACAGCAAAAATGTAAGATGTAGACAAATTCCCTTTCAGGTTTTATTGAGCTGTTTATTGAAATGAAACATAAATTATAGAGGAAAGCATATTATCTGTTAAGCTGACCATAATAACTATCTTGTAAAATTCATGTTACTTCTGTCACTTTTCCAATTCGTATATAATTTTTTGAAACCAAAGTAAAAATTTCTGTGAATTCTCGGTATGTATATTAAATATACCTAATGTGCCGTGTAAACTGTAATAAGGGGTTGTTTTAGAGGGAAGACACCAAAAGCAATTAAGGATTTATGTTTCTTATGCAAATTGACTTTGGCATCTTTAATGATGATTAATATTTTTCTCAAATATTTATATTTATACCTAAGCTTTTAAAATTTTTTTAGCTGGAACAATATCTGGAGAAGAAATTCCTGTTGTTTCCAAGGTTAATATAAAGGAATACAGAGACAGCTTTTCCTGTGAAAAATTTAACTTTCGAAGCAACCCAAACATCACTTTCTATGTCTATGTCAGTAATTTCTCCTGGCCAATCAAAATACAGGTTAGTGACTGCTTTGTGCTTTTAGAGATGTTTTTATTTCAGCTCTGCATTGGATTTCACAATTTCACTCATACAGAAAGTATACAAATAGAGTTATTTGCATGCTGTATTTTCTGTGTATAATAATTATATTATGATAGCAATCATGGTGTGATTTGAAGCCTGGGCTGGACGGGGCTTCAAGCAGCATGGCCCAGTGGGAGGTGTTACTGCCCATGGCAGGGGAGTTGAAAGGAGGTGATATTTAAGGTCCCTTCCAGCCCAAACCATTCCATGATTCTGTGCTTTAGCTTTTAGTAGTGAGTCAGACTTCAGGCTGTCAATTTTAAAATCTGAATTTAAATTGTTGAACATACCTGTTTATCTGTAATATAACTTCAGCGTTTAGATGTAAACACAGAAGATGGTATACAAATCTCTATGTACCTGGGTACTTGAATGTAATCCTTTTTTAATAGCTGGCTTTCAGAGCCCCTGATTTTTTTAAATGTTAAGTGACTGTACCAGATTGCAATATCACAGGCTTCAGTTAAGACCAAGTGTATTTTATTAGAATTTATGTTCTTCTTTGACTTCATTGGAATCAATTTCATTCAGTATTTTCTGGAGTACTGAGATACTGTGCAGTAGCAGACTCAAAAAAATCAATGCAATCATGATTCCTCCCTGGCCTGTGAAGTTCCAGCAATATTTATACTTATAATTACTATGGCTGCACTTGTGAACACAGCGTCCCCTGCATCAGTGAAGGAGATTCTTATGTGGATGAATGGCTTTTGAGTATAACTCCCTTACAGAATTAAGTCTTAAAAATTAAATTGTTAAAATGATAATAAAATTTCATCATTCCTGATGATTTACTTCAGAAACAAATACAAGCTCAAAATACTTTGCAGTTAACCATACAAATATCCTGCAATATCAAAATACTTTGCAATAACCATACAAATATTTTCATTTTAGGGGGCAAAAACCTTCCATATTTTTCTAAAATACAGAACCTTACTTTTTATTTCTATATATAAAAATATACATAAATATAAATACATTTTTTTTTATATATATATATATATATATACATGTATGTATGTGTATATATATATATATATATAACAAAGTGTCTTGGATTAAAGCGGTCATCTTCTGAGTAAACTGTCAGAGGAATGTTTTTGTTGTGTTAAGTAAAGCTAGAGTTGTCTTCATCATACCTGAACAGTGACTGTAAATATGTGTTAACGGTGTTGAAGGATGAATTTATTCAGCTTGCTAACATTCATCAATGGACCAGTTTATTACAAAATCCAAACAAACCCTGAAGACTAACTGCTTGCTTTTACTCTTCGTATTAGGGGTGTTTTTTACACTCTCTCCCACTTCCTAAGGATAGAACAACTTCAGCTGCCAAACAGGCTTCTTAAACAAATCCATGGAGCAATTTCAACTGTAAATGCATTACATCTTCCCTCACCTTTACTGCAAGGTGGCTGTATCATCATTGTAAGACAAACATTATTATGGTGATGCATTCCTGTGTCAGATGTTGGCAGATCTCAGCTCCTTCTTGTACTGTTTCCACTGCAGCTTAACACCCTGATGAAGGGAAGGGAATCCCTGATCATTGGTTACGTCCTTCCACTTTTTTTTTTTAAATCAGAATTTTCATTGTCTGCCATGGTTACACAGTTGATTTTTTTTAAATTTCTTTTTGAGGTACACTGAAATTCATCAGTCTAGAAAGTTTTGCCTCAAAGGTGGTGGTGCTTGACTATTACATTCCTTTCCTGTTCTGCTAATTTTTCATAAAATTCTTATTCCATCTAGAAATTATGTTACTCAATTTTATGCACCACAAAAGGAAAGCTAAGGTTCAAATGGGTAAACTGTTTTAGAATTTAAATTTTTTCCTCTCTATTTGCCTTCCTAATTGAGCAAGATTATTGTTTAGCTTTCAACCTTTTTAATGCTTTAATTTGTTCCTTTCTGAGAAAATATCTGAAGTTAATATTACCAGTATATGTTTCTTGTTTTTGATGCTCTAGCATTAGATAACATCTTCAAATGATAAATGGAGCAGGGATATTCTTAGAGAAAACAGGTTTTCTTTTATATGCTAAATTTATAATTCTGCATGTAGCAGAAATTTTATTATATGAAACCTCCTATGACTTTGGGTAAGAGAAGGAAGTCATGGTTCATTCCAACCCAGGGGCTAAAGTTTCCAAGGGCAGTACTAAATCAGGTCTAGTCGTTATCATCTTCTACATCTTCATCTCTTAGCATACCAGATTTCACCTTCATAATAGGCAAAAGTGGGTATATTTGATATTTGTCTATTTGTACTGCAGTCCTTTTCACTGAAATGGCCACACTGCACTGGTCATACCATGCTGGGAAAAAAATTGATATTTTGTGTTAACTCAGTACTGAAGGCTGTATTTAATCCTGTTAGACCTAAGGAAATTATTGTGGCTTCCTTGAGAGGTATTCGGTTCATTTAATAAGTAAGGTAGCAACACGAATTTTGGCACATGCCTTTTACACAGTGCTTTTGTAGAGGACTAAGTGCTCCAGCACACTGAGCATTTTTCAAGTACAGTCTCAGTACCAGTCCTCCTGTATTTCCATTATTAATCACAACTCCTCTAGAATACATTATATAAAACATGAGTTCCTAAGGAGGCAGAACCAGTGACCTTCCTTCCTTTTAAACTGGTATTTGAAGTTGTGTTTTTGATGTTTTTACCAATGATGTTATTGGTATGCATTTCACTGCCCTGCTTTTGTGCCTCCTCATGCTGGCACTGGAGCAAAGATTTCTGGCATCTGTCATTGGGAGGGTTTGGACGTTGGAGTTACTGCTCTTTTTTTTTTTTTCTATAGGAAAAGAAGCAGCCCTCCTCATTATACAAGACATTTCGGTTCATTTTCTGTTAAAGTCACCTATATTATCTCTGGTTTTGCATTCATTTATCTCCAAGATTTTAATGACTGTAAGGAAAAACTGTCCATCCCAGCAGGTGATTGTTTATTGGGATCAATGCCTTACAGCTGCTTCCTCAGGTAGTTTTATTATGCATGTTACCTATTCAGCAAGCAGGGTTTTTTTTTTGCAAAATGTTAATAAATCCCTGGTGGCTCTAAAACAAAATATCTTCTTAAAAACGTGATTTCTTGGCTTTGAAAAAAGTGTATGTGGTGATTAGTGTCAATAAAAACAATTCTTTAGGGTTTACTGGTCTGTGATAGGCAGTGACCCATTTCATTGTTGTCACTGGTGATCCTAATCACCTCAGAATACAAATTCAGCACTGGATAGCAGTGAATTACTTGCCAAACAAGGAAACTGTGTAGGAAATTCTCAGTTTCAGCTGCACTGCTGCTCTGTTTATTGAAATATACTGCAGGTTCTCATCAGCCAACACCCTTCTGTCCATGGGCACACAGCCGGGTGATCTCGGCAGCCCTCAGGGGAAAACACTGCATTCAAATTTCCTGATGCTAAAGGCATCTTATTTAGCTGTAAATTTCTTTCCTCCAGGAAAGAAGCAGAAATATGGCATAGTTGCATAAGGGGTTGCTAGAAAGGTGGGGATATAGGACATCTTCAACTTAGAGCTGTTTCCACAAATAAATATATTGTCTGTTGACCTGTAGAATGGGCAGGTGCCAGCTTTTTTCTCAGAAGTATGTAATAGTTATACAATGGCACACAAATGTTGGATATTTCCCTGCTGAATTACTGCAACAGCTTATAGCACACTTTTTCTCCATTTCCTGTAATTCAGAGTTGCTGGAAAATTAGGATGGATAAAGACCCTTAAATTTAACTGGTGAGACTTTCATGAACAACAGTAGTTTCTGCATCTTTTCAGAGGAAATCTGTATAAATTATCTTTGTTAACAGATGTTAATAGAAGTGTCCAAGTAAGAGGATGTGATTTATCATCCACACTTCCATTTGACTGTCTTTGACAGTCCCAAACCTTTAGGTGTGCTGTGCCTTATATATCAGTTAAACAGGACTTAATGAGAAAATGCTATTGCCTTAAAATAGGCTATATTTCTGAACAGAATATATGACAAAGCCCCATAATTTGTTTCTGCTCATTTTTATTTTATTTTGAGAGTCAATGTAATTCAGACTCCACTGGTAATGGAATTTGAAGGCTGTAACATTTATTGAAAAGCAGTAACTCAGACTGTAGCCAGCACCTCAAATAGTGGTCAATGGTCCCTGAAGTGGTGAGCAGTCATAAAGCTTGGGCTTCTGACAGCTATGCAAATATTAATAACAGCAGTCACAACATGTTCTTCAGTCTCAGGAAACTAATTTTATGGCAAGGGATTTTTATCATTTAAGCTGGTAACAGATGTATTTTCTTTTTTTCCATCATTTGCTCCCATATTCTGGGAAGCAGTGACTGCATATGGAAAAGCAAACACCCTCAAAACGCTGTCCTGGCTATTTGGCTGATCACTGTCCCTAAGGACAGCAGTAACATTCCTGCTTCAGCATCAGCTGCTTTCCTTTATCTCTTTATCTCTTCCTTTCCTATATCTCTTTATAACTGTCAAACTTGAAAGTCTGGTCTCAACTTGTGCCTGAGCAGCAAAATTCTCTACCAATTTTCAAGCTGAATCTAGAGATAATAATAACTGTTCTACTAGTTATTTCCTTTCTTCCCTGAAGTGTAAATAAAAGATTCACAAGTGTCTGAGTTTTAATTGGGAGGGTCAATTTAAATTGTAAGGTTCAGCCTCAGCAGCAAAGCACTGTCTGGCAAAATTAGGTTTGTGTTTAATGGAAAAAAAAAAATCTTGTTATACATTTTTGAACATAGCATAGTTAACTAACATGTTTCCACAGTATGAAAGAATTACTGTTGCAGTGAAGTTAGACAGGATGTTGGTGTACATGTAGAATGCCCTAATGTTTTCGAAAAAGTTTAATATGTTTAAGCAAGCCTACTTTGAATTCTGTTTTTTTCTGCTCTCTGGTTTCTGACAAAAACTGTCTTGGCACCCTGAATTAGTTTTTATACCAGAACAGAATAATGAGTTATGGTGAAGATTTCCATTTTATTTGTATGTAGGACTACAAATAATCAAAACTACTTCATACATAAATCTTCAAGTGATTTTTTTTTTTAAAGCTGAAACTACTGTTCTTTCAGTTCACTGGCTCCTGTTTCAGAATTGATTTTTTCCCCCTGTTAATAGCCTACATGTAGCAACGGAAGGAGGAGTGTAATGTAAATCAAGAAGCATATCTACCCTTGTAATAAAATTTACTGTGTACTATAATTTATTTCAGCTTTTTTGTTTTTGTTTTGGACTTCATCTGAATTTTTAACATTCATGAGTGACTTACATGTTGTAAAAGCTCCAAGAAGTAAAACTTGTCACTGCCATTAGAAGTTACATCAGTATCACAACCCTAATAACTAAATTAACAGAATAAAGATCAGATCTTTTTAGTTTTTAAGGCCTTTCTGAATTTTGCTAAGGTCATGATTGTGGACCCTTTGCTTGGAAAATGTGTATTTATCCACATGTAGCTGTGTTTGTAGCTGTGCCACCAGTGATTGCATGCCTAAATTTAATCCCTATGATTTGTCGTGAATGATTCAATTTCTAAGTGCCTTAATGGTTTTCATAGAGGCTGCTGAGTAACTGCATATAGTAATGTATGGAGACACTATAATTCCTGAAACACTAAACAGGTATTGATGATGAAGTGGATGCATTAACTTCCAAAATGACTTTGATGTTTTCTTACAGTAAATGTAAAATCCCTCTTTAAAATAGGTTTGAAAGTAGTATACCAAGAACAAAAACCTGGGAAATCCACTGAACTTTCATTTAGTGACAATCCTGCAAGGAGTAGGAAATTCTGTCAGAATAGAAAAAATAACAGGAATTATAGGCAACCTGCAGTACACGATGGGTTTGTTTGTAGATGACTGAGGTATAGCCTAAAATGGACATATATGTGTAGTTTCAGTTTTCAGTGTGAAAGGGGTGATGATATTGATCATTATGAAAATTCAGGATTATTATTATTATTATTAATAATAATAATAATAATAATAAACAGAAACATAGAGTCATTCTGGTTGGAAAAGGCCTCTGAGATCATTTGGTCCAACATTTAACCTTACACTGCCAAGTCTAACACTAAACCATGTCCCCAGCTGCCACATCGACGCATTTCTTAAATGCCTCCAGGGGTGGTGACTCCATCACTGCCCTGGGCAGCCTGTTCCAATGCTTCACAACCCTTTCCATGAAGACATTTTTCCTCATATCCAATCTAAACATGCCCATTTTCAGCTTGAGGCCATTTTCTCTCATCCTCCACTTTGCTGTGAAAATTATCCTCACCACAGCTGGGTGCAAAAGTTACATTTAGTGTGCTCACATTATGCATCAGGTCATATCAATCCTGGGCTCTGAAGGAAGAGACACCGCAGTGCCAAAAGCAGGAGGCGTAGGAACATGAGACTGAAGAAGTGCAAGTTCAAGTTCCCATCTGAATGTAAGAAGGAAGTCATCCAAATAACAAGATATTTAGTAAAATACAGTGCTTTGGAAGAGATTTTGAAGGAAGGTATTGTTATAGTGTTTAGTATTTTGTCAGCTTTTATGCATTGAATATAGGCATTAAATGATACAGGGAATTAGAATGAAAGAATGTAAATCTAAAGAAACAAGGATCTCTATAACCGATCACAAGGCTGCTCATGATACATTTGTGCTTCAATATTCTGTCAAAGTGGCTCATCTAATCATCTTTTTGCTCATGGCATTTAGGTTGTTAGACAGCAAAAAGTCTGGAAATTCAGGGTTCTATCTTCCATAGTATTGTTTTCTATATGATTAAAATGTATTCAATGGACTTTTTGCTCTATAGTTATTTTCAGGAAAAAAAAAAACAACTCCTGTAAGTGGAGAAATTAAAAATTATTTTTAAACTGAATTCAGGACAGCACAAAGGTAAAATTTCATTTGCTTCATTGCTAGTATCTAAAGCTAAACTCAATTCTGTTTTTTAACACATTAAATAGCATTCTTAAAATTCTCATTCATAGTTACATTATTACAGGTATATCTGTTACGTATACAATTACTGCGTTTTAGAAAGTACTTGAAAATTACTAACCAAATGGAGACTGCTACAGTAATTATGGTAACTTTTTTTCTTAGGCAATCAAATATAATACCAGAAACCTACTGGTTCTTGCCTTAGAAAATGGACTATCTATAATATCTATAATTTATTTTCATTGGATTTTAAGGTCAATTGTGTGGAGAATAAATCCCAAAGCTCTATAATATTCCCCAAAGACTCGATGTGCCCAAATCCAATACAGCATTTTCCAAAATGCTTCTCATGAATCCTAAAGTATTGCTAAAATGAGGTGTTCCCTGATTATTAGATCATGCCTTTTTTACTTTAAATTATGCTAAAACAGTTAACATTTATCTTAAAACATAGCAGAACAAGGTTGCCAACCATATCATGCCAACTTCCACACCACTCCAATAAATGTAAATATTCCATTCATTATTCTTCCTGATGCATTTCTTTTTCCAGTCACCTTAGAAAAGGCCTAATATGAGCCACCAGAATATCTGTAAATATTGAACATAGCTGATGTACTTCTGAGAAAGCAGAAGCCCCGTTAATAGTTCAGCTGATGATTTAAGTGAACCAAAATATGTAATTAAGAGATAATTAGTCCTCAGCGATGCACAGTTTTAATTGGTGTATAATTTGAATGTCTGAGATAAGAAATTGTATAACTGATGTGCCAGTTGTGTAGGGCTTTCTTTTCCTGGCAGACCAAGGCATCATCTACTGGTGGTTGTATAACACAATAGAAATGTATAGATATGGTATTTGCTAATAAAAATTATCTCCGTATGATTTTTAGCAAGCAGATATTGATGTTTTTCCCCCTGTAATCTCCATTTCTCTTATATACTTACTGAAGTGAATTTTAGTTAGAAAGTTTAGAATGTGATAAAAAAACATTTTGCTTCCATATAGCTCATGCTTTTTCAAGACTTTTGATTAGCTATAGAAAAATAAATCAATTATTCATCTTGGGATTTCGGGTGGGAACATGTGGTGGGGCTATAGAAGCCTTTTATTCAATAACAAGAAAAAAACACTTTGAAATATTAAGATTGTCCCTGAAGAAAACATCTATGCCTTGTTGAACTGCAGAAGCCTATAAAGGTCATACACGGTGGCTTCAGAATTATTTGAAAGTAAATGTTTGGCTCATAGGGGATCAGAATGGAAATAGGAAGCTGGTGGGAGAGAATAGATATTTTCAAACTATTTATCACATCTGTCAAAAACTTCTTTGTCAGAAGGATTAATACAACCCTAGTTGCCCTCTGTGATCAGGATCTTATAGAAAAATGTGGGCAATGTACAGGATTTCTGTTTCTTATATCTTTGTTTAAGTTTGGATTTCTGCCAAATTCATGTTTTTTCACATTTCTTAGTAAACAAAATATTAGTGGCCTGAAATCAGTTTAAAAACTTCACTGTAGGGGGTTTGTGAGGAAGACTTCTCGAGAGCCCCACATCTGCTGAGCAATGATGATGATGATGATGAGCCTCACCAACATCATGGTGGTCCTGACGTGGACAGGAATTTCAGGGATAGAAGGAGCAGCTCTTGTGTCTCCTAAGCTACTCTGGCTCCAGGTGCTCATGGACATCATGGGATTGTCCTGCAGCAGCAGCATGTGGGCACTTGTGCCAGGACCTGGAGGCTGAACCTGACCTCTGAGCACTGAGCCAACAAGGTGATGGTGAACTCTCTCTGAGCCAGTGAACCTGGAAAGAGAACTTTCCAGTGCTAGGTAGCCTTGACAACACTGGCTGCAAATGCAGTTCTGGGATTCTGCTTAAAGCTTCAGAGCCTAATTCCTCAGGCTGTGGCAAAACAGATAAAAACTGTAGGAATGCTTACAGCTGAGTTTGCAGGGCTCTCTAAATTCCATCTTTCCAAAAGCAACAACAGGTGGGACTGTTTTATGTGCAGGAGCATTCTCAGGAGTGAGCTCAGGTGTCATCAGCATCCTTAGTGCAAGGAATGCTACCTTAGATTAAGCAGACATTCACACTTAAGAATGGTTATTTTCGTGAGCCAGTATTTTTGGTGGCACTCGAATGTGTATGAGTTATTGCAGTCACAGATGCAAGGAGTTGAATTTCGTATCTGCTGCTAGAAACAATCCTTGAGAATGGAAAAGAGTTGCCTTTAGGAGGCGTTAAAGGTATTTTTCTTATGGTGATATTTTATTTTTATTTTTTTGAAAAGACTGATATTAATCTCTGAGCCATTTGGCCAGGATAATAATTTCTGTGATGAAATAACAAAATGAAAATATTACTCAGTGAGACTCCAGGATTTAAAAAACCAAAGCCATTCTGTGGTTCCTCGTGGACTAACTAATGCATATATGGGCTGAGCTAACCAGTGTGAACATAAGAGGAAGTCATAGTCAAAAAATGCTTTTCCTGAGAAATGCAGAAGGAACAGCACAGAATTGAGTAGAGTCACCAGCTCTTTGTCCAGAAGACAAGCTCAGACCTGCTAACATGGCTGATAACTGGGGAGGTGCTGTGCTCTCTGTTAGACTGAAGTGTGAATGCTCACTTCTTCAGGCTGTGGAAAAGCATGATAAGGTCACGATTTTATTGGTTTTATTATGAAATGCTGATTGTTTTATTTTGAAATGCTTTAAGGACCTTTAAATTGTGATAATGATGCCATTAAAAAAATCTCTTGAATTCTTTATTATCAGGAAGCTAATTTAATGTATTTTGAAGAAAACCAAAAGAAAACCCATAAACTGCTTGTTCTGTTAGACAAACGTATTTTGTGCCTTCAGGGAGACAGTACAAACAATTATCACACATAGATAGCCAGATAAGCATATTAAGCAAGAGAGTAGAGAGCTTGCAGGTCATCTGCTTCTTTTAAAATCTGGCTTTAAGTACATTAGTTTCTTGTCATTACTTTTTCATGTAAGCACTTGATTTCATTGCTACCTAGGTGTTACATCTCATAGATGATAAATCCAGAAGGGGCTGTTTTGATCATATAATTTGAAATGAGACATAAACTAAAGCATAGGCTTTCATAAATTAATTGCAGTTTGAACTAGACCATATACTTAAAGAAAAAAAATCACTCTTGGCCTAAATATTTCTAAAAAGGGGATGAGCACTTCTGCTACATACTTCTGACTGTCAATTACTGCCACTGTTCAAAAATATTTGATTCATGGTAAGTGTAGCTTTCCAAGGGCTACTCTTGAAATGTAATTTTGTGCTAGAAGGGAAAGCTTCCTCCTATTAAGGGTGTGATGTTGCAAACACCATAGACTCTGTCACCTTTTTCTTGGCTTTTCTCTGAACCCTCCAATGTTTCAGTATCCCTTGGGAGCTGTGGGAGCCAGAACTGGGTGTGCTTTTCCAAGTGTGATTGGATCGCACTTGGATTGTGTTTTGCATGCAGAGTTAATGGTGTACTTGAGGGGGCAGAAAAAGGGGGTTTTCAGCAGCTCCCCCATGGGCACTGTGCTGCTGGGGGAAGCAGAGCAGCCTTAGCTCCATTGTTCCTATTCTTTCTTCTTGTGACTCCAATCCATCCTTTTTGATGCATTCCATATTTTCCTCTTACACCCAGGAGTACCATAGCCCTTCATCATAGCATTGGGAATTTAATGATTATCTACCACGACCCCAAATGTTTTTTAATGTCACTAAGTCCAGAATAACATCCTTGAGAATGATCTTCATTCTTTGATTCCACATTTATACTACCAATTCCAGTTTTACTATTCTTACCTTTCCCTTATCCTCCTACACACATGGCTTTTTAAGTTACCTTTTTTTTTCACTTTCTTTCCTTGGCATGCCAAATAAAAACATATTAATGATGATGTTGTTTTATTGCAAGTTATTGACAGAAGCTTTAAATAGCACTAGAAAACTAAGATCTAAGAATCTTGCTGTGCCTTGCATTAGAAACACATTTGTACAAATGTGAATCTCTATTTGCAATTACATTTTACATCAGTTAAAAGTTTAATAAGTGCCATGCTGAATTTTTATTCTAGTTCCTCAAACTGGGGTTTATTTTGTCAGAAGGATTAATACAATCTCTTTACTTGCAGAAACAGGAAAATATCCAGAATTACTGTAAGTTCTGTTACTCATATTGCTGGGGATGTTTTAGGAATGGGTAAAGAAATGTAGACATGAATTGGAGTGCAGCAATCTCCCGTGAAAACGTGTAAGAACTGCTGGTTGTAGAATACTTGTTTGTAACACATATATTCTTAAAGCTGATAAAATGAATTTTTAGAATAACATGCACTACAGATTTTTCTATTCTAGTACTACATTATTATTTATCTTATGTGATTTTTATTCATTGTTTTCATCTTTCATTGCTAGATTTTCATTAATATCCTTCACAAAAAATGGGGGAAGATAAATCTTGTTTCTTTCTTTCCTTCCTTTTTTGTTTTTGTTTCATGATGTCCTTATTTTACTTTCTTGTCTTTTCTTTTTATTATTATTCCTTACAGTGACAAGAAAAATATACAAGACAGACATTGTTACAGATTGCAGTCTTGTTAAAATTGCCATATTAACTACGAGGCCAGGTAGTGAAAACCCATTCAACCTGTCAGATATTCTCAAATGAGTGAAATAAAAGCTGTTTGTATGTGTGTAGAATCATCATTACTCCTTTGTCTCCTAGAACCATCTTAGTGTAGGCTTTGAATTGTTTTCATTTAAGATAATTTTGGTTTTGTTCTGTTCTCAGTGGTAGGGTCTGAAAAATTCTCTGCTGTGTACATATGAGAGCTTTGAGAAATGACTAATCTTCATGTTTAAAAGTTTTGTTTTAGTTGTCTGTAGTGGAAATGTCAGCATTTCTGACTCTGGGAAACAACAGTTTATGGATGAACCTCTCAAGATTGCAGGTCCAGCTCTCTGCTCAGATCAGGGCGAACTTCAAAGTAAGGTCTGATTGCTTAGATCCTTGTCTAGTAATTTTCTTTCCTGCATCTGTTGGTGGTTCTGTCCATTATATTTAATCCTCTTTCTGTGCACCTCTGAGAAAACTCTGGGTCCATTTTCTCTGCAACTTACCCATCCTTTCTTTGCCCTCTCTTTAAAACATTCAAAGTTAATGACTTTTCTGTATAGTAAAATGTGAGTTCGATGAATTTGCCCTTAAGATCAATACCAGGAATTCAGTGCAATTCACTGCATTCTCCTTGAGAGTCCCTCCAACCCCCAGGCTTTAAAAATAATGAAAATAGTTATAAATTTGAAGTAATAGTTTTAAATAATAAGTTGTGTAATATAAATGCAGTTTCTTTTGGTATTTATTCAGCTGTTGGGCATTTTGAGCCAAATATTTATATCTGCCTTCATAAAGAAAGAATATTACTTAAATAACATCCGGATAGTCTCCTTTTTTCCCCCCTTTTTGGCATGATTTCTTAAATATACATTCCTGGATTGAAAATCAGACTGGGCTTGTGTGTCCAGACCAGAGATTGGAACAAGCAAGTATGGAGTACATCTCTTAATGGTTCAGTTCAATTATCTTAGAAGTGTTTTCCAACTTAACAGACTCTATGAATATTATTCAGTAGCAGCAAAGATAAAAAGGGGGCAAGAGTGTAAAACTGCATTTAAACTGAAATATAAGAGTAGAAATACACAATTTTTTATTGTTACTGCTAGACTTTACAGTGTAGGAGGTGAGATATCAGTGTAGAAAGGATTAAAGGAACTTTTTGGCTCTGCTTTTTCATGGGGGATGCATTATTGTTCCACTCCTGAGCATGAGCCTGGAGTAAATGTGTCACTGCATCCGTGGCAAAATGAAGGCATTCAGTGACATTCTGAAGTGCTTTTGTCAGCTCTTTGGTGAGAATTCAACAACAGACATGCCTCAGTCACAGATGTATCAGCAGTCTTGTGGTTAAGACCCATGTGCACCAGTAAGAATAGATTTTTCCTTTTCTCTTGCCCTCTCTTTAGGCATTAGAAAAGGCAAGAAGCTATTTAATTCGCATCATACCTGTATTAACTACAGTAAGCTGATAATGCTTTTTTTGTAAAGTGGTTACATTTTTGGTTTAGTTTTTTTGTTTTGTTTTTTTTTTAACTAATAACACTTCATTTATATTCTGTGGGCATTAACCACAAAACTTGATTCGTTTTGAAAATCTTTTTTAGCTGTATTCTTCTGTGGTAAGGGAAGTAGTGGGAAAGAAAAATCAATTGCAGCTGTATCATTTGCAATGTAATCAATTCACTTCTCCATTCTAACTAGAGGAAGCATCCTGAGGAGCTGGGAAAATTACACTAATCTGATATGTTTGGATCTTTGTTTCATTGTAAAGACTGATACTCATCTCCTTACATCCACTTCTTTGAATTTTATTTAAAGTTCACATAGATAAGGGATACTTGAACACATCTTGAATGTGGATATAATCACCCTGTTCTTTTGACAGTACTTTGGCTTTTCTTTGATACATTTTCTGTAGTTATTATTTGGACCTGAACAATGTCTAAAATTATGTGTTTAAAGTAATTTATGAAAGGGAAGGAAACAATAACTTCTCAGTCCTTGGTTTTCATGCATATTAAGTATTATTCTATCCAAGATTTGATGCCATTATTAATATTTTCATTAAAATAAATTTTACTTCTTGTTACTACTGCTCATGTAATTAGTAATTTACAAAAAGTGAAGGGCTGTAAGCTTTATGTGCTGGGCTTCAAGTTTTGCAAATACACATGGAACAATAAGTGTTTTTCTGACATAATATCTATGTGGGCTCAGAGCTGGCAGTAATGTTTTCCATTATCAGGATATGCTAAACCTGAAACTATTCAGGCAAATGTTTTCATAAACTCATCTATCTGATTAAGAAAACACATTTCCTCATGATTTGAACTTAAGTTTCACGATTCTTTTATTTCCGTTTATAATCATTCTGTTTAGACACATTTGTTGTTCTGCAGCCATTGTCTATTACATCAGTAGCTCTTCATTCTTCCTGGTGTATATTCCCTTTTTTGTATTTATACATGGCAATCCTATTCCCTGTGCTCCTTTTTGCCTAAGCAAGCTCTGTTCTTTGTGTTTATGATTCATTTTCTGTTCCCCTCCTGGCCACCCTAATGGATCTTCACCTTCCGCTTGAGTCTTTCAGTAGAATGACACTGCAGGGTACAGTTATTAGTCTGTCAAAACATCCTTTTGCAGTTAGAAGATTAAATTGCACTGTACCGTTGTTATTGTTACAATTTTGGTTACTCCATTTAGATGCCTCACATTCCATTTGTGTTTTTCTTTATACTTGGCTGGTGCAGTTTGAGGAAGTTGCTTTAGTGCTGTTTATTCTACACCTGTTGTAGCCAGATGGAAAAGGGGCAGGACTTCTGTTTAAATAATAATAATAATAATACATTCTCATAACAATTAAACTGATTCTGTTTGGGGTGACAAATTCGAATTATATTCTAGTATCATAGAATTGAATCAATTAAGGAAACCAGTGAAGTTGGAGTGCCTAATTGCAATGTGTAGATACTTTGTCATAGGAGTACCAATGTGAATTTGTACTCCTGAGTTTGCAAATACTCTATAAGATCATTAGCTGGTGTTTCATTTGTTGGATGTTTTGGCATGGTTTATCATTCAAAGTGATAAATTGCATGATATCATGGTGTTTAATCAACAATTTCTGTTCAGGTCCACTCACATGCTGTCTCCGTTACCACAAATACCGAGTTACTGCAATTGCATTCACTATGTGCAAAATAATTTGTGTGTGAATTTTCATTTTTCTGAAATAACCTATGCTTAAATTCTTGCTCATATTTTTAAACTGTTTAGTTGGGGTTTTTTGGTGATATTTAAACATTGCCTTTGTTTAATCCCAGTCAGTGTGGTATAATGAAGCAAATTGTGGTGGAAGGGATTTTTTGTTAAAACTGATAATCATGGAAGATACAGTAGTGACAATTTACTAACAATATGATATTAGGTGTGCTAAGGTTAATTGTGTTTTTTATCAGTAAGGACTTAATGGGAAATGCTACATCATTGCAATAACGTTTCCAGGGTTTCTAAAGGGAAAGATTCAATTGTTATTAATTACATACAATGTGAATGGTTTTAAAGGCTTTTTAAACCTACAACATAGCAAAAGCATTTATTTAAATGATCATACTAAGTAATATTAAACTTCAAAAATTCTACTGCTAAGCTGACACCTCTTGTATTAATGGTGTTTAAAGAGCAACTCAGCACACAAAGAGAACAAAATAAAAAGGCATAGAAAGACATAAACCAGGATTAGTTGTTGTGAAGAACAGTGTTTTAAATAAAAATTTTAAAGCAGTCCTTTTGCTCTACTCAGCTCTTCCTGGTTTTGACTTGAGAGTTCAGAGGATAGTAAAAATTGCAAAGAGGTTTAGAAAAAATGACTTGAGACAATACTGAAGTGAGTTCACTTGTTAAGAAGACTTAAAAGTGATACTGCAGCTCAGGTTGTCTGAGTGATGATGGGGGAAGGAGATGGAGAAAGGGAGCAAGAAGAGCAAATGGGACTAAATATCAGTAGGAGATACTTCAGATAAGCTAAAAGGAAAGGTGGCACAGGCAGTCTCTAAAATCTCTGAATCCAGACATTTTAAAGTAGAAATTATATAATCACCTCTCTGAACAGACTTGATTCTCCTTTGGGGAAGCAGATATGTCCCATCTGATGTACTTGATTTGCTTTTGTTATGTTTTCTGTGATATAATTTTCTTTTTTCAATACTATGTGATTTTTTTTTCCTTTTTGATGTGAACATTTTTTGATGTGAACAATTTCTAACAACAAAAGTGAAGTAAATCCACTGGTGACATCTTACTAAATAATTGAAATCATCCTTTTTATGATATGACACATGTAGGTGTCCTACAAGCCATCCTGAAGAATTGTGGGAAGAAAACAGTAGTGGGGATGAAGAGTGTTTACAATTATCTCTGACATTGTTATGAAGGAGCAATAATTGATAATTAAAAAAAAAAATAATAGAAGCAGTGATTACTACAAAGCAGTTAATGGACTTCAGAAAAGGAGGATTAAACTGGTCCATTTTCAGCTTTGTAAGTTTCCTGTGAACAGTTTAAAAACAAATGAAATTGGTCTTTTACCAATTGACTCTTCTTTCACTGCCAGTTTGTTGACACTTAGAGCCCTTTGCTCCACAAGGAACGGGAATACAATTGGTCTAGTGCATGGTCTTTAATTGAATTGACTATTTTGTCCTGCTGCTCAGGGAATTGATAAATTGCTACAACCTTCTGTTCTGAAAGTTAGTGGGGAGTTTTTTGTCTTTTGTTTTAGGGATAGAAAGAAAGTATGAAAGCGTTCAGAAGTGGTTAGAAATATCACTGAATTTGTTTTGACTAATTATATTATTGCAGTCTTAGTTCTGTGAAATATTTTAGAAATTTTATCAGTGGTTACTGTCATTTTTAAATTTTGTTTAATCATGCAGATAAAATAAACTTTCATATTCAATGTGCTACTTGCGGTAGAATATAACTGAGTGTTTTGAACTTTCAGTAGCAAATTTATTTCTTTGATCTGAAAATATTGCTAAGGAGAATCTTTTTCTTGACCTCTTAATGTGAACATTAGTACATCGACGTTTCTGTAAAAGGTAGTTGACCTGCAGACACAAAGCGAATGACATTTTGTTATCAAACAGATTAAAGGAAAGTCCCAAAGTTGTTATTTAAACAAGAAATTATGACAGGAGTCATATTTTTTCCCAGCCAAATTGATTTTTTTTTCTTTTTGGTTGATAATTGCTAATGCCCTGCCTCCTTATTCTTCACAAATATGTTTCCCACTTATCAGATTCTGTCAGTCACAGATCATAACTGTGTAGCATTTTTAAGTCATCTGGATGTATGAGTGCTGATTTTCGGAAGAGGTTGGGGCATCTGGGTACTCTCAATGACTTTTGGGATATCAGCCATTATTTATTTTTGATTTTTTTTCATATCATGTTATGAATAGATTCTTTACAGCTATTATAAAGCAGTGGAGAAAATTCAATGGGTTGCTTTGCCTGAATGCATACACTGGGGAAGTGCAAAGGGACCACCCTCATTTGCTTCACAGAATCATCACATGAGTTTTGGAGAGCTCTGTGGATTTGTGTGTCCTCTGGTGCTGAATCCATGGCAGGTTGTGCTGGGGGATTTAGTGCCACACTGCAAAATTTACGTACAAATCTACCTGTGACTTTTTTTCTCTCTTTCAATCTCAACACGTAAATAATTTTTTAGTTATTGGTCAAAACAAGTCAGCATAAAATCATGATTTAGTAAGTGATGGAAAGAAGCCTATTCTCAAAGAAGAGAAGCTATGTTACGCTGCTGAAAATGAAGGAATAGCTTTAATTACTTTTCTCAGTTTCTTATATTTTTTTCCCCCTATTATGATGACTGTGTAAGTAAACCTTCATCTATCTTTGCATGAAATAAACAAGTTTTCCAGCAAATTTTAAAATGGGTATTTAATCCGAGAAAAACTACCCTTGTGCTTTTCTGAGGCACCAGACATTTTGGGGAGTTAGCTGGCAAATATCCAGATGCTGTGAGGGGTAATATTTGATTAAGCTCTGACCAGAAATAACTGTGTCCATCAGGATATACAAAAGCAGTGTTAAACTGTTTAATCGTGCCTTGAAAATCTTTGCTTCACTGGGCTTTTACTGTGCTCTGAGAAGATAAGGATGTGTTGAAGGAGATTCAGAATTGCACACTGGAACTCAAAAGAGAAACAAAAGCTCTCTGAGGTGAAAGCTAAGAGGTTTCAAGACGAGAACCAGAGTGGAGACTCCTTCAGGTCACACGCTGAGGTTGCTCTTGTCCTGAAAAAACTAATGGAAGAAAAGAAAAGACACAGAAATATGTAGAAAAAATATTACGACAGTTGATAAGAAGTATTATCATTTTATTGACTGCAGTTTTTATAATTTAAATATCTTAGAAGTCAAATTAATTTCAACTATTAAACTTATATATTGGTGAAATTCAGTTTTGGGATTAGTAAGAGTGCAGCTGTGAGGATAAGCAAAAGATTGCTGTGTTTCTACCAAATGTGACTTTCAAACAGAACATTCTTTTTCTTATGTCCTTGTCTGTTTTGGTTTTCATGTATACTGACAGTTTTGCTGCCTAAACACATAAACTGTTGCTCTGTTTCATCCTTTTTTAACAAAATAAGCTGATATGAAATGCATATGAAATACCTTGTGAATAGCCTTGAAATGACCCAAAATTTGTTGAGATCAAAATCAGATATAGTATTTTTTTTATATAACTGAGTGTAGTATATTAAAAAAATGTGTATTAGGATTTTAAATCCTAATTACTGCTGTAATTTTATTTTTGTTTCAGTTTCAGAGGTTCCAAGTGTAAGACATTTGTACCATTGGGCTCCATCTTGCAAAGTAGTCAAAGTGATATATTGGCATCTCATAGTCATCAAGGAAATTTTCAAAGCAAAGCTTAAGCACTTAAAAGCCTATGTTTTAATTCCAGATTTCTGTAATAGTGTGGTCCCATATTTATGTACACATTTATTTCCTCAGTGAAGCATTCCAATATTCAGAAACAGGAAGAACAAAGGAATTTACTTCTCCATCAGTCATTTTGCTTTCCAAAACAAAAGTTTCTTTAATCTTCTGGGCAGCAGTTGTAGATGTTTAGTGTAAAAAAAAATCCTTTGTGATTATTTTGTTTCCCTTTGAATAATCCCTTGTCTGTACAAACAGAATATTTGTAATAGCTCTAGTTTGAGCATCATTTTACTGTGTGTAGTTACATATCTACTTTTTCTAATATAGGAAGTTGCATGCTAAAATCTTCTCAAGAAAAAAAAGTAGACTTTCTATTACTTTCCTGCTGTCAAATAAACCTTCTTCTCTTCACATCCCATCAATAGTCTCGCTTCCAGCCATTTTCTTTAGAGAATTCCTCTTTCACACAAGCAAAAGGCGTTAAACATGAACATTTTTTTAGCATTATTCCATTTATAAGAATAATTGTGTTGTCCTCCCTGTCCTGAATCAAAACTGTAAATAGTCAAGAAAAGGAAATTATTTCCTCTTTCTCAGCTCTTTTCCCTGTTAGGAATCCAAGCTGCCTTTCAGCAGCTGCTGTTGTGGGTGGTACCTGTCACCTCAGCAGTGCTGCTCTGCAGGCTGGTGCCAGCTACAGCATCCACAGCATCTGCTGGTTTGGCTTCTGCTGGAGCAGCATTGGAATGCTGGCTTTTTCTGTTTCTCCCCCTTAACTTTTAAAGGGCTTTTTGAATCATATTCTTTAAATTGGAATAGAAATTCTTTCACTTGGGAAATGTGTAATGCAAACCTTTTAACTCAGCTTTTAAAAGCATTATTCTATGTTTTTGTAGAAAATCTAGCTTTAGCATTAGAGATCTGTTTAGGGTAATTTCTTCCTGTCTCTTATGTATTTTGATTTCAGATCCATATCGTTGACTTAGTATTCATGTCTCAATGAAAACAAGTTCTTCCTGTGGTTGAGGGCTCTGATGAGCAGCCTGAATATTGCATATTGATTGCTCACAGATCACTTTTTATGTGAACTCCTTATTTTTGCTTTGTGATGCTACAGAAGGTATATTATCTTTTATTAAGGGCTGAGTACAGTTAATAGGAAAAAAAAAAAGGTATATGGAATTATTGTTCTTTTTATTCTCTCAAGAAAAAAGATAGGTGATGTTTTTGCAGTTCGGAAAATCTAAACTGTATGGATTTATGAAGCTTTTAGGACATTTTGAGGCATTTTCAGAAAATGCTTATCTACTGACCTTGTGTGAGACGTTTGCCAGAAAAATTCGATTCATATGACACTAAAAGTTATAGATTTAAAACTATTTTTCCTCATCACACAACCATAAAAATTGGCTGCAAAGCAGCATCAGTTTTCTGCAATAGGAATTTACTAATCTTTCTTTCACCAGAACCAGATTTCATGTAGTTACAAAACAGATTTAACTATAAGCCTGAACTAATTTTTCACAAGGACTGCATCAATATTCAAATAAACTTGTTCAACAGTATTAAATCTATTTTATTTAATACCTTCCCCTTGCCTATTCGATTGTACTAGAAATAAAATATGTCAGGAAATTGGTGGTAGGCATAGGAAGATAATAAATTGAGAAGAGATAAACTGAGTGGCAGATACAGATATCTCAATCCGAATGTGGCCTGGTGGGTACTTTCTCCTGATGCCATTTACTTTGCATTTATACATGTAAATATATATATATATATATGTATATATAAATATATAAGGAATATATATATGTATGTTCTTTTACGTAATTATTTCCATACATTTCCATATTCATTTCCCTATACAAGTCAGAATTACTTCAGTGTCAGAGCAGTAGATTGTAACAGTTCTATTTATCCAAAGGTTAAATTAACCATTGGGGTTGTTCCTATGGAACACTTTGTTAGTGAAATCATCGTTTGTGGAAAGGCAGTATGGGGTTTAATGGATTCATCTGGATGATGGGACAGTAAGTTTTTTGTTGACACAAAACCAGGAGGAATCTCAGCTATGCCAAGGGGCTGTGCTGCCATCCAGGAGGACCTGGAGGGGCTGGAGAAATGGAGAAATGGGCTGACAGGAACCTCATGGAACTCAGCAAAGGGAAGTGCAAAGTCCTGCACCTGGGGAGGAAAAGCCATGAGCCAGCAACGTGCTCTGAGGAGGAGGAAGGTGACCTGGGCTGAGTTAGGCAGGGTGTTGCCAGCTGGACAAGGGAGGTGGCCCTAGGGGCAGAACTTATAATGTAGCTTGACATGAGTTTTCATGGCAGTTTTAAATTTTTTAGTGAATATTGCAGCAAAAAATTCTAACTAGGTTGCCAGATAAATTATTTTAATTGACCTTTATAGCTTTAGTGTAAGTACAGCCATGCAGTTAGCAAATGACAGTTTCTGATAGGTTTATCCTGATTTTTATCATTTTTTATTGTGAAAATGTGTGAAGTACAGCTTCTCATAGCTTAGTTTTTACTGTTCACTTACCTTGAAGTAAAGACCAGTAAGTACAACATAGTGAAAGTAGGGGAAAAAATAGGTGACATTTCAGTGTATGTTTGCACGGTTCTTTACAATGTCCTTTCATTGTGCTTTCACTCAGTACTGGAAGATCTCAAAAGCAAAAAGATCAGAGAACTCTGTAAAGTCTCTGAGTGATAATCACATGATAAAAAAATCTAAATTTCTTCCCTTCTGAAGAGCAGCAGTTGTAGCTGTATATTTGACAAGGATAAGCCCGTGTCAGTATGGCCTGGTGTATAAATTACGGAGTGCATTTCTAGCTTAGTTTGTTTGCAAAAGGAGAATTATTTTGAATTCTAGAAAATTATGATGTAGAGTTAATTGGCATGGCTAACAGATTTAATTTTATTTGCATTTGCTTGTATGATTCCTAATATTGTTTAGTTCTGCCTTTGGGAAAAAAAAGTAAACCAAAACCTCCCCAAATCTACTGTAGCTTAAATATTAGTAACTTAAGAAACTTAAATACTTTATATTCTTATGCAATAGTCTACTAATCAACATTTATATATCACAGCTAAAATTAAATTAAATTAGATTGAAACTAAATTACAAGGTCCTGAGTAAATTGGATTTGGTAATTTACTACTGCGTCAATCTGCAACTGATGTCATAATTTAGATTTGTCTCTTATGTGAGAACGATGCCAAGAATTATTCTTCCCTTTGCAGTTTCAATTTGTGAGTGTGAAGAATAATGATCATGCTTGAAGTACAAAACTAGTAACTGGCTAGATGTTAATAATGAATTTGTAAAGATGCCATTGCAGGTCTGTCAGCTCTTCTTTTCTAGAACTTGAGAGACAAAGCTGGAACTCAGTGACTCTCAGGAATTCTCAGAGTAAGAGATG
This sequence comes from Rhabdornis inornatus, assembly GCA_013397075.1. Taxonomy (NCBI): domain Eukaryota; kingdom Metazoa; phylum Chordata; class Aves; order Passeriformes; family Rhabdornithidae; genus Rhabdornis; species Rhabdornis inornatus. The sequence continues at coordinate 1,744,073 of VWZS01010874.1, read as the reverse complement.
TCTTACAGTTTGGGTATGTAGAACACACAGCATTCAAGATGAAGGAGAAATGTTGCAGATGTCATATTTAGCTGTATTTATGATCACTGGGTTTTTACGCATTAAATGCTGCCTTTAAAGCTTTAAGGAATTTTTAGTTTTTGACCACTGACCTGTTTATCATTTATCATCCTGAATTCTGACAGCTGGCTTACTTCCAGAATGTGTGAGAAATAATTTTTATAGCAGGTATTTGAGGATGAGGTCCATATCAACTTCTTGTTCTGTTTTAGTTAGCTTTCAAAACGTGTATTTCATTCTTTGAGTCCTAGAAAGTGATCGTTTGACATGATTTTCTACTCTCAGGTATAAATCAGGAGACTGTTTTATTACATAATAATGTGGCTTGCATAAATGCACTCCATTTATGAAACCTCTTACATATTTAGGGAAATTTCATAATATGCCATATTACTGTGAGTTGTTCTTCCCAGCTGGAACAACGGCCTTGGGCATGAAGCCACACAGTTGGGCAAAATAATGGCATCATTTTATAGCTTGATAATGGCACCATTAGCACAAGGTATTATCATATCACCTTTTTATGGATACTTATACTTTAAACCAAGCTCTGTTATATGACATAAGTGCAGCATTGGAACAGACTTCAAAAAATAAAGATGCAATTTTTCTTTCAACAAGTTAAATATTGTAACATTTATGTAGCTATTATCTTTATTCTTTATAAAACTGTGAGGTTCTCCTTTGGATGTCTAATAGAAAAATATATATAAACCCAGCAATTTTGCATCTGAAATAGGTACTCAGGTGTAAGGTGTTTCTTGACCCATCAAGTGAGTCTTTTACTCCCAAACAGATGGATGAGAGCTCTGCTCTTGGCCAAATTGATGCAGTTTCTCATTCTTCCAGTCTGATGGAGCTGCTGGTGCTTTGGAGATTATACAAGGTGCAGGTTCAAAAAGTTAATTTTGAGTGTTGCAGAATTCAGATTTTTAACTCTAGTCTCAGTTTGTAATTGTTGATTTGCTTACAGATTGCAGCCTCATCTTTGAACTCAGGCTTTGCTCCTCAAAGCACATGTCCAATTGCAATTAAAATTATTAAAAAGTGCAAGACCTACTCTCTCAGACAACCAGCTTTTTATGACAGCTCAATCCACAGCAGTAAAGATTTCTGGCAGATTTTCTGTTCTTTAGTAGATCACTTTTCCCTATGGATGAACTACAAGTATTTTGATGTACTGATAATCTTCAGTAGGATAAAAATCTGAAACTGAGAGTATCAGTTATCACTATGGAAAGCACATTAGGTGTTGAGCATTTTAAGGAGTGTATAGTGGAATTTTATTACAATTTCTTCAAATATTCTTCTTATCTGTTCAAAGTTTGGATCCCAAACAACAGATGAATTATTGCATAAATACTTGATCTTGAAATTTGTCAGGCAGTTGGAGTTTTAAGTAGGGAAAATGTTTATGCCGAATTATGTTGAAAGAATTACGGAAAATTATTAAGATTTTCCCTTGATTTGAGAACTTCGATTGCCTTTCACTTCAATTGGAATTCTTACATTTCATACCCAACATCTTTAAGAGGTGTTCAGATGAAATATTGGTAAAATGACTTCACCCAGGAAACAGATCAAAACTATCAACTTTCAATAAGGAAGAAGTTGACCTGAAATTGCACTTGAGTTCTGGTATCTTTGATTCCAATCAGGCTTTTAATTTATAGCACAACAAATATTTGGTGACCTTGAAAAGTCACTAAGATCTATAGATAGAATTTTAGATAAGATGTAAAGGAAAATAAGGAGAATTCCTTCCTTTCATAGGAAAAAGGCATCAGGAGTATTTATAGTAGAGACTTGGTTGAATATTGATATGTTTTAATCCTTGGCATTAAAATGTTTCATTACAATAAAGTTAATAAATAGTAAAAATAAACAAGTTAATAACATAAATACTACAGCAGGCAGCAGTTTATATTTTATATAGTTCTTAGTGAAAAGATACACAAAGATTTTTTGGTAATGCATTCATTAAGCTTTAATTTCAGAACACTTTAAATCTCTCCGTTAATTTTGGAAGGATATTAAACAGATTTGAACAATCCGTTTTGGTTTTTTCAAGACCAAGATTGGAAATGTAGCAATTAAGAATGAATAAACTTCTTTTTTGTTTTTTTTAAAGATCATTTGAAAACTGTAATAAATGTGGCTGATTATTGTATTATCTCACGCCGTGGTTGAGGCTGGAAGGAACCTCTGGAAGATGAAATAAATGGTATTGTTCAAAGATGGAGTCATTGAGTTGATAACACTTCCCAGTGTAATTCTTCAGGCTAGTAATGAAAAGGAAGAGAAGATCTCTTCACAAACTATAGACATTAGACTGGTGCTCCTGTAATAGCATGTTGCAGTAAATCTATAAATTATATTACATCAAAGTATTTGTCATCATTACCAGAATCAGGGCATTTCTCTCAGAAATTTTTGGTGTAGCAAACTGTGTCTGTCAGTTTCTGTCAAAATATCAGTTGGTACCTTTTTTTCTTTTCTTGTGATATAAACAGACATTTGCAAGCTGTATTTTATGCTTTAAAATTATGAAAAGCATAATACTTTCTGGTACAATACATTGAACTAGATAGTATTGTTTCAAGTAAATACTTTAAGCATGGATATCTCTGTACTTCTAGCCTTGGAACTGGAGAGGAAATTAAATCTTTCAGAAATCCTTTGTCTTTTCTTCTGTTACTGACACAGAGGCCTAATAACCTGTACTAGCAACCATGAGAAGGGAAATAATCATGCTTATTTGTGGAATCACGGAATGATTAGAGTTGGAAAGGACCATCTGGAGATTGTTTGACCCCTCAAAGCAGGGTCAGCTAGAGCAAGTTGTCCAGGGCTTTGTTGAGTCAGGTTTTGAGTATCTCCAAGGACTGAGAATCAATACCCAACCTGTCTGAGCAGCCTGCTCCAGTCTTCGATCCTCCTTGCAGTAAAAAAAAATATTTCTTATGTTTAAATGGAATTTCATGTCTTTCAGCTTGAATGGATTTAAGCTGAAGTTTAAAAAGACAATTGGTACATAAACCGCTTCTAACTTAGAGTTTTTAAAAAAAATATTAGTGAGAATGATTTGTATTGAAAGAGTTTTGCAGTATAGAACATCTCATTTGTGGAAATCACTTCTAACCCTTGAATGTGCTTGCATGGTTTTGTTGTACTGTTTCCCACCAGGCTAAGTCAAGATTTAAGTAAACAACATAAATCAGCATTAAGCCCTCTATAGATGCATAAAATAATTGCAAAAACCCCTTACTTGCAGCTAGAAACCAATTAAGCGTTAGTTCTCAGAAATAATAAATATACAAATCCCTAGTTTTTCATATGTATGTTCTTGTCTCAGTGAAAACCATGAATGTGTTATCATTTGGAAAAAGGGGTGCTGGAATGATCTGGGGAATTTCTGTAATCATTGAGGAGAAAAAACAACCCTTCTTTTTGAGTGCAGTCAGTGCATTTAGTTGAACACATCTTTCTTTCTGTATTTTTGTCCCAGAAAACGTACTGAAAATCTTTCCTGGAATACTCTGAGGATATTTCTTACAAATGACTGTTGGCAAGATAGATACCTTTAAAATCTTTACGAGAGAAGTTCGCCCTGCTGGGAGTAAAGAGTATGATTTTAATTTCTTAACTTCACTTTTTCAACACCTTCCTGCACTTGGAGCCATGTAGTCTGAATTGTCTTTTAAGGTATTTATTCCTCTGCCCTGCTCATAGCTCTCTTAAAAAAGCCTGGTCAGACTTACAGAGTGAAATAATTGCAGTTCGTCAAATATGATTATTTTGTGGGAAAATCTTTGGAGAAAGTTGCATTTTTTTAGTTTCTAAAACTTTGCAGAAAAAATATTTCAGGGTTAAACCAAGTTTCACTTAATTTTTGTTTTGTTTTGTTTTTAAGAAGAACCTTTTCCCATTTTTCAAATTTTAGGAAAGTAATTTTTCCTTTAAAGGCTCATCAAAACTGTTTTATGTTTTTTTGGGCGAGCTCAGCTAACTTTTGAAAACTGGTAGCTAAGGGAGAAAATAGCAACCTCAAATTTCCTAGATCTCTGCAGAAGCCCATATATTTTGTCCTGAAATACCATCTAAAATTATTGTGAATAATTGATGCTTTTATAAGTAATTTCTTCTGTTTCATTTGGTGATGTCTGATAACATGGGAACTTTTTAATGTGTCTTTCCCTGAGCTGGTATATTTTGGGATCATTTCTCTTGTTCTCTTATTAAAATCTTGTGAACCCTGAATTTTTAAAATCAATCTTTGAGCCACACAGGACATGCAGAGCTACATTCTGTAGCTTTGATTTTTTAGGAAACAAAGTTTTGTTAGAGCATTTACTTGAATTTACCAGATTGCACTTGGAAAATGTTTCCTTAGTTAAAGGAAGAAATAATTCTTCTGAGGCATATAGGAAGGCTGGAAGATACCTGATCTTTAGTGGACTTACTCTCCTAAATAAGTTTCTTGCTTATTGCCTTACTCCCCCGCCATATAGATTCGGAACAGCAAGTGAGGCATTTCAGAATTCCAAAGTAAATGTCTGTGTAAGAGAAACTGAGTTTATCTTTCTGAATGTGGGTTATTTGCCTTGACTCATATACTTGTTTTGTCAGAAGATGGTATTCACTATTTTGAGATCAAATTCAGCTTTGCAGACACCCTCTCTCTTCCTACTAAAATGAAAAAAATCTCAATAGCTGAACAATCACCCCCAAAAGCAGTTCTTAACATTTCTGCCCTAAGTTGGTATGAAGTATTCAATGTGAGGAAGGAAAAGGCACGACCCATGTCTTGACAGAGTGCAGGCCAGCATCATAATTTTGTAGAGCTCTTGAAAAGTATTTTAGTTTTTCTCTCTGAAGGCATGAAGTGCTCTAGCTGCAGAAGTGTTTATTTTCTTTGGATTTTGATTTTGTTAAAGCTGTTCAACAGACAAATGGTTATTGTGGATTTGCACAAGCCTGATTAAACAATTAGAGCTTCTGGAAAAGGTACTGGGAAATCCAGTTTTTAAAAAGTGAGAATAAAAAGTACACTCAGTGCTGTCAACTTTAAGTATTTGTTTTCTTTTCAACAATAGGATCTTTATGAATTGAAATAAATCTGACTAAAGTTCCATGCTACTTTTCCATGATGTCGTTCTAGCTTTGCAGGTAGCCTCTAGACCGCAGTTCTAGGTGATACATTCATACATTACATTCTCATGTCTACATTTCAGTTATAAAACGTTTGGTACAAATGCTGTAGTTTCATGGGAGTGACTGTTGCCAGTTCCTATCAGTGCAGTCCAGCATGTCATTGCCAAAAAGGCAGCATGGTCTTGTTTGTTGGGAAACAGTTTCAGCTGAGCAGGCCCTGCTCTTTGGTTTTACATCATTCTGAGTCTTCCTGAAGCCCAGTTACTCATCCACCTTTCCCAGCCTGATTCCTGCAAGTTGTTAAAAAGGTTTCTGCCATTTCCATAACACATTTCTCTGCACTTTTGTACAAATACTGTTCTGACTGTGACAGCATATCCTTAGTGCTATGTCACTGATTCATCACCCTGACTACAGAATGTACTACGAGGGTGAGGGAAGTCTGAAGCTGACAGCTGTATCTGCTTTTTTATTTCCAAATTTCTTATAGCTTGCACTATAGCAGCAGTTTCAAGTGATCAATGAAAGTTAAATGAGAGTAAAATTAACATAACAAAATTGAATCACAATTTATTCTGTTAATCCTCACAATTTAATTTTAATTTATTTCTAAAAGTCTCAGTTCTCACTTTCTGCATTTTGATCACCTCTTCAAGGAAAAACATAGAACTCATTTCCTTGCTTATATGTTATATAGTCTCTTTCTTGGTATGCTGGGTGTTTTTTAGGTTAGTCAACAACTTCCCCTTTATTTGAAGGAATTAATATTTTCACATTAGTGTGGTCTTTTGTTCTTTCAGCAGAAAATCTGTTTGAATTTTCTTGCCCCTTGTATAAGTAAGTGAACACCATCTCTTACATCCAAGCCCCCACATTTCTTCTTCAGTGGAATAAATATTCAATACGGAGAGCTTAATCTGAGTTTTTTTCTCATACCTTTTTATGTTGGCTCTTCTAAATTACATTGGTTATTATGTGTCCTCTTCATTCTCATGCGCGTGTAAACCACCCCCTTACCTTTCTTTGCATACTTTGGTTTTATTTTCTATGAGATGTGGATCTTGAGGAAAAGATTGAAATAATAATAAAGCTGATAAACATTTTCTCTGTAGAGTTTAATGAGATTTTGGTGTCTTCCATTGTCATAATTTCCGAATGATGATCAAAAAGATTCACTTGGGTACATGCAGTCTTGAAAACGCCTACCTGTCTTCTCTTTTGGCTAGTCTTCCATGAGAGGCTGGACTATGCATTTCAATTTCTTGTTTTAGCATTCTGCTCTGAAATCATGGTTCCTCTGAAGCCAAAAGGAAGTCAGTAGGTATTTACCACTAATAGTAATGTAATCAGCATCACCTGTGGAGAAAAAAGTGAGACTTAAAAAAAATTTATGTGTGTTCTATCACAGTGCTGTTCATAGGATTGGCAAAATTCAAGTATTTGTGCTGTGGATAGCTGCTGGAATGCAGATTCCTTCTTCTTTTCAGAAGTAATTGCATCAAATATGCTCACATGACTTCTACTCTCATTGTAGCAGTGCTATGTACATCAAGGAATTAGAGCCTCTGTCTTTCATGGCCTTATGAAAAGGTGAGGAGGAGAACAAGAAAATGCATCAATGAATTTCTCTGCTGACTGAGAATGCTGCTTTTTGGTTGTTTTAGACATTAGAGAGGGGAATCACCTAGCACCACGCAAGAGATCAGGAAGTGTAATTTCTACAAAGTGGTATTATATACATAAATCTTGTGAAAGACAGATACCTCTGGGATATGGTAGGCCATGGACTCCTGTGTAATCCATTACCCATGCCGATATAAACCTTTGATTTGTGGGTTTAAACCTGAGGCTGAGTAACCTCATAAATATGCTAATCCACAGTAATCAAGAAAAGTGCCACTGCAAATACAAAATTTTTATTCCACAGCTCCTACAGCTTTATAGCATGCTCTACATTTATAACAATAAACTTTGGGAAATTACTCTTCATGTTTAAGAAAATGCTTTGCCCTTTTCTTGTCATCTCACAATGGGTTTTGCATACATTATTTTGAATGGCATGATCTTTATGCAAAATTCAGGGCATGTTTTGCCTTCTCTAACCAAGTATTTGATTTCTAAAATGAACAAAACATTCCATAAATTTTAAAAATTCAGCTTTTGTAGCCTTATAAAAATTTTATTATCATTTTTATTAGGCTGGAGACCAGCCAGTTAGTTAACTGGTAGATTGTCTAGCAAAACCAGCTCTACTGTAGTTATAAAAAATAAAAAACTTACAGAAATTCGGAAAATATTTTAGCAGCACATTTTCCATCTCTGTTGTATATGTTTCTACACATACACACAGGCATGAATGTTAAATGCCATGACTATCATACTAAGTTCTGCAGCCATTGAAATAGCTCAGTGTAAAGTTATTAATTTATTTAGGAAAGGTGAAAAAGATCTTGCATGCAGGACATTTTTCTGTTTATAAACTTCAGAATACAAGGAGTATTCTGCACTGTGGCAGATTCAGATTGAACAGTAGAAAAAATTCCTTGTGTTAACAATGGCACATTGGAACAAATTTTGTAGACTGGCTATGGAAGGTTTTCTCTAGGAGATTTACAAAACTCACCTTGGAAAAGGCACTGCTGGCCTCACCTGGTGCTGACAGTAGCCTGGCTGTGAGTGGGAAGTTGATCAGCCTCAGTTTGTGATGTTCCTCCCCATCCCCGTTTCTGTGACTCTGTGATGATCAGAGCACATTCCATAACAGGTGCAGCTTTCCTAATGGGCAACTCCTTAATTTATCAAGTCATAATAAGATGTCAGAAGAAGGCATACCAAGAAATCTGAAACCTGGGGTTGAAAGGAAAATTCAATTCTAGCAAGTGACAAAAATGGCTTTTCCGTAATGTAGCTTGACAAACAAAACCATATTGTCATGCAATGCTTCTCTTTGTAGTAGAATTTAATCATTCAACTCTGCCTGACAAATTCTCTCACTTCATTCCCTTCACTTCTGCTTCTAATTTTTCTTCCTGTCCATTTAATCTAGGCAGGCTTTTAAAAACCAGAGTTTTGAAAGATGTTGTCTAGAAATCTGCTGTTTCACACAGTTTGTAGGAGAACTCAGTCCTGCAAAGATTTATGTCTAAAATAACTTTTCAGTACAATAGGTCTTTGTGCCAATTGCTTTTAATATATTTTTAAATTTAATTTTGAAATGTGTCATTTGTCTCTTGTCTGTCTTTTAATTTTCTTTCATTCTTTCATTGACTTTAATATTCAATATTTCAATTTCTTAATAATGTCCATATGAATCACTAGGAAAATGCTTTGCACAATGAATAAAACTGTAAGTTAAATAACAGTTGCCTCCCCCAGATTCCCTTTTTTGCTTCCTGGAGTTTATTAATGTTGGGTTTTTCTGTGTGGTATATGTTTGTTCATATGTGTACACAAGCACAAAATTGAATAAAGAAGTGGAATATACATATTGAATGTAATAGATAAAGTGCCTATTAGGTAGGCAAAAAAGTTCAGCTGTTATAACCTTATTATAGGAGTGTCTTTCATCTTACTTGAATATGAAACTAGATTGTTTTTCAGCCTCTTATGATTCTGAATAGTGGAAATAATGTCCTGTAATTGTTACATTTTGTGAGAAATTAAGGGGTGGGTATTTTGATAATGTAATGTGTGCTAGCATGAGAGACGGGGCTGCAGCATGCAGAGATAATCTGTGGAAGCTGTTTATCGAATCTTGATGTAGAGTCTGAATTTCTTTGTTATCTTCAATTTTCTTTTTATGTTATCAGTATGAAAGTTTTGTTATCACTAAATCTTATCACCTGGGAGGACTGTTTGTCAACATCAAACTGAATTCTTTACAGGCATTAACACAGCAGAAGGAAGTAGGAATCTGCTAGCAGCCACTTAGCTTCATATTGCTTCTCAGATCTTTTAATCCCAGCAACAAATATTTCTTTTGCCTATTTTATCATTACACTGTTTTACAGAAATACCCAGAGAGTACTTACAAACCATGGGAGGAATTTATCTCACCTAACATTATTTGTATTCCAAGTGTGACATTAGGTCTATAGTCTAAACTAATCACAGAATCCCAGTGTTGTTAGTGGAGAGAAATGGCATCTCCATAGGGTAATTCCTCTCAGTTTATGAGAGTTGCACGTCTATTTTAGAGTCACTCACCTATGAAGTGCCTTCCTATCTCTGCTGGTTATTATAAGCTAGTTGACTAATTTAGACTAGGTTCACACATGGAATGAGATCAGATATATTCCACGTGGCAAGATTCAGATACATTTCAAAGTTTCTTTTTCAAGTTCTAGGAAAGCCAATATATGGAATAAATTTGTGGCACTTTTAGCTTTCAAAATTTAATGTTTCTCTTATTTAGACAGATGTCATTTGTTGGTAATATTGTCCTTTCCTTGCCATGTTCTCTTGGAATTTCTGTTTTCCAAAGGAAAGGAAAATATATTTTGTGCTTTGTCTATTAAATATTTCTGTTGGGAAACTGGCAATTTCCTACTATCCATCTCTCACTTTTGCAGGCCACTCTTCATAGTTGAAGATAATGTGAAAGAAGAGTCAGAACCACTTTTACTCTTCTAAAGATATCCCAATATATGATTGTATTTATAATCGTATTTATATTTAAATAAAAAAAAAAAAACCAGAGTATCTTTTCCTTTGTAACTACTGATTTTTCAGTAGTCATGTAATCACTGAGTTTGGAGATAACCTTAGGTACCATTCTCCACCCCAAAATTATTATGTAATTCATAGTAATGTCTTTAAAACAGTTTATTCTTGGGTCTTTACAGTCATGTTTCTGAAGAGTGGCTCTCTAAACTTCACTTTGTAGAATGAAATGTAAATGTGAGAATTTATGTGTTTAATTTTTTTAGCATCCCCATTCCATATTATGACAGTGTTTGATCTTTTACATTTTCCTTATTAAAAAAGTTATACACAAAAATGTAGCCATCTACACAAATATTTCCTCAGCTGACTTTCATATTTTTTGTCTGAAGTTGCCTCAGTCAGAAAGTGTCCCTCAAGAAAAATGATGGACACCAAAATATGTCAGCCTTTATGTTCAGTCAGTATCCATTTCTTCTGATTTAGTACATACCTAGCACCAGTGTGGGAGTGTATAATAGTTTTATCCAAGAAGAAATTAAATTATGGTTTTGATGACACTGAAGGAAGTAATAATTCTGCAGGGTTTAAGTCTGCATAATCAACACAGTCCAGGCAGTTTAGTTTGGGTTATGTCTGACCTTATTGCATTATGTTTCCAGGTTTAATAATTAGACCTTCTATCAGAGTTTTGCCATGTATTTATTTTAGTTTCTCTTATTTGTTCATTTTTAATTTGTTAACAGTAGAAGATGGAAAAATTGTATTAACTGAAGTATTTGTTCATGGTTTGAGAGTCGGAGCAGATAGGAGTTTGCTTTAGTGGGTAATGTCATGAAATGGAGCACAGATTATAATTTTTTTTTGTGTATATTATTTAAATATATGAAACATTTTAATGGATTAGGTTCAAGTTTTCTGCAAATGTGCAATTTTAATTTAGTGCCTTGTTTTCCTTTTCCTTTTGCACGATTGGTGTCATTGGAATTGTGGAGATGGCTTCTTGACACCTATATTTTAAACAAAAACTCGAAGTTCTAAGGGCAGACTTGCTATTTCCATATGAAAGTTGTCCCTGAGTTAGACTTTCAAGATTGTCTCATTTTTGTCATGGAACAGATCTTGACCTATTGTTCTGTAGGACTCTATTACTGCTGCATGTGATAGTCAAGGTAAAGATGAACTGGAGCAATGGGAAAAAATTAATCCATTCCTGCAAATTTCTGAAGGCTGGAAAAATCTGTGTTCAGAGTTGTTCCTCTTTCAACAGGCCTATTTTATCCATCATTATTCAGTGTGAAGTGTATTTCCTACATCACGTGCATAACCAAAACATGAAAAGTTAAGAAGTACCATGCATTGAAATGTTGATTGTAGTGCATCCTTGTGTCAGTGGTCTCTGGCATATTCTGCTGCTTATCTGACTTTTGAATCCTTGATTGTTATAAAGGATTTGCCAGCAGTCACAAAGCCTTGTCTTCCAGTTTGGCCATGTATTGTTTAAAAAGTTTATTTACTTGTTTTTTAAAAATCGTATTTTTAAAAAACTTTAATGTGGCAGAGATAAAAGATAGACGTCTTTTGTTTGTTGGAAGAATCCCCACATTTAATTTATCACTCATTAGCCTTTTCTTCATAGGCTTTTCTATCTCTTAAGACGTTGAGCTGGAACACACACACACACATATATGTATATATATGTGTGTATATATATATGTGTGTGTGTGTGTGTGTATGTAAACCCCACATTTGGCTTTGGAATCTTTTCATTCTATCACAGTTTTCTACATCTAATCTGTAGTATATTGGTGTTACTTCGATCTGATGAGATACAATTTCATTTCACAACCACAACATTAACAGTAATGATAATAATAGCAATAGCTCATAGAGATTATCCTTTAGTATAAAAAATTATGTTCCACACAGCACTTGCTTCTGTTCCATAGGAAATGATGGAAAGGATATTTATCTTCTTCCTTATTTGTAAGAGAAGACAGAGATAATGTTTGTGGGTGCCATAAGCTTTTTAGATGTTTTGGGGAAACTGAAAGCTACTAAGGTATGATACAAATAAACAAAGGACATATTTGTCTCCAGTATCTTTAAGTCCAAAGTGAAAACCTTGGGTTGAAAGAACTTTTATTTTCTTGTACCTTATCTATATAGGCACAAGCAAAAAGACAATTACATTCATATCTATATGAAATCCCAGTGGAAATAAATCTTTTTAATTGTATTATGGTTCTTTGTATCAGTCCTAGGTTCATGACATTTACTTGCTTCTTTGTGGTCTACTTATAATTAAAATATGTATTCTTTTTGTTAATACTCCGTGTTGAAATTAGTCAAAGATGCATGATACTGTTCAGAAAACACTGTAGTTCATCTTTTAAACATGAACTCTAATGTAATTTTTAGAAGATGTTTGATTAAAATTGGAAATTACTTTTGGGATGAAACTTTCTGTGTTTCTGCTTTAAAGTGTGAGTACTTTCAGGAAAATCCCATACAACCAACCAAGCAAGTCTCACAGAGAGATGTTCTTCCATAAATTTGGAGACATGGACACCAACAGTAGAACTTTGCACTTATCTTGAGTAGATGATTAGATTAATAGAAGTTGGAAAATATGGAATAATTCCTTTTATGTCCATTTTTGTGCAAAAACTTTATATCCCTGAGCTTTGGACTATGCAAATTATTTAATTATTGATAATGACATAAAATCATTGAAATGTTATAGATCTGCTTACTTTAATTTTGTTGTGTGTTGGAAAAGAGAAATAGAGGCACTGTAGTTTCTTAAAAAAAATTTGAAGTGAAACTTTGCTGGTATGATTGTGATCAGATTGTGGGGTTGGATTGCAGACTAGAGTTGTTTCTAGACTCTGAGAGGCTCTTAAGGAAATCTGACACCTTGAATGAAAATAATTGTATTAATGCAAAATCTAAATGCTCCTTCAACAAAGAGCATTTCAACAGGTCACAAAAGGTAAACTCTATCAAGACGGGCATTTTTTCTCTTTGTACTAGTTCATCACCTAAAGTGTGGTACACTTGTAAAAAACATTCTGGAAACATCAGGAGTAAATTTGAGTACTAAACAGTATTTGAAGTAAATCCAGACAGCATTTAAAATATAAAAAAATGAATTTGGAAAGCTTTCAGTTTTGTTCAAGGTTACTTAAGCAATTGTTTATGCTTGGGATGCACTTTATATTGGGCCAAAGAAGTCTTCTGGTCTTTTCTCAGGTGTTATCTTTTAGGAAATTGAGTGTGTGTGTGTGTGTGTTGGCTGGCACAAGGCACAGTAAGCTTTGGCCTAAAAGAAAAAAAAAGAAAAAAAGGAGAAAACTACTAAATTCTTGAGTATCATGAATTATCATTTGAAAACTTCACAAGTGAGCAATGAAAGGCATTCAGAGTAATTTGGTGTAATTACTATCAAGATCAGATCTTAAATGCACAAAGATTTCTAAACCCAACAATTATTTGAAAGGAATGTAAATATATCTAGATAAACACTTTGTACAATTCGAAGTAGAAGATTCTCTGTATCTTTAGTTTGATAATTATAGACTGAAAAACTGAGCAAGATGGGGACTTATGGATATTTGTAGATATACCTTAATATATAGATATTAAGTACTGTTCTTAACATTAGCAAAAAATACTTACAGAAATAATTATAGTCAGTATTGCATGGAAGTGTGAATGTCTCTATGTCTATGCTGTCTTAGAGATAATTCTTAAATATTCACAAAAATTACAGCAAGGAGCTGAACTAATGCATATTCTGGTGAGGCTGTGAAAATGTAGCCCAAAAGAATATTTATTACTTTGTCTTTAAAGTAATTTGCTTTGAAACAGTTTTATTATGCATCAGATTTATCTTTTTTAGAAATTAAATTAACATATGCATTGATTTTAATATTATACAATTAAAATATTTTAAATGCATTAATTTTAAGCACTATACGTTGTTTGTCTTCTCTAAAACCTCGTTTCAGTGTTGTTATTAAAATGGAAGATGGTGTTGGTCAAAACAGTTGACTATGAACAAAAAAATTTATAACAATATGATTTCTTAATATTTTTCATATTGTTTTTATTGTTCATATAAAGTGGATATTTCTATTAACTTTTTTTCAGTAAAAGTATTATATTCCATTGTTTGTATTTTGATACCAGCAAGGATATGGGAATTAGTTGCTCATCTCACTTTATCATAAATGCAGGTGTGTGCAGACTAGACTGAAATTACACTTGAAAGTAATCATCCATGCAGCCATAAAGCCCTCGCCTAAAAAGAGCTATTGAGTCTGAAAATGTTGTAATTTACTTCTATTTTATTTGCAGATTGCCTTCTCACAGCACAATACTATAATGGATCTGGTGCAGTTCTTTGTCACCTTCTTCAGGTAAATTGCTTTTTTTATCTTCTGACTGAAATCCTGATGACTCTGCCATCAAACCAGTATCTTAACCAGCTTCTGAATCTTGAGAAATGCCTAAAAGGAGGCCTTCAAACTCTGTTCCCTAATTTGCACCAGTGGAGGGTCCTGGCCAATTAAAGGCAGTTGCTGGAATCTTGAATTGTATAATTGTGTATTTCATATTCAGTGGTACAGTCTTCACACCTCCTAAAGATTAGTTGGGTTTGTACCATATATTATGGTGATTAAGAAAAGCCAGCTAAACTCAACTAATTCACGTGTGTGGTTTTTCTATAAACACTTTTATGGAATTATTTAAGTGATGGCTCTGTTCAATAGCTTGTTATTTTTAAAAAAGCACAGCACGTCAGTACTAATACTTTCATGTGTTAGAGATTAATTGTGAAAGGCAGTAGCTGATGCCTGAGATTTGGTTCTGGCAGCAATGCAGAGATTCAACTGCAAATGAACAACTTTTCTAGAATGTGAACAAAACTCCTCTGAAAGACTTCTGAAAAGTTCAGCTATCTTATAAAATGCCACAAACATGAATATACACGGATTAGTTACAGTGCTTTGAAATCTTGCTGTGAAGATATTTCCCAATAACCATGAAGTGCACACAAAATATGAACAGTGACAGACAGGTATGTTTATCAGCCTTTCTGTGTTTCTAGAACGGCTGTGACTTTATTTCTCAAGTTCACAGTAGGGCTTCTCTGTTGACTTTAATCACTGTGCTCTGAGGAACTGTACCTAAAGAATCAGACTCTTAAATACTGTGAATGGTCCAAATTCTGTTTATTGTTGTTGCCAAAAAGGGCACAGAAATGAACAGAGCCTGAAGTTTTCTGTACCCAGGGCATTGGCTAATGGAGAAGAGTTTAGTAGATGATATAAAATATCTCATTTCTCCTCATTCACCACAAACAGAGCAAAAAAATGGTGATTGCCTAAAGGTCAGTCTAGTGATGTCTTGGGTGTTTGGTTTTGGTTTTTTTTTATATTTTGGGGTTTTTTTCTCTTTCTTTCATGGGGAGACAGCAAGCTCTAAAATTGATGATGGTTGTGCAAACATTTAGATTACAAACCCATATAGAAGAAAACAAAGTCTGTCCAAGTACAGCAGACCAGATCCTGTGACAAATAGCAGAGGTAAACTAAGAGCAGTTTGTTGGTGCTCTGTGCCCTGGTGTGCAGCCTTAGAAAAGGTGAGCTATAGGCTCTTTGGTGGTGCAGCCATCTCTGTGGGTACATGGCATTGTCCCTCCTGGTGTGATGGTCTGTCCCATGCAGTTTGTTCTGGGTAAATGCACAGGTAGGATGTCAACAGTTTGTAGCCTAAAAGAATAATTTTAATAAGAGTTTTTTTTGTTTCTTGTTTTGTGTGGGTTTAGGTTTGTTTGTTTGTGGGGTTTTGTTTTGTTTACTGAATGGGAATGAGGTGTATTGTGACTGTGGCAAATCACAGTGGTGACAGTAATAACCCTGGCTGTATTTACTAAGATTATTGATAGATAAAATAATTGTGTTTAAAGATAATTTGAATGTGCTTGATAACAAAATGGATTTCAACATACTTTGATAAACATGCCTTTACGTTTCTCCCATCCAGTATTATACTCCTACTTCTGAGAATGTGGCAAAATGCTGCTGCCAAAGCAGCAAATAGACCCATTTGACAATAACAGCTATTCAACAACCAGGCAAAAGTATAGTTTAAAACTATTCCTTTATAGGTTTTGTGTTCCAGACTGAAAGATGAAAAGGACATTTTACTTCTTGAATCAGAAACATCAAAACAGGCATTTTAGAACTGTCCTGATGTAGCAAAATGTTTTAAAAGTATTGCTCTGCAAGGACTTTATTTAAAACTATACATAATGAATCACAAAATCTGTGATTAGCTCTGCAATTAATGCTTCATCTACTAAGATACTGATATTGTATATCCTAGAACAAAAAAGTTCTAGGATAAGGTAAAGATAAGTAGAAGTTATATTGAAAAAAAATAAGCAGAATATTTTTGAAATGTTAGTGCTTCAGACCATGATATACATTTTTAAAAACCCCCACCCTATTTAATTTCATTCTTTTTCTACTGGAATGTTTTGTTGCAGCTACTGGTTCAGTGACCTTTGCTCTAAGAATAAAAATGCACTGTAAGAGTAGTAACAGATTCCAAACCGTCTCATAGAAAGCAGTGCTCAGTGCCTTGAAGACTTTTAGCCATCACACAAATTGAGCAGTTTGTGACTATTTTCCTTTCCACCTTCTTTGAAGAAGTACAGATATCATTGGAAAATTTCACAGGTGGCAAATGTGCATGATCTTCCTGACACTGAAGAAATGCAGTATGCACAGTTAAAGAAAGTATTTTTCTGTATTACCTTGACCACTAAATCCCACAATATTCTAAAGTTTGGTACTTCTGTTTTTTGTTTCAAACTCTAAGGGATAAAGAAATTGTCAGTGTTTTCAAGTTTTACATGAATATATGGATTTAGCTAAATAGGTGCCAGAACATTTTAGACATTTCATAAAGGTATATGAAGTAGCTTTAGTTTCTGAAAACACTGTTTGCTTCTTTAGATCGCATCTAACATCCCTGAAAATTGATTGTTCAATAATTGTTAGTTTTTATTATCTGTGATATGAGTAAATCCTAAATGGAGAGCTAAGAAACACTTGATTTCTGTACCTGCTTTTAAATAAAATTATAACAGTATAACAGAATTTATAACAGTACTTAAGCAATTCCCAGATAATTATTCGTATTAAGAATCTGAAGCATAAGTTCTGGTAAGAAATGTGGGTAAATCTCATAATCAAAAACCAGGCAAGCATGAAATTGGTGCAGATGACAAAGGTTAGCTGTTAAGATACTCGTGATAGGAAATGATAAGCAAGTGCTACTGCCAGAACTATGTTTTTAAAGCCTTTTTCAAATGCATCGTAACAACTACTACCTCAGGAGGCATGTTCTCTGAACTCCCAGAACTATTACTTCCTTGCCTCTGGTGCTTTGGGTGAAGCTGACTGACTTAATAGAATATTTTAGTTACTTTTGTAATATATCTCCATACTGTCCTAAATTACAAAATCTCCAGGTTTTAATAAGTAGAGCACTGTTAAACAATATGGACTCTTTGAAAGTTTGAAAATCCTTCTTTTGTGTGTGCTTTAAGAAATTCCATGAAAAATTATCGTCATTTAGGATCCAGGGTACATTCTGTTACATCTTTCTGTGAGCAGTATAAATGAGAGAAAACAATATTCAAAATATACCCAGTGCTTATTGCAGAAGGAGAGGATGGGTATTTTGGTAAAGATGAGCATGAGCTACAACAGGAATTGCAGCAGATGCTGAAGAACCAGTTTATTAACTCCATATGTAGGACTGTGCTAGAATCTCTGAGCAGTCCCTTCAGTTGTGTTCCCTGCAGTGGGAGGAGGTGGCTGCATTTCAGCAGATTCAGAGCTCCTGAGAGCTGCAGTGCTTGAGTCCACCACCCTGGGGGTGAATTTGCAATGGGAGAACTCCTGTTCTTTACCAGCATCCTTTGGTCTGTATCCCTGCCTTCATGTTTTGTTTCTGTTAAAATAAAGGATGGTAAATTAGTGCTGGATTTTGGCATGCTTATCTTTATGAGATTGAATATTGATCTCCATGAGAAAGACAAAAAAGTATGTTGGGATCAGATCATGTCCACCATGGCTGGGAACTCAGAAAATCCAGAACTCTTATAAATCCAAATTAGAATATTTTATAGTAATATGAAAATCAAGTTATTGTAGCAAAATGGATTTTGCTTTTGGGGCTAGAATAAAACTGATTTTTACTTAGTGATGCATTAGAAGTTTTCACCTCACTTAGAAGCACAGAGCTGTTGGAATTCCACTGGGAAAAACACGTCTGTACTGTGGTGGGCAATTTCAGTTGGGTTTCCTTTCTTTAAATATTTGTTTTAAATTGTTGAATGTGGCTTTGTGTCTTCTGCTCTCTGAATCACACAGAAACTTTGTCATCACTGTGCAGTTATTTGATATGTTCATATTTCCAGAGAAGGCAGCCACTTGTTACTGGCCTGCAGGCAGAGATTCCCCAGTACCACTGGATCAGTTGCTCATCAAAACAAGGGATGAGTCACTTAATCCATCAGTGAACAGAATTGTTTGCCATTATTTTCTTCCTGTTTTTCATCTTTCTGTTTGTCCTTGGAGTCATTTGGAAGTGTGTGTGAGTGCACTAGAGCTCATCATATCTTGCCTTCAACAGACACTGTTCCTCAAAACACAAAATAGTCACTCAGATATCTGAAGATGACCTATGTGCCTGCTTGGCATAAAACAAGTGTGGGCTTTTTCCTTCCTTAAAGTCAGTGCCTTTAAATCTTGGAAGTCTCACTTCCTTTATTTATCAAATGCAGTGAAAGGTGTTCATTGTGCCTCCTGAAGCTCTGGCATTTTCTCCTTTCAGGGGTGTTTCTTTCTACAGCTGCATGGGATTTTGTATCCTAAGAAGCATCACAGATAATTCATACAATGTTTATGTTTTGATTCCCTACATTTTGTTTTGTATTTTCTTAACTCCAGTTAGTCAGTTGATTTCTTAGACTTCCACAGCTTCAGTGCTCACAGCAATTTTTCTTCTAGACTTCTTAATCCTGGTCACTTTTTTATGAAACTCCAGTTCACTGTACTTTAAACAAAATAACTTGAACAGGTTTTCATGTGTGATAAATGGACTTGAAATTTTGCTTTTGTCATTTTAATTCCAAAGAGAAGGAATTCAGTCTTCTTATGACATATATCAGTTGCAAAGTTAACTTCAGGAGTTTTCTCCCAGATGTAAGGAATACAGTGAAGTGGAGTGAAAGCTTGATGAAGGAAAACAATAACAAAAAAATAAAGGAAGTAAAAAATATTAGTGTTTTCCTTCAGGCTGCAGTGTCATTGTCCATTACAACGGGTGACAAGCAGCTTTGTGTCTGCAGGCACGGTTGGTGTGACGGGCTGGGCACTGAGTGACAGCCAAGAAATGAGCAATCTCCTCATGGCAGGGCAGAAATATTCCAGGTCCCTGTGCTCAGCTGTAATAAATCACAGAAAGAGAGAAAAGACAGGGCTAGACCGTGTGCTATGCTGTGAGTTTCATACACCCAAAAATATTAAAGCTGATTATTCCTTTTTAGAAGAGATGTCTTAATTCAAAGGAATTCATCTTCTGTACTGGAATATTAATGCGAATATTCCAGTAAAATTTCCTGGTACCAAATGAAGCATTTTGTGTGGGATGTGTGTGGTCTTTCTAGTTTATCTGTAGGAATCCAAGGTAGTGATGGCATGCTTTGCCAATAAGAAGCAAAATTACGGAAATTCTACTGTGGACTCCAAAAGCCACACTAAGAATTACACAGTAAAAAGTAGTTATATGATCTATTTAAGTTTTTTAACCTGAATTTAATCTTCATATGTGTCCCAATCATATTCTATATCATAGCTGGTTTTCTGTTTTCAATAATGTTTTGGGTGATATTTTAGGAAAACACTCACCACTTAGAAAAATTATATTTCTTTCCTAATATGTTTTCAGTCTTTATTAGTTGAAATTCTAATATCAGGTTTAGAGCAATCAGAGTCTTTGTATTCTTTATCCGGTACAATTACAGAATTTTTTGCGTTCTTCTTGAATGATGCTTCTTTGGCCTGGAAATCTAAAAATCCTTGCTCTGTCCTCAGGAAAATTTAATTTTAACAAGACTTTTAATATGGAAAGTTATGGCTTTTTTACACCTACTCCTTTGAGCGTACTTGCCTCTTTGGAAAAAGTATTGGAAATGCTACAGATTGAAGGGAAAAGTTTTTTGGAATGTGTTAAATTTCTTCATTATATTTCAGTCTATCATGCTAAACAATGCCGGCATGGTATGGTGGCTTTCTAAACATATTTCATATTTCTGTGATGTATTATTAAAGAATAATAGCTGCACTAGAGAGAGCAGTGGAAAATAAGAATGAGCAAAAATATTGAAAAAATATTGAAAACATATTCTTGAAATAATGTGAATCTTTTGGTTTGGAAGACTGTTGAAATTTAGCATTGGTGACAATTCTTCTTCCGTAAATTCACTAGCTGACAGTAATTAGAATAAATGAGTCTTTCTCCACCCCCCCCGCCCACAATTTAAAATCCTAAATTAGCATAAATCAGGAAGACCATTGCAAAAAAAGCAAAAATGAAAGCACAACTATTTTGTAATAGAAACAATATATTCAATTTCTAATTATTCTGGAAAGCTACCACAGAAAATATTAAATTCCATATTTCATAATTTGCCCAAAATTTCAGTGGGCATATATATATAAATTTTATATGGTTGTTTTAGTTTTTTTTACATGTAGCATCACTTATTGAGAGAAATATGGAGAATTTCACCCATGAAGGGCAAAGCCATAAAACTATATGAAAGGTGAAAATCTTTTCCATGACTAAAAGAAACATAATCACGCTTAATGGATGTGATGTTCTATTTATTCTGTGGAGATTAATTTCATTTTACATGAGATTAAATCACTTTGATTGTAAATCTTTTTTATTTGTTGCCTCAAAGAGGTGAGAGGATGAACTACGGAGGGTTAAAGTTCACATTTAGAGCTTTATTGTGTAATATATTTCAGAGTCCTCTTACATGGTTCACTTTAGTCTGGTATTGGATTGGCAGATTAAATAGGAATGTTGGTCTCTCAGTAGCACCTTGGTGTACACTGCATCTATTTTCCCTTTTTAGTTGAATATATAGGCTGTTTGTATAATTGATCATTCATTCATGCTTTGCTATAGCAACTTGTGGTATATTTAACATAAAACCACAGCTTTGTGGATATATGCATGAATTATGTATGTAGGAAAATAGAAATCTAAAAAATGTATGTATGCTTTTTTTTTATAGGTTCTTTTTAATAATTATTTTATTGAATAAAGTTATTTAACACCCCCCTCCATCCTCTATAACATTGTGGCACACGTACATAATGCAAAAAATGCCAATACCTTTTTTCATAATAAATTTTCTGCTAATTACAAATTCCCTGTTCAAACATTTCTTTTGTCTTTGCTTTCAAGGAGATTTTTGATGTTTCATTGCACAGGAAAGACCAATAAACCCAGGCTTTGCAGAGGCAGTTGTCAGAGATTATTTTAAACTGTTATGGGAGTTTATGCCTTGGGAGAGGAGGAATTAAGTTGGTTTTCTGTATTCAAGATATATTAATAAATTATTTAGCACAAAAATAGTAGCTATTCTGACTAACAAATTAATACATATTATATTTATATTGCATTGCTACTGCTTACTTTAAAATATAATTAATATAAAATACAGTTCCCACCATTGATATTTCAATCTCCCCATTTCCCATTATGCATTCAGACCTTAAATTGTAAAGCTTTATTAATACCATTATTGAGGTCTTAATTTATCATTTTACTTAATTTTGCTCTTCTGACTCAACAAAATTATTTTCATGATGTTTCTAATAGTAATTTTTAATGTGCTGCTCTGGAGACTTACAGCATTCTTTTGGTAGTATCATGGTTTTAACCATGACAAAGTAAAGCAAATCTAATGGGGATATTTTTTTCCATGCATTCTTACCAAAGACAGTGTTGAGCCTGGAAGGACCAGATTAGAAGGCAGATATGTATTTCTTATTACCTCTTAATCTGTTTTGTATTAGTTTGGTAGTTGTGGACATGTAAGAACAGAATTTTAAGGGCAGTTATGTGACTTTCATGAGACACTTTATGGAAGAGTTATTTATGGGGATATATGTATTTTCAGGACTGCATAAAAAAATAATGTTTTAATCAGTCATCTGGATAAGAAGAATTATCTGTGTAATTAGTTTCAAATGAACTTGAAACTTGTTGCATAACTTGTGTAAATTCCATTTGAGACACAAATAAATACAAATTTGCATTTAAATGATTTTTTGTAATACTTCGAGTTTTAAATACGATCGTAGATACTTTACCTCATATTCAGGCATTTCTTTAACTTTGCAGTTTGGAAAGTAAGAACTGAGTGTCAGAACCCTCTGTGTGGCTTTTGGATTACAGGGTTCACATTTTCCTTGGGTTCCTTTAATTCAGAAAGAAACTGGTGGGGAAAAGAACAGAATATAGATCTAGGTTGATGGAAAAAGCCCTGTCATATTTAAGCTTGTGCAACAATGACATTTTGTAGCTGAAGATGGAAAGATTGCAGCTCTTGGCTAATCAGTTGCAGAAAATGGAGTGTGGGAGCCAGTGCATGGAGCTGCTGGTGCTGGTGGCATTGTCATGACAAGCAGGAATAGGAAAAGGACCTTCCTGAATCACCTGGACGGTGATGCTGGCTTTGGGGGCAATGCCTTTCACTGGCTGTGCCAGCCAGAGCTCCCCCTGAGCAGGAATTCAGCACTCCTGCCTGAAATGTCATGGCTTCACAGCCAGGATTTATTTCCCTGACCCCACACACTGAGTTACCATGAACTGGAATTTACATATCCTACTTCCTTGCTAGCCAAGACTACTTTTCCCTTAGTCTTTACACATGTAAATTTGGAATTGAAACACTTCATTCCCAGAATCGTTCTGAATTGCTAATCACTGAAATTGTCCTACTTATAATGATGTTTATAAAACTTTGTGATTCATAGCAATTTAATTAATAATTAAAAAATTTTAAAAAATTACACTGCTGTCATACATATCAGACTTCTAATTTTATGTTTACAATGCTTTGTGCTTCAGATAATCCTGTTGAAATCTTTGGAGCTGCTTGTCATGTGTGTACTAGTTAACACAAGGATGGCTGAACCCAGCACATCATAATCATAAACACAATGTTCTTGTCAAGTACAATGAGAGAAATCAATTGCTGTGACAATAATTGCTATTTGAAGTCATGGTGTTAGAAAAATAATTGTTCAATTATTTTTATTTTAGAATTGTGCTTGCTTTATAAAATATCAATTAAAATGGGCTCTATTTGCCAATAAAAAGATAGTAAATAATGTGTTGGGAAAGCAGTTCTTAGAAAAACAGTTAATGTGATCTGTTGGGAAACTTTTGCAGTACTACCTTGAAAATATTAACTTAGGTATGAGACTTGTTTTCTTTGCATATATCCACATTAAAAAGCTTTTTTGTCATCAGTTTGTTTTACTGAATATGTTAAATCGTTGTTCATTTTAGTACTAGAAGGGAAACAACAGAGCATGGGGTCAATCTTTAGATTGCTAATTAGGGAACTGTCAATTTTTGTGCCCTTATCAAAGAAAGATCAACAGGCACGAAGTTTGTGGGTACAGAGGGATATTTAATTACTGTCTCAGCACAGCAAGAGTCAAGTGATTGAGCAATAATTGCCTTGATGGCCCAACTCCTGTGTTCAAAAAAAGCCTTTAAAATACGTGCAAATATATATGTGGGCAGTAAATTAGTCTGCTATGCCCCTAACAAACTTCGTGAAAGGAATTTTGGGAGCTTCTGTCTCTCTTGGTGACAGTGGGGACAAACAGATCATCTCTTGGGCAAGATGGTGCTGAGGGCCTGACATCCTCACTGAATGCATTTTTTTTTTGTCTTTGAACTAGCTCTAGTTTAGTTCCATGGACTGACAGCCAGCTTTGGGTTGGGAGTGAACATTGCACATCTTCTAATTCAGCTCTAGGGTTGGTCCACAGGGGCACTCAGGGGTTGGCTCAAAAGCCCATTCCAGATCCACACTAAACCAGCAATGCAGGAATTCCCCTTGGAACACAAGGATGGGTCTGTCACGTGCTGGAGCATGGGGACAGGATGATGGCACTTGGTAGAACAGTCCTGACACCCTGTGCTGGCCCAGCTGTGCTGCTCCCAGGGTGGATACAACCAGGGATGCTGCCCCACGCTCAGCTGGGGTTGCTGCTGTACCTTGTCCTGTAAGAGCAGTAAATGTGCTGGGTGCTCAACATAGAATCTCACATCATTTTTCATTTTAGTAGATTTAAAAGTATACTAGATGCAAGTTAAAGTTTTGAAAAAGTGTTTGCTTTCATCCATCTGTGGAAATTTATTTTGAATTATTGTGCAAATTACTGTCCGAAGTAAAATCGTAGAAACAACAGTTACTCTGTATGTTAAATAATCAGAAAATGAGAAAAGAAATAACAAAGGATGTCACATTTTGTTTTGTTCTGTTTACCTTCCATTTACTGTGTTGATTCTTAAAATATTTATGCTCAGCTCATGAAACTTGTTCCTTTTGCATCCCTGTAAAAATAAGTAAATTATTTCATTTTTTTAAAAATAATACTTTGATACAATATGTAATTTATAGGCATTCATATGTAATGGGAAAAAAAAGGAATTCTATAGTGTACTTATAATGTATTCATAGAGCTTAAGTCACAAATGGGTCATTAATTCATCTAGTCTAAACAGGCTGATCATTACATTTCACAGATTTCTCCCTCTGTTTATCCATGCAATTTAGGTTTCTTTAAGGTTATCTACAGATTTTATTTCAGTTTGCCCATACCAAGCAGCAACACATCCACTAATTCTCCTAACATTTTTTAGTTTTCCTCTTAAAGAAACACTGAGCAACTAATTTCTGAGTTATGGAAAACATTTTCATTTCCTCAGCCAGGTCTGCACTAAATATGCCTAAATGTGACCTCTGGAAGTCAAAAATTTACTTTGTAGCTTGCAGAAATAGTCAGAAATAGTTGCAGACAGTAATTATTCCTTGCAATTTCCCTTATCTTTGTTCTATGAAATCACTATTTCTGTTTTCATACTACCCAAGGCCCTTCTGGGAGGAGCATCTGCATATCCGGAGCTCCCTGCTAGGTCCTGGTGTTCTCTTGCAGCCTCTCCTTGGCCTCTTTCCTCTGCTGTGTTGGACACAAACTGTGTCCAAGACTTCTTTCTCTGCAGTTCACGGGTTCTCCAATTATTTATTATCTCCAAAATCATGCTAGGACAATAACTTCCAATCAACCTGTAACCTGGGCAGCTGGTGATGGATTGTTCATTTTCAAGCATGCTTATTTAGTGTTTCCTCCTGTTTTGTTCCACGTGGTTTGAAGGGGAAACTGCAAAGCTGTATCCTTATCTTCTGGAACTTTATTTCTTTGTTCTGGAGAGCACAAAATCTTGATAGTGCTTGGGCTGCTGTGGTTTTAGGAGTGTCTTACGTCAATTGTCTTATTGGGAAGGTTTATGTTGCTAAGAGCAGAAATTAATTTACTCTGGGTTAGCATTTCATAACCCATGTGCTTTGCAAAGGCGTTTATCCACATATTGGTTTGTTTGGATGTCACTCAGAGTCTTAACTGGAGAGTCAGAGATGGTGGACATAATCTATGATCATGTGGATTAACTGCAGGCAAGTTTCCACTTGATCTTTTCCAAAAGTGAATTTATTAATTTGTAAAGTCGCTGTCAGCAAAAGATTTTGTCCAGATTTTGAACACTTTTTGTGCTTTTTTCTGTGTATTCTCTCCATGTTTTCCAATCTCCTTTCAGAAAATGCCAATGGCAGAGCTTTAGGAACAAGTCTGATACGATCTGTTTTGGCAGTACCTTGTAGAGTGATAAATTTATCTCTCAAGTGCTGCTTACTATTGTGCACCTGAGTATTTAAGGTTGTTTTAACTCTTTTGGTTTCAGCATCCCAACAGTAATTCATAGTCAATTGTCATTCACATTGGTCTCTAAACTGGTTTGGGAATTGCTTCATTCCAAGGGGAAGATAAATCCTTTGCTTTGTAAATGAGGCTTGACTTCCTTCTTCTCATAAATACAACTTGGCAGTGATTGTGTATTTAAAAAAAAAAAATCTAAAGATTGACCATTGTACAATGCCTTTATCCTCTGTGCCATTAACCATTACTAATCACTTTTGTCTTTGTCCCATGCATGAACCTCTCAGCTATTATATATTTGTCCCATCAAAACTGAGTGCATCTGAAACTATGGGAGTTTTGCAATCCATTTACAAATTCCCTTTTCTGATGTTGGTCCCCTTCTGACTGTTTCTTTTTAATCTGCCTGCTGGCCAATTTTTAATTCATTTAATTTGCACTGCGCTTACTTTTTTTATATCTCTGTCACAAGGAGGAGATAAGAAGTATAATGGGAAACTGGAGAGCATCCACCTACACCCATGCTGCTGGTTTTTTACATTTTTTCCTGTGATGTTAATATCTTTATCATGGCTTCCTTCAACTCCCTATTATTTCAAAGCCAAAGGGAACTTATTTCTCCTACCATTTCATTCCCCTGGCCAAGCTGACTGCTTTCCTTTATACCTTTTAAGTTCAGCTTAGATTTTTATAGATAAGGTGGTGGTTGCTTCAAGGTACAGGTACACTATAGATTTATGCACTGACATCCCAATGCTTTCTGGTTTGTTCTTTATTCCTCTTCTAATCTCTTTCAACATACTGTTTTCTGTTTTGACTGCTACTAAACATTCAGTTGATATGTTCAAAGAACTATCTACAATGACTTCAAGATCATTTTATTGAGTGGTAATTGCTAATTTAGAACCTATCATTGTGTATTTGTAGCTAGTTGTGTTGTTTTTTTTTTCTTGTGCACATTGCCTTCAGTTCATTGTCACTGAATTTCATTCTCTTATTTTGTTGCCAAGTCACTCTGTAGTGTGAGATCCTTTGCAGTCAACTTTAATTTTTATTGCCCTACATAAACCAAGGATGTTATCTCACCACAGCCTGGAACTAGGTTAATTTCACAAAGTCTATTTTCCATGTCTTCTATTCTTTAGCATGAATGTTTATTTTTCCCCCCTTCTATTTATATTTAACCTCCCATTAAAAAAAAAAAAAAGAGAGAGAGAGAGAAGAAAATGAAATATTTACTTACCAAGAAAAGATTATACAACAGTCACTTTATCAATGCTGTAACTTCCAATGTTTATAGTATTTTATGGGTGTGTCTTTGAGACACTCTGGTTTTAGCTTTGCAAGTAATTGATGTTTTGACTGATGACAAGAAAATTCAGTGTGTGACCCACTCCACTGACGTACAGAGCACAAAATCAATTTGTCTGAAGTCTTTCAGCCAGAACTCTGAATATTTTCTATTCTACTAACTTAAGAGAACTGTTCAAGAAATTAATAAATGTGAAGGACAGAATTTTCTAAGGGTAGAGATTCTGTTCCTGGTCATAATAAAGCAGTCACAGAGTGTAAGGCTGTCTTAGTTTCTTGTGTCCAGCTCCCCTGCATGTATTAACCTTTTCTAAATTCCAGGAGCACTGAGTTGATAATTGCAAACAGAGTTGCTGTTGTTTCACTAATTTAGTGGGTGTTGGAAGGACTGTAGAGGAGGAAAAGAGTGACATGGCTTTCCCTTACTTCATGCACAGCATCCCAGTGTATAGCAGCACGTCAGTACCCCGATGTTGCCCTAAAGCATCTGTTGCAGGTACCAGCTGGACAGTGCAGTGTAGAGGAGGGGAAACATTTCTGGAAAATACTATTTATAAGTACTTCTTGACTTAAAAACCTTAAAAGATGTTGCTGCAAAACTGAATTTATTCTGGTGGTCAGTGGGTTCTTTTTTTTAGTTCTGCTCTTCCCTAGACATCAAAAATTAATTTACAGTCACTTGTATTTGCTTTTAAAGGGAGACATTGGTGATATTTTGCACTTATGCACAGTACTCCTCTGAACTATACTGCTTACAGAAATCTTGGTATTTCCTGTATTAAAGAATCTATTTTGAAGCTTTTTGGCAGAAAAAAAAATATGAATGCCTAGTATAATTCGGTAGTTAGTGTTGTATTAATTGGAAGCACCATGTACAGCAGAAGAACCAATATGTGTGATAGTTCTACACAATATTGGTAAATACACATAATTATATAAAAAAGCTGTCAAAAAATTTGAAAGATTTTCTGAGTGATTACAAGTGCCAGCTTTAGAAGCCATTTGTCAGTATCCAGAAATACACTAAAAGACGTTGGGAGTTCAATGATCTTTCTAGCAAAACACTTTATAGATTAAATGTTACAATACAACAATATTGGAGGAAGAGAGAAGGTATAGGCTCTGATTATGCACTGCAGGTGTTTAATTTTCTTTTTTTTTTCTTCTTCTGTTGTCTTTGGAACTGTAATGTGGTGATGTCCTTGGAGATGTTTTCCCTGGGCAATTAACCGTAGAAATACTCAATAAGATAACACAGGCCTATTGTCATGTGCAGACCCAGTTTCTCAAACTAATTATAGTCCCTGTGTAGTTACCCTTCCTGCATCCCAGGAAATTACTCAGACTTTTCAAAGTGAAAGAAATACTAATTGGTATGATTTTTTTTTTTTTTTTTGCTATACTTCACCCTCTTTTTTCATCTACTAAACGTGGAACATGCAGTGCATATTTGTGGAGACTGTTGTGGGTACGTGGATGGTTGTACTGGAGCTTATCCCATGCTAATGGAAACAGTAATAACATTTCCAGGAGAAAACCAGAGCATGTGATGTGCATTTGCTTTTGATTTTGGATGTGGATGGTTGACTCTTTGTAATTCTGGTAGAGTTTAGTTTTCCCCAGTTTTTGGGGTTTATTTTTCCATGCTAGAATGCCTTTTTGTTACCTTTGATACCCTAAAAACATAAGCTTTTCACAAGTTACAATTATTATTTTTTCTTTTGTAATTGCAGTTGTTTCTTATCCTTACTGCTGGTAGCTGCTGTCGTTTGGAAAATCAAACAAACCTGTTGGGCTTCTCGACGGAGAGAGGTATCAATAACTTCAACATTATTGTAGTGGCTTTATCTTTCAGAATAAGTTGAGAAATTTGATGAGCAATCACTCCTCTTTCTCCTGTATATGCAATTTAAATACCTATTTTATACGCTTCACTTTTTTATGCTGAAGAAGGAAACTTTATTTCTTTCTCCTGTCAAAAATTAAAGGAATTACAGCACTAGGCTGCAGAAAGGTAAATTTTCCCTATGGTGGCATATTTAGAATATTTAGAAATAGAATTGAATAGAGTGTTTCAGGTGAAAGGATCCTACAAAGAATTTTTCAGCCTGACCACTTCAGGGCTGATGAAAGGTTAAACCATATTATTAAGAGTATTGTCCAAATAAATAGTAATTTCTTATATACTGATGAGCTTGGAGCACTGACTCCTTGCTAGGAAGTCTGTTCCAGTGTTTGACCACCTTCTCTGTAAATAAATGTTTCCTAATATCCAACCTGAACATCCCCTCAAAGGAGCAAAATTCTCTCTCTATTAGAATCAGTAGTTTCATCATTTAAATCTGTGGCACAATTAAAATCTTCAGTAAATATTCATACATAAAGTCACTTTATCCTTTTGTGGTCTAAATTCTTGCAGCTATGTTGAAAAATCTGGCTCAAATCTTTGTTCTTACCTGCTTAACAATTCACTACTAAACATATAAGATTGTATACTAATAGTTGTGGTATTTCATTTTGCTCTCATAAATGAGATCTAAAATTGTAGACAGTGATGTTTTCCCTTCTTGAAGCTTCCAATCTTGATGATTTTTAGAAAGAGCACTTGCTTAATGTGCTATAATCTTGAGGGGTTTTTTTTAAGGCAAGCTTTGGTCTACTTAATGATTTTTTCTTAGTGTACTGGCACTGTGAATGTTTAACTTTTTTACTGTAGATCTACAGTGAATTTATATATGCTTTAAAAGTGCCAGGTAACTAGCACTTATAATTTTCCTTCACCGAAATTATAATGTACTAATGCCAAGGTTTATCTTCAAGTGGTGCTACAAAGGAAAATGTATATTATTGGTACTTATTTCTTTTTGGTACTTTTTTTTATTCATATGAACATTGTTAAGAATTTTCTGAGGGCAAATTCTCATCTATTTCTTATTACTTGCAAAATATAGATGAAATTTACTTTAAACCACATTATTCAACTTAATATTATTTCATTTAAATTTGTCTCAATACTTTGATAGTTCTGTGCAAAACTGTGTTGTGCTGGAATGTAGTTGTTCATTGATTTAATTTCTCATGTTAATGAGGTTAGTTTACTGATGTTTTTAGAACAAATATGAATGTACCCATTTCAAGATCTAGAAGGTCTGGTCTGTATTCTGTGATTGCTCTCCTAGATTTTTGAAATATAATTTTTTTAATGTGGTCTTTAGGCATCATTTGATAAAGAAAACATTCTCATACAAAAAGTTTCTGAAGTTTTCCAAGATTTATTTTCCTAATGCCATCAAAAGTACTTCTAAGACTCTGTAAAAGCTAAAATAAACTGTTTGTTAAATGCAACATTAACATCAATCAGCTTCTTCAGAAGAGCAAAAGAGAAAAACACACTTGGCAACTGGATTAGAACTCAGAGCTTCATTGTCGGTTCTGAATCTTGGCTTTTCTTGAGTATAACTAGAGAAACTCGTTTTTCTATCCTAACTAGAATTTGATATCATTATGAATTGTAAATGCTGAAAGAAATAGCCTTTATTTTCAGTTTGCTCTTGACCACCAGCTGCAGTTCATGTCAAATACAGGTTTTTGATAACATTCCATGCAATATTTTCCTTTAATCTAGCTAGAAAACTTCTTTTTATATGTAACATATTTTATAAGATTTTGCAATTAAGTGTTGCAAATGAATTGTATGAATAACACACAGAGACAATTTACTGTTGAAAAGATTTCTGAAGTATCTACTTTAGAGCCCATTTGGCAATGAGCTTTTCATCTCTTCTATCATTCTTTAAAGACAGGAATGTTTGACTCTTTAGATGTTACCTTCAATATGGACCCAAACTACAGTAATAGAAATAAAACAAGAACACAAATACAGAAAAGCATGCTGTTAAAAGCTGTGAATCCTTTTCTTGTTTCTCTTTCCCCTGAAGGAGGAGGAACATTACCAACCAGTTCTTGTCAACTTTTAGTAATGAATTTTATCAGGCTCTTCAATAAAGCCAGTAATGTTTTTAAGATTTGTAGATCCTTATGTGTAGCTGAAAATTCAGAACCTTGTCCTGTTTTGCCTTCTGACTTTAATGCTTGGCTAAGCTGGAATGTTATTGATTCCAAACTGAACATAGCATGGCCTCAATCCAGTACAAAGCAGGAGCAAGTTGTTTGCATTGTGAAGAGGGAATGTCTCAGTTTTCCTACTAATTTAGAAAGTGTCCCTCCTGTTTCTTTCCTAATTCGTTGCCCATCCATCAAATACTTGCTTTCCACTACTCAGAGCACTGCCCAAATCTTGCTGAGAAGTTTGAATTTAGGCTCTATCATACTTGTACGAAACTGTTACATTGTGTATATATGAAAATGGATAAATGTCTTCCAAAATACTCTAACTGATGTTTATCTACACTGTATTTGACTTCCTTTGCCCCATATCTATAGAGCTTTCAATTTATTTAGTTGAAATAATTTTTCCCTAAGTTAAGACCTTGAGCTTTGGTAATTTTTTGTGCTCATAACAAAATTTTGGTTCATAGTTTTTTTTCTTACCTTCATTGCTATCTCTTAAGACATATTTTATCTCAGGTTTTTGAACTCTGTATTTATACTTTAACTCCTGGATGAGCTTCTCTTCTTCTCTCCTGCCTTCTGAAAGGGCAAGGAACAGCAGATAGACTCTTACCTTACACCATCAAAGTTATTCATCTTCTGCATTGAGGGAAAATGGCAAGTATCATTCTTTTATTTTATAGTTCCAAAAAGATCAATGAAACTTTGAGCAGGAGAACATGAACAGCCTCCTGCCTGGCATCCCTTGACACCTTTCCCTACCCATCCCTCCCATGGATTTGTGACATTTTAAAAAAGGTTTTTAAGAAGGGCTGAAGTAAGATAATGGAATATTGCTCATCTCATGGAGCTTGTTCCTTGAAAAGAATAATACAGAATATGATGAGATAATTTCCAAAGCATAATTCTTATGGCAGTATCTTGATAAAAAAGGCTTAAAGTCTTGATTAAAAAAAACCCCCAAAGTCCCAAGAAAACAAAAACAAAACAGAAGGAATTTGGAACATTCATGACAGAGCAAGATAAGATTTACAGGTAAGTATGGAAATTTATGCAGGAGTAGAAAAATGGAAAGATGTAATTGTTTATCAAATAAAGGAGTTCCAAGATTTAGGAAAAGCAAAGCATTTTTTAGAAGACAGTATGTCTTCACAGTGTAGACAGTATGTCTATGCTCTGTTAAAAGATCAGATATGTATTCTAGGTTTTAAACTCTCATCCTTCTTTTTACTCCAAAGACTCACAAATCTTTGTACAAGAACCTTTCTCAGTAAAGTTTTACATTTTAGTTCACTGGATGAAAAACCGAGAGCTGTCATTTTCTCCCAAATGATTTGTTAGGTCTCTTGGACTTTATACCCTGAATTCACACAAGAGCCCATCCATGAAACTCCAATCTATTTTCCTCCTTTGTACAAGAAAAGATATATCACCCAGATTTGCCAAATAAGAAATATTAAGAGAATACTATTTGTTATCTCTGCATGTTTCATATCTAAAGTATTCATTCAGTCTTCTGCTCAGAATAGGTACAAGACAATCTGTTCACAGATCATTTTACTGAAAACTTGATAGATTACTTGCCAGATTTGCAGTGGCTCAAAGGTTTTGTCTCATGAACTTCTTCTGATTGAAAGGCATCACACTGCAGATAGAATCTGCATCCAAATGATTTCTTTTTAATAGTGCATTGAACTTTTTGATTTGCTCATAAAATTACACTGAGGTCACTAACAAACTCACGCAGATTCTAGTTGAGTTATTTTAGCGAAGTATTTGCCCTTCCTAAGGTAAGCCAGTTGCTGCTCAGATACCTTTTGTACTCTTGGTCCCATCAGATGTTTTAGAGAATTGTTATCTTTAATCTAAAAGCCTGTAATCACTGATGTACATAAAATACCTTCTTTCCTCCACTCAGACACACAAAATCCACGTGCCAATGTGTCATGTGTTGTTATCTAGAATCACAGAAACATAAAATTGTTTGAGGTGGGAAGGACTTTAAAGCTCATCCAGTCCCACCCTCCTGCAATGAGCCACTTCAACCAGAACAAGCTGCTCAGAGCCTCATCCAGCTTGAACTTGGATGTTCCCAGGCATGGAGGTTTCACCACCCTGATCATAAAAATATTTTTCCCCTCTATCTAGTCCGAAATACACATTTGTGTATATTGGATGAGTCAATTAGTTAAAATAGATTTGTACTTTTTTTTAAGGTTAATTGCTTTTTTATACATTATTTTAATTACACACTAGAAGGAGAGTGCATATCTTTAAAGATGACTTAAATTCTTATTTCCTCATATAATACACTCTAAAGCTCTTGAGCAATGAGGAAGTAATGCATGATTGCATTTTTAGGTAAAAATGCTTGAAAGCATGGATTGTGTATGTAAAGTGCTCGTCTAACTTTAAAGGTTAATATCATTTTTATATAGCATCTCATTCTGGAGTCAGCTGTGCACCATTTGCCTCTCTGAAAGAATAGTATATACAAACATAAAAACATGGAATTGTAGAAAATGCTTGCTTTTACAGTGTGTGGGTGCCACTCGAGTTATTGCTTCTTTTTATTAAATACGCTTATGTTTGTTTAAAAAATCCTCCACCTTTCTACCTTGATTTTGTTACCAAGGTAGTTTTATTCTCTTAAATATTCAAAAATTCTTACAAATAGACAAATGAAACTGAAGTAGTCTACTTCTTAATAGCAGTAACAATTCATGTAATAGCTTTAGGCTCATTTCTATGGTAACTCTAATAACAACAAGGAAGTTCAGTTATGTCGATAGCATTAATGAATGTAGAGAGTATATGCATTTCAGCTTGAGCTTTTTTGCTTTCTAGTCAAATGACAATACTTTAAAGTATTCCTTTTAGAAAAGACAGTAATGGCTTTTGGTGTATATGATATTGCTTTTGGAATGCAACACATTTATTTTAGCAATACTAAAACACAGAGAATATGGTGTAGTCTTGAACAACAGCTTTTGAAGGAACTAAAGCAATACTGTGCATTTCAGGGTGAGCAAGGAACCAACAACAACAGATGTAAGGAAACCAAGAAATATTAACATGCATCATTAAAGTACCCAATGTGTAAAAGTATTCGTGTGTGTAGGTGTCTACAGGATTACATAGTTTATGTTTAAAAGTTGTTAAGTTCACAGATAATTTTTCTTTTTTGCTATCTTCTTGTCTGTTGCTTAGCAAATATCTTACACATCTGTATGTAGTTACTCATAGGCTGTGTGAGTAATCCTACTGAAGTCAAAGGAGCTATTCATAGGACCAGAATCTCAACTTGTTATATTGCTCAGGTTCTTCTGAAATCAATAGAGCTATGACTGCTTATTTCAACTGTGGCTCTAGTTTTACTGAGGATAACTGGGGCATTTATTTTAGGCTGATGTTTTCTGCATTCTCTCCATCCTAAAATTTAGGTTCCTCTCTGAATGAACCTTTCAAGCAATATGCCTGGTTAGCTGACACTAGATCTTGTCTCAGGACTCCCTCTGCAGTCAGTATAAAAGGCACTTCCAAATGACAATTAATCCCACCCAATTTTCACAGTGTTCACTTTTTATACTCTGATACTTGTGGGGACCTGTCTTTTTGTTAACAATATAAATAACCCATTGAGTCAAATCTCCCATACTGAGAGTTATTCTTCACTTTCTTTGCTTTAGTTTTGTATATTTGAGGTTCTATTTATAATACTGTCATTTCATAAAAGTAAGCATCTGATTAATTCTTATATTAGTAATGCTCACAAGATGCTTGTTCTCTGTTAAGAGAAGCATTAAATGGTGCCAGTTACAGAGTAAATATTATATTTTAAAAAATCATGTTGGGGAGTGAATTAAGCAAAGCTGATACAAAGTATTTGTGAAAGCTTGCTAACAGATCTGTTTCTTCATTCCACAAAAATTCAGAAGGTAAAGAAGATAACAGACAACAACAAGATTTTAAAATTAAAATTGCGAGCTCTTTATTAAAAAAAATAAATTAGGGAAAAGAAACTAAGTAGGTGTATTAATTATATGTACTTATGGCTAGGAGAAGAAAACTGTTCACTTTTCTTAACACAATAACCAGAGTTCCTTCTTACATTTGTGTAGTGGAGTTAGCCTGATGGTTCCCAAAAGGCAATAATCAAAATAAATTAGTTTCATTATATATGGTTCCTGGGATATGCATAGAAAGGAAGCCTGGATGTAGTTTTTACTGCTGATAACAGTACTTAAAAATTAATAGTTGTGATAGTCTGTTCAGTAAAATTTATTATCAAAGTTGAGCTTTCCAAATATGAATATAAAATGTTTCTGGAGATAATGCTAATTTTATAATGGTGATATTAAGTCCTGCTCTCTGGTTAACTCTTGCAAGTACTGGGATAAGTTTTCAAGCTAACAGGGAGGTAAAATTAAGGTTATTTTAGAGAAAGAGGGAACTGGCCCAAATGAAAAAGACTGCCTGAGGCAAGTGGCCACTTGGCAGAGCCTGAGGGTGCTTTGAGCTACCTGGTCTGAGAGTTTTCCACGGGACTGGTTGTAAACATAAGAGCATTAGCAGAATTTTTAGCAAACTACCTGTCAGCAAAAAGCAGCAGACAATGAGAAAGGCAGTCCTTAGTGGGACCCTGGAAAGAAGCCAGATAACTTCTTTAGAATTTATGACAAGAAAAGTAATTTGAATTACTTTTTCCACCCTGCTAAAGGAATGAGGATGGTGGTTGTGTTCTTTGTAAATAAAGAGGATTGCACTAAAATAGATGATTCATTTCTGTCTCCTAACAAAAACAAAAGAGCAGGTGTTGAATATTGGCCCAAAGTGGTGAGACTTTTCTTTATGTTTGTATTTCCTGTCTTTGCATCAGTTTTTTGTCCCCTATTAAAACACAAACAAACCTTTTGTTTCTCAAAGCCCTGTAAAGAAAAGAGTGAATTTAGCTGCAAACAACAGAAATGTTGCAAGAACTCTGGTATAAAGAGAGAATGAAAAGGTTTGACAATTTACAGTAAGAAGTCTTCAAGAGAAAAATGCCAATACACATCTGTAGATGCTCCATAGCTTTTCTCAGAGTTTCCAGATATTTTAGTTGCACTGAGTGGGCAACTTTGGCATAGGTGAGTCACCTGCAATGGGAGAAACATAAAAGAAACTAAGTCTGAACTGTCCTTCGTCCACAGAGCAGGGAAATAACTAAGTCCAAGCCTGGAAGACATAGTTCCTCTCTATTTCTCTGCTCTTTCCTTCTACCTAAAGTTTTGTTTATTTACAGTTGAATGCTAATTGTGTATTCTAAAAATTACAAAAAATCATGCAAACAATAATTTTTATTTCTTGTAGTTTATGGAACATTTGCTAATTCTTTCACAAACATCCATTTCCTTGCAAATATATGACTTTTTCTTTCAGAGCTGATTTTTAGGTGCATTTATGTATGTGTACAATTGAGTAGCAGTAAGGTGGGATTCATATAATTCTTGAATTTCTTCCGAAGTGTTTGCATTTCACTTTGCCCAGTATGGATAGTACCTGCCTTCTAAAATAAGCACACCGACCTTTTTATCTCTGAAAGTTAGTGTTGATGATACATAGAATAATTGTTTCTTTCTTTAAAAAAAATTTTGAAGGTACTGAAGTTTCTCCTATGTGGATGACCCCCTGCTAAGTTAGAGCTTTACTAATCAATGCAAAGCAGATGCAAAGATCAATGCAGCTGGAAATTAAATAACTTCACCACCTTATTTTTTCAGTGCCTGCACTATTAATTGGTTTACTCTGTCAGCAGAATGTGTTCACTGCTGTGAGTGTCAGTGTTGTTGCTATCAACAAATTCCATGGGGGACTTCTCTACTCTCTGTAGATATTTGTACACACAACCATTCCTTGGGGTCATCCCTGTTGAGCAAACACTGGCTGTGCAGTTCATCTGGGCACCTTCAAGGCCTCTTCCCCTTCCCTTGATAGAAGGAAATGACAGCAGGATCATGGTGACATTATTTGCATAGCACACTTATTTCTGGAGGAACTTGCCAACACCTGTGAAAGGTTTAGCTGGGAAAAAAAAAAGCCAGCAAACCTCCCCCCCCTCAAAAAAATCAAAACCAAAAAACACACAATCAAATAAAACTAAAAAAAAAGTGGGTATACGACCTACTCTACAAAAAGGTAGAGTAGTTATTCTTTTTCAAGCATCTAATAATGTAATGTTTGTCCTTCCTGGAGCTATATTTTTTATTGCTCCAGCAGTTCACAAACAGTAGTTGAGAGTTAGTGTGACCTGATACAAACCAAGCTTGTTACATTATTTTCAACAGATAATTAATAATTAACATATAACCTTTGGCTTTCCTTTTATCTTCAAGTATCGACAGAAGTCGCATAAAAACATACTATCTGTGGAAAAAATGCTTTGAAATGCAAAACTTAATTAAAATTAATGTAATGTTATTTTAGTACAGTTGTATAGTAGCAAAAGTACTATAGGGAATATGAATATTTGAACAGATGATTATTTTTATCCACGCCGTTCAATTTTTACACAAGTAAATTTTGGAAAACAGACTATAATTTGATATTTTGTTTGGGATTCATTGGATTGAGTGCACCGTGGCAGTTAAGTTGTGACATCAGTAAATTAGCCCAGACTGCTTTGGCAGTCAATTGACCCACATGCAATTAGCAAAACTGAAACCACAATGAATCCTGTAGCTTGAGCTTGTTAGGTTTTTTTCTGCTTCACATACATTTTGAAATTCCCAGTTAATTAGAGTTATCATAGACTTAAATAGCTGTAGCTTCTTAGCCTTTTATATTTGTGCAGCCATGGTCAGAAGTACTAAGGGAGGCAGGGAAATACAATATCCCAGTTGGGAGAAGTCTGGGTTTGGAAGTCAGAGCTTTCCTTTCTGGTGTTGTTTCAAATTGCTTCACTGCCTAGGCCATCAGTTCCCCACCTGCAGCACACAGCAATTGTACAGGTTGTGGTGATACACTTTTCATTAAAGATTCTGTTGGTATTAATTGAAGGGTCTACTTTGATGGCTGTTTTGCTTTATTCTGCAGTAACCCTTTGTCCCTAGGCAATTTATTTATGTTTCTGTTCATTTAGGCAGGAAAAAGGAGTGGAATGGACACTAAATCTTTCTCCTATTTTTTTCTGGATGAAGAGATACAAACATGTGAAATACAGTCTGTTACTTTAATGTGTTATATTTCATGCATATTTCAATATTTGCTAAAATATATTATGAAAGTTTTAAATATCTTGTATGTATTTAATTTTCATCTTAATTAAAATCAATCACCCATTTCTTAGGGTTTTATGCTTTCTGAATATGTTAATGATGCACAATAGTGATTCTATACTGCTTTTTGCCTACCATAATAATTTTTTTGGCTTCACAAAGTTAAGGAATAATATTTCCAGAACAGTGGGAGCATGCATGTCACGAAAATACAGTATTCACACATGTGCAAGTATCAGGCACTCCATGTTTTGACTTAATATCTTACCAGTGTCCAGTAATAATATTCTGTATAATATAATATATATAAAAATTATATATATTAAATATTTCAGTATAACATAATGAACTTGTCTCTTTCCACATTCACATGGAAAGCAAGTCCATGTTGTTAATGTTGTTAATGACTAAATCACCCATGCATAAAATGTCCACCTCTGATTAGAGCATCCAGTGTGCTGTCAGTTTACAGAAAATGATGAACATAAATCATCTCAGTGGAAAGGGAGGAAAAGAGGAGTCAGAGAATTAGCCAGTGAGTTCCCAGAAACATCCCTCAATGAAAACTAAGCTGTTTGTAAGCATCTATGGGAAAAAAATAAAAATTAAAAGCCTAGATGTTTCTTTCATTAACCAGATCACACACAAAGAATATGCTTTTCTTCCAAGGTAGGATACAAGTCCTTTTGAGTGGAGGGGAAGACATCTGGTGCTTGTACAGTTGACCATTATAAAGATTATAAAAAGTTTATCCCAGGATTTTTTAATAGGGAAGGCAAGGAAGTATTGTCATGATTACATAGCTGTGGAGTAGGTGCAAAACTGGTCCAAACCCCTTATCAGATGTTCATTATCAGTGAAATGAGGATTAACTATGTGTGGACTGTAGTTACCTTCATTAGCCCCTTCAAAGTTTTGACCTAGCTCCAGAACTCATCAGTGTTCTTTAATGACCCAAGTGATGCAATTGGAGATTACATCTATTAAATTTGAATACGAGGAGCTGGGTCAGGAGTGTGTTGCAAGCAAGATCAGGCTTCAAAACAACCTTTGGAAATTGGAGGCAATATCCATGCTAGTGAAAGCAAGTTTTTGCCTGGTAAAAATAATCATCTTCACAGAAACAGCACGAAGAAAATGCTGACTGTGCTACAATTCCTCAGAGCTGATCAATGGCTTAGAAAGGTTCACAAGCTGAATATAAGTTACAAAAAAAAGGAATGTATTTCTGGCTTGCATATGTAACTCTAAGGCATCTAATTCTTGACCTTTACTGAGCATGGCCTTAACTGGACTTCATGGACAGTTTAGACACAACAGTTCAAAAAATCTGTGGAACCTCTAGAAATGTTCAGAGGAGAGAAGTGGGAAAGTGTGTCTGTTTATAGTTGCATAGCATAAAAGATCATGGAGAGATGTGATAACAGCCGTGAAGATGGGGAATGGAACAATGCATTTATCTGAATGTGTTGTAGGAAGGATGAGAAACGAAGTGCCCATGTAGCAGCAAAGAACATTCAGGTGATACAATGAAAATTAATAGACTATAATGATATTAGTAGTGTAGCTCTGCAGTAAGTAATCTCTGACATTCCAGACACTGTCAGTGTAAGCCTTTAGGAGTGGGGTGGGCAAATACAGGACAGAAATTAGAAGATTTGGATATGCCTTTGTAGGGTGGTGGGGAGTCCCTTGGCTGTCTCTGCAGGTCTATTTTAACCTTATGATCCTATGTTTTAAAAACCCACTTGAAGTCAGAGTATTTTATACATACCAGGAGTATTTCATTTGCTATAGAATCACAGAGTAGTTGATTTGGGTGGGATCTCTAAAGTTCACCTAGTTCAACTCCTGCTGCCATGGGTAGGGACAACTTCCACTAGAGCAGGGTGCTCCAAGCCCTGTCCAACTTGGCCTTGAGCACTTCCAGGGATGGGGCATCCAAAATTTCTCTTAGGCTAAGCTACATTATATGATATTGCAGCATCAAAAATCTGTAGTACTGCTCTAATAGCACCTACACTTCCTCATTAAAGATTATTTTAAAATCTACATTAATTTGATATTTATACTTTCATTGCAAAACTATGTCCCAAATGGCAATAAAGGCAAGTAATTATCCAGATATTCCATCGGTTTTTTGCATTAAAAAGGCTTTTAAGGAGAAGCTTTCTTCTTTACAAATCTCATATGCATAAATGCAGCCTTTGAAGTTATTGATGTCATGTACCATGGTTAAACTTTACAAAATTTCAGATACTAGAAAATCAGGGTCAAAAATAGCCCCTTACCTTTTATGCCATTTAAGTTCATATCCATGATGTCCATCCAAGTGACTGAGTCACCCTGTGGATTGATTTTTTTTTTCATTTTTGACTTTTCATTTCATGATTTGGGCTGGATTATTTGTTCTGCACCTGACATCCCTTTCATTGTGCAATTCTACTGGTTTTCCTGTATGAGTGGCAGGCAAGGCACGACAGCTTGAGTTTAAAATTGAAAACCACACATAGATGGGAAATTGAGCAAGTTTTGTGTTGTTCTGCTTGGATTTTTGTTTGTTTTGTTTTTATGTTTGTTTTTTTTTGTCATACATAGCTTTGCAATTACCCTGATTTTCCTTTAACTGAACCAGTCTCAGCAGTATTTTAAAACACACATTTTTGCATCTGCACTGTTTAGCACATATACAGAATTCTTGTAAAAGGTAGCTGCTGCATGTTTGTGAGTCATTTTTCTTGCTTTCCTGTATCATATGACAGATGATATCTATCCTACAAATACATTATATTTTCACTAGTTTCACACTGGCTTGTTGTTTTCTGACATGAAGCTAACATAATTTAAACATGCTTTCTTCCCTTATATAGTGACCAATTGACATATAACCTTTGGCTTTCCTTTTATCTTGAATCATTGCTAGAAAATTGCATAAAATCTTAAAATTTGAGCAAAAAATCTCTCAAATGCAAATTCTAATTAAAATTAATATTCTGTTAATTTAGGACATTTGTGTTCCTGAAATACAAGGCTTAGGATATCACTAGTATTTGAATATGCTATTAGTTTTTCCATATTGTTTGTCCCTAAAAATTGGTTTAGGGTAAAATATTTGAATCAAGCACAGTGTGATGCAAAAGCTAAATCCTAACTTTATTTAATTGCCTTTTTTTTTTTTTAATCTGTTGGAATGCATGCAAATGGCAAATGAATAAAACACCTACAATTGGCTTTTTATTCTTTTTTTTTTGTATATCAACATACAGGGCTGCTATTAACTGGAAATAATACTATGGTATAGAAGCTATTACCAAACTTTTTTTTTGATAAAGGTATTTCTCTTCAAGCTGAAAGAAATCTCACTTTTAGGGGAAGGTAAGCAGCTTCATTTGGATTAAACTTTTTTTTTTTTTTTTTAGGAAGGAGCAAGTAAATATGTATTTCTAACATAAAGAAATAAGGTGATTTAGCTGGATTGCAAGCAAAATAGGATATGAAGAAATGCAGTCTATCATCTCAGCAGTAAATATGTTTTTCTAGTAGTTGATACAGTCAAAAATTCCCTGTCAACCCATATAAAATTCACATTCATAGCTAAGACTTACAAAGGAGAGTTTATATCCCTCTATTTTGCTAGCATCCTGCTCAGGTCAGACTGACATTATTTTGAAAAGTTTCTGCTTTCTTTGAGAGATCTTCCTCTAATCCATATATTTTGCAGATGCTATTTCTGCTACCAGGTTCAGCACTGTATAGCACTGTATTCGCTTTTTCATTGCATCCCAATTCTTACTCTCTGTAAGTGCCCATTTACTGCTCAATCCTACAGCATCCCTGTACACAGATTCGTAGTTTATGGGTCTCCTTACTCCAAGAGAAGGGAAATATTGTCTGTTTGTGGGGGATTTTTAAATTCCTTTCTTTTCCTGTTTGATTCTTACCAACATGAGCTGCAGGATATATATGTCTAGAAATCCTGGCTTTGTTTTTCTCCCCATAATGGAGGGAGGCCTCAGGCAAGCAGCTGTCATGCAGCACTTTCATACTGCTTGCTCAGTGTCCTCCAGGTGGGAAAGCCAGTGCAAGTGTTTACAAAATGTTTCTCTGATCAAAGATTCAGTTTCTTGTAGGCTTAGTCCCCCAGTGGGACTTGGCCCTCTGTTATCAGTTTTGGAAGCACTGAATTTCACTTGCAGCATTCACTGGACTGCTCTGCACCAGTTGAAGTACTTGACACTGGAGACTGTCAAAGATATGTTATTGGTGTTTCTAGGAAATATTTTTTTTTCCGCATTTCATATTAAAAACATTGATTGTTTACACATTTGTTTCTGTAGAAAATTTTTTGCCTGATTTACTCAGGGCAGTATTTTCCCCAGAGCTGATGTTAAGAGCTAGTTTTACCTACTCAACAGTGCCCTCACATTATTGTTAAAAAAAATAAGATGCAATAAATATTTTCAGAATATAGGTAAACAGTCACTGAACAAAGCATTAGCTGCTGCCTTGTGGGATGAGCCTGTAACATCACAAACAAAAAGCATGTGCCTTTCTCTAGGTCACTGTAATATCATGGCCCAAATGGGTAACAAGGAAATGAGGAATATGCAGGCACAACTGCCTACCTTTAATGCTTTTTCTGTATCTTCTAGGAGGCAGACTAAAATTTTAAATAGATAAAATTGCAAG
This sequence comes from Rhabdornis inornatus, assembly GCA_013397075.1. Lineage (NCBI taxonomy): Eukaryota > Metazoa > Chordata > Aves > Passeriformes > Rhabdornithidae > Rhabdornis > Rhabdornis inornatus. The sequence continues at coordinate 1,700,752 of VWZS01010874.1, read as the reverse complement.
AAGGGGAATCCTACGGCAGCTCTTGCTGGATTTCCCATTGATTTAATGGGATTAAAACTTTGCCCTTTATAATTATTTGAGCTGCTCTGATCTAGATCATGTTATGCCCCATCAGTAAATTGAAAATAAGACTTCCAGCACTTGAAAAATGTTGAGGTACACAAGTGCCACAGAACAGTTCAGTGTGCACTGTGACTTCATATTGCAGCTGTTCTGTACCTGCCTCTGCTGTGCTTTGCATCAGGTGGGTGTGATTGCTTTGAAGAATCCAACACAGTTGTAGTTCCCACCATTCACAAATATTTAAGCAGGGAAAAAAAACCCACAATCTAAAAATAAAAAAAATATTTTTGGAGGGCAAAAAGCTGTTTTTTTAATAATCTTTTGTTTGTGATTGTCTTTGATTTTCACACCTCAAAGTGCCATAAAATCAGCTTTTGATCTTCATACATTCTTAAAACAATCTAGCAATTAAGTGAACAAAGGGAAAAGGTAGGAAAGTAAAATTGTTTATGAAAGATAGTGAATCAAATTGAAAGTAGGGCTTTTTTGTCTGATTAGATTAGAGTAATGTTTTAGCTCAACAAAATTACACAGTGACACCTCCTCCCCCCCCATGCTCACATTGAAGTTTGTCAAGTGGTGCTTATGTGCTTTTGATAACAACGAACAAAGTTCTGAAGTTCTGGAGAGTTTCATTCTCATTTTAGCTGTTAAGCATATTTAATACCTCTCATTAACGTACTTTACAGTTTCTTCTTCAAGATAAATGTTTGTTGAATCCGAAGTGAAGGTGCCTTTGATGTTGAATGGCTGCTGTGTGTGATAACAATTGAGTAACTCGTGCAAATTGGAGTCCCATCGTGTCTTGCAGCAGGTCATTGTTCTGTGTGTGTGAGGCCAGCATACTTAGTTCCAGGCTCTGAAGAGATTGTGAAGCTTTATACACTGGGACCCACTGGTTAGATAAGGAAAAAAATACATCTTCCTGGTGTCTTAGGGAGTTTGTAATCATAATTCTGTTCAACATAGAAACTCATCTTTAATGGAGTGGGGCTCTACTTGGTTTTTATCTTTTAATAGAAAGAACATAATGCTAAAACACCGTGTTTTTTTAAGAATGGCACATGTCTTTCCATGATATTGGTATGAAATGTCATTCTTCCAGAAGAAATATTTCTCTAGAAATGCTGCTTTGTTTGTATCATCATGCTGTAAGAACACTACTTTCATGTTTAGCTGTAATTCAGTTCTCCTTACTATTTTGTTACACAAGTATTCAAATGCACTCTCTAGCTGCCACTTACTCAGAAAGCTTCCAGAAGAAAAGATTAGCTATGACAAAGCTTTTTCATGAGGAGCCTCTCCAAGTAAATGACAAACTTGTACAGCTGTACTCATTTTCTTGTACTGTTAGTCTTTGCCAGAAATATGGGAAGAGGTTATAATAAGCATATTTAATTGATCTTATATCTTTATTTCCTTGTCCTCCTGATTTTGATTGTATAGCCGTTATCTTTGATTTTCCCCTGTTCTCATTCCCTCTCCCATCAGATACATCTGTTTCTCCTTTCTATTATTCATCATTAGTTATCTCTTCTGTTTTTCTAGTACTTGAATATGCTCTTATGAAACACATCTCAGCTGTGTTGTGTTTTTTTTTAAATCGGCACTTCTAAAAGGCCTCTGCCTTTTGGCTGTTATGCTTGAACTCAATTGTCAAAATGATTTCTCTAGATTGATGACTCTTTAGAGAAAGCACTGCCTTTGCCTGAGTGCATTGCTGGTACACAATAATAATGAAAGATTAAACTGCTTCTTGACTGTCAAAATCACCATACAAAAGGTTTAAGAGGACAAAAGGGATGGTGCAACTTGGTGTAATGAAGAAGAGAGACTACAGCAGCACAATATTGTTGGCTTCTGCCAGGAGAGCACTTGCTTTACTACCCAGGATCAGTGCAGGAAGGACAGTGGGAAACTGAGGACTCTTGACCTTCTTAAATTTGGACTTGAGTACTTAGGGCTCTCCTTATTGACAGGGATCAAAATAATGGTTGAATATGACCACAAGGAATGGTATTTCCATGTTTCATTTATGCTACACAGTTTGACAAGTCATGGTTTATTGTCCACTCACAGGGGAAGAATAAAAGGAAGTCCAAACAAGTTCCAATAGAAAGAGATTTACATCATGTGGGTGTGAAACTGTTATTTTATTACTGGTATGAATGGCTTAAAAGCATATACTATCAAAAAAGGCACCAGCCATAGAGTATCTGTCAGTGCAATGGTGGAGGATTATACCTTTAATTCTCCAGAAACAGCTCTTTTGCTGAAGCTTTTGGAATAAGAGAAATAACTATTCAGATCCCCAGACACTTATTCACATCTGACTTTTTTTTTTTTAATTTAAAAATATCTACAAGCTGCATTTTATTAATGCTTTTAATTTTAAAAGTTGTCTCCTCATTAGAGGTACACATACAGTGGAATGTGAAGCAAAGCAGAAACTGAAGAAGAAAACTGTAATACATGGCTTAAATAAGAAAACACCAAGTTGCAGCTGATTAAAATGAATTTCAGTAATAGCTAGCAAGATTGTTTCTTTCTAGTCAATGTGTTTTCTGTAGGAGTACAGGTAAATGGGAAAATGCAGGAAACTCTCATCCCATCATTATGTTTGATGTTAGGGGTGAATTTATAGTTTGTTCCCTGTATAGTCATCCCACTGTTATTTGCTTCTGCAGCATAAGCCACTCGAATGTATAAATGTATCTGCCACTGCTGTGTCTCGGTTTCTGTCCTACACACAGAAAGTGTCTGTTTGCAAAAGAAAGGGGCAGCTGTGGCTGGCAGGAGGCTTGCATTGCCCTCTGGGGTAGCAGGCCTTTGCACTGAGGTCTGAAATTTGATTTAGATACCTAAAATTCCCATAGGGATTCCCTTGTAATATAGAAAGTAGCATTAACTGAAAGGAATATGGGTTGCAAATTTCTCACTGTAACTGCTTACCCTTGTATCTCTGCATTTATGGCTGTGCCATAAGCTAAAAAACACCCAAACAATCCCCCACCCAAAACTCCTCACCCCGAGAAAGGCACCACAGCAAGAGTGGACTGAAGGACTGAAAAAAATACCAGTAAACACTTGTGACCTTCAGTTTGTGTCTCTGTGGGAGAAGCTCCTGCAATTTAGTCCTTGGGGAGATTCCTTGGCTCTGTTAGTTGACATGGTAAATGAACTGTAATGTTCACTCTTTTATACCCTCACCCTTAAAACTTTCCCTGTTCCATAGGTTCATTTGCTTTTCTTGGAAGAGATTATTAATATCCCAACCTAGGCTGCATCCTGAATTTAATATCGAGTTTGATTCCATTTCACTGCATATTGTATCCAATAAATGTTCAATAGCTTGGGAGAGAGTCAGCTCCCCTTTCAAATTAGATTTTAAACTTGCCATTTGCTACTTTAACTCTATTAATATTTTTTTCATCTTTTGTGTGTTTTCTTATCCTTTTAAAATGAATTTTGGGAGTGGAAGTCTGAAACCCAACTTTTTGTCAGGGGAGTAAGCTCTGTGGCAAATTCTGCCACTACAGAATAATTTTATTCAACAGTAGAACTAAAAATATGTGAATAGTCTTCATAGGTAAATAGTTTCATTTTACATCTGTAACCATATACACTCTGCATATTTTATGTAATTAGTATGATTTATATGTTAAATTTGATTGTAGATTCAACAAAGAAATGAGCACTGATCCTGTTTTAAGTTGGGATTTTTTTTGTATCTTTGAGAACTTTTATCTGGTGATTCAGAGGTTCAGAACATTTCTACAATGCACCTTGGAAATCTATTTTTGATTTTTAATTGCATGGCTTTTTAAAAAAAGTACAAATGAAAGTTACTAGTGCAGCAGGCATTTTAATACCTGAAGCAATATTTTGTGCTGTTCTGAATTGCTTTTGGCAGGCATTTGTTCTGATTTTAAAACATTAGAATGAAATTATGCATATTTGTCAGATATTTTGAAACTTTTAGATGTTTTGAGTTTTTAAGATTTCATATTCAGTATTAATTGATATTTTTCCTTCATTACTGAGAAATAGACTTAACCAGCATCACATAATATTTTGGATCATGTCCTTTAAAAATTAATAATTTCAGATACACAATCCTTAAACCTTCAGAAACTGACATCACTGATAACTGAACAGTTGTTTACCCTTAAAATGGGATATATCAAAGGCAGCTAAGACATTTAGCCACAGTTCCCAGTGAATTTGCTTTGCATGCAGTGTTCAAGTCCCTTTATTCAGTTTTTTTAATCAATTGCCTACAATTGTAGCAAGTTTATTTGAGGATTTATATATGGTAATTTGATCCAAAACTAATTACGTTAAATTTAGGAAGTCCTGGTAATTTCAGGGGGAGTTGAATCTGCCCTTTCATCTGGACTGATGTCCTCATCACCTTTCACATCCATACCACACATACTTTAGATGGCACCACTGTAACAGAACCACAGTGACATAATTGCAAATGATTGTGTTATTCATTGTCAGGCAGGATGAAACCTGTTACAGTGCTCTGCATTTCTTCACTGAAGTGGAATGAAATGTCATCATCTGGGTTTCATAAAACATACCTTAGCAAGAGGAGTGGGAATTACAACAATTCTTCCTGATATAAAAACAGCTCATAGATTTAGGCTTTTGGGATGTGATGGTGTTTTGTTGTTTTTTTTTTCCTTTCCGGTGGGTAAAAAGGCACAAGTGCTTGGTGCCCTTGCTACAAAGTTAACAAAGCATTATGATGCCACTTGGCCATCTGTTGGGAAGAAAATGGTTGTTATTTTCAATGATGCGACATTGATATTTTCCCCACCCTGTGGGAAATAGAAAAGGTATAAAACCACCCCAACTTGTGATTTGCTCTTCAGGCATTGTACGAGGGGGCATTTTTTCCAGTGTACTATAGGTGAAAACTTGCTGAAATTTGTGTGCTTGTGACTAAATACCCACTTTACCTTTTTGCTCACTGAGGGTGACAGATCTATTTTATGCATTGTTGAATCCTCATAGAGGCAGCTACCATTTTTTGCTCAGTTCTATGTCAAGCAAACCCACACCGTTGTTTTTTCCATGAATCAAAATGTGTTCACTCACAGCCAATTCTGTCAGGTGCTCTCTCACCTCTCCTCTGTCCCTCTTCACCTCCAATATGCTGATGTGGCTGTGCCTGTGCTGCTGTTGTTCTTTTAGTACAGGAGATACTCAGGTAACCTTACTTGCATCAGAACGACTCTGCAATTTGTTTATTTTTTAATTAGTATTGTCATAAACATGAATAATTGCCTTTCATTTATGCATAGCACATCTCATATGTTTTGAGACAGAACAGCTTGCAGTACCTCTTGTTTTTAGAGATGCACACAGGATAGAGACACAATATGTCAGTTTATCCTTTAATTTTGTTTCAGATCAGGAAAAAACAAGGATTTATGTATCACTGTAAATCTGTATATCTTATGGTGGGTGTATTGCTTTTGCTGTTTTCTATAGTTGTGGTAATCGAAAACATGCTTTAAACATGCAAAAAGTACAAGATTATGATGAGGATTTTACCAAATATTATCAAAATTCTGTAAGCAAAGCCAGTGTTTCCTCCTACTACCCACAAAGAGGAAATACTGCAAATGGTCTATGCAGGAATTAAATTCACTTTGTTTGCAGTTCTGAGCTCCTTTGTTTTTTGAGGATTATACAAACTGAAAATATGTGGAATACTGCTACCAGCTTGCATTTTTTGATAAATCCAGACAGGCAGAAGAACACTGGTGGCCGAAAGTGTAGTATAAGGGTGTTTCCTATGGTTAAAACAAAGTCTGCAAATTCTAGCCCTTTTGAGGAACCAGTGTTGGCAAGATTAGAACACAAATTATTGGATGACTATGTTAAATAGCAAATGTTAATGCCAAATATACTTGGCAATAAATTAAAGGTTTCTGTTCTGTGATTTCCTTGGATTTTCCATAGTATACAGATGTAGCAGAGAGAGAAGAAGAGATTTCCATACATAATTAGGGTCAAAAAGTGATCTTTTACCAGGAAACATCTGATTTGCATTGAAAGGCTTTTCTTATGGCAGCTGTCCTGTAGGCTCCTGCAGCACAGCAGTGACAGGGGTCAGGCTCTGTCAGCTGGGACCTTTGCTGCTGAGCACACTGAGCTGGTGTCATTCCACAGCCTGTCAATGCCACTCCCCAACTTCAGGGGGCTTCCTGTCACTCTGAGTGACCAGCTCTGGAATATCACTGCAGAACTGAGAGAGGAACTGTGAGCACTTCAAGGAATATTGGCTAATGTGTGTCTTCAGACAACCTTCTCACAAATTTTTGACTAGGGAAACAGGGTGATCTTTCTTTGTCCTCTGTATCCTCCTAAAATTTTTAAACTGTTTGTAAATGTCACAATTACCAGACCAAAAAAAAAAAAGGAGAAATAGCAAAGATAATGAGGAAAACAACAAATGTAAGGAAAATAAGTGGCTGTTTAGAGGACTGAGACCCATCCTATTTCTCTCATAGAGGGAGGGACCAGAACACAACAACACATGTTGTGTTTGGCAGTAATCAGCAAACCACTCTGTGCAGAGATGCAATAACCCATCCCTGACACATCAGGGCTTACAAAGAGAGCCCAAGGGAATCTGATACCCTTGTGAGTGAAGGAAAATGAAGTGTCAGGGGACAAAACCCACAAAATCAAAACTTCATTAAATCTTCCTGAATGTAATTTATGTGTTATGCATTTTATTCTGTCCTAGTAGCAGGATCTTAATCATATGGATATTGTGACTTTTGATTGAATAGATATTCCTTTGGCAAAAAGTGGCAGAAGTGGCAAAACAGGTCTTCTTTCCAGATTATAAAAGTGTGTTTTACAACATGCATGGCAATGACTAAGGTGTTTATAGGTTTTTCACTTCCAATAAGTAGGACTTGGAATGGGACAGATTCTTTTGGTTTTTTTAACAGAGGTACTTTCCATTTCTATGAACAAAAATTCTTAATATGTTTTTAATGGAAATGCATGCTAATAATTTCATTATTTCACAATAGAGGCATCATAATCTGGTTTGCTCTGGGGCTTCAGATGCTGTGGGTTGATCCTAGCCTGCATCTCCTTGGTGGTCTGGGTAGTCCTTTGCTGAAAGGCATTGTCAGCATCAAAGCCATTGCAGAGAGTTTATCTTGCTGCTGTGATTTCCTTGCATACATCAAGGTTTTAGGACATCCTCTTGCTTATTCATCTGGGACATCCCTTATTTCTCTGAAAGATCTGAAGGAATCTGGAATTAAATCAAACTGCTGAGTAAACTGACATAGTATATTTTGGAAACTTTTAAGTTGCTATGTAAATTCCACAGGATCTATTATAAAAATATTGTATAGAACTTGTCATTAATTTCACCTATTCATTTTTAATACTAGTGTGATTTGACAGATTTGTCTCTATAAAACTTTTGGACTAAATGTTCTATTGAATTTTGCTTCCATAAAATCTTTTAACAATGATCCGATAGATTAATTTGCTTTTCTAGTTGAAACACATAACCTACACAAGAAAATATTTGAACAAGATATCTAAAACTATAATCAAGCCTGGTAAAATAATATATAATTTTGTTATAGGAAGTATGCAAACATAAAATTATGCCACCTTCAACTCAGTTTTACCTTCAGGAATAAGCACTTGTGAGAAAACATCCAATTTTAACTTAGCTAACTTTCCATGTCAATTTTTACCATAGTAAAAAGTGACAGTGTTGAAAAAGCCTCAGTTTTCAAACGTGTATTAGCACCTATTATTTTCTAAAAGGAGAATAGTAACAACCTTCAGCCCAAAGCAGAGCTGAACATCAGACTGTGAGTGTATTCCTACAGTTGTTATCTGACGTCGGAGGCTTAGCGTTGCTGACATCTGGAATATTTCTCAATGTGTTTCTATAATGTGTTTCTCTCTGTCTCTCTCTTATTGATCATGCATCCATTTGCCATGCAGTCAGATTTTCCTAAATGTTTGGAGCCTCAGTTTTATTCTCTCTTGCTCTCTCACTGCAGCTATTTTACATTTGTTAAAATTTTCCTCAACAAACAGTGGAAAAGAGTCGAAAGTTCAAGAACAGACCAAAGACAACAACTAGAAAACGGAACTGTTGCACATGGGAAGTATATTTGACATGGTTAATATGGATTTAAGGGAGATTAAGTCTGTGCTACTTCTCTCTTACCAGATCTTCAAGATAACAGTTGAGCAATATTGGCACAGGTTGACAGAGATGCTTCATATCTGCCTACACAAGTGGTGTAGAGGATAAACAAGCATATTTCAGTCCAGTGGAGGTAAAAAAAGGAAGTGTTACTATTCAATGAACAATTCCTGCCTTTCTGTGTTGTTGGAATATTGACCTCTTCCACTGAGGAATCCTTTCATCGACTTCTGTGCATTTAGATTGTCTTGGGTTTCCTTTGAGGTCAATGTTATGAGAGACACCCATCTGCCACTGTTTATTTTTTACTAAAGAGATTGTATAGCAGTTTAGAAAATTTTAGCCATTTGGTACATCAGTGCAAATTTACATTGTATTCACCTGCTCCTTTAAATTAGTAGCAGCATTAGCCTCCATATCCTAATCATTTGTATCTCAGTATCCACAGTCAGTGTACAAAAGAGTGCTTATAACACTTGGAGTAATACAGTTTTCTATTTATAGTTTGGTTTACTCCTGTTAGGAAATATTCTCTGTTCTAATGGTGAGTATAATTTACTTCTTGCAAGCATGCAAAGTAGCCTTGTTTAATAAAAAATTGCAAGGTTTTGGTTTGTTTCACTACGTTTAATTTTAAATTTCTCTGAAAGTTTGGGGTAGATTTTCCTTACTCTGCTACTCAGGGTTTTTTGCCATCCCATTGCTGAAATCTCATGGGCCAGATAATCTACAAAAGCCCAGCAGCATAGCTACTGTGATAACAAACACACAGATTCCCAAGTCAGATTTTATTTTTAGTTACTGTGACACATTCTGCTCTTGAATAAATGTTTTTATTTAAAATGTGTAATTTGTACTGAAGTCTTTTATAAGTGAATCACTGAATAATCATAAGACAAGGCCCTGAACTAGCAATTGAAAGGTCAAGAGAACGTGGTCAATAATTATGTGATCACGTTGGGACTTGGGGCAGCAGGCTCTCTCTGTTGCCACAGTTTATCAGGGTTTTCTCTGCGATGGGCAGAATTGCAGCTGGCACAGCCTGTGTGTTACATCTCTGTCAGGAAGCCTTAGCAGCAAAATGAGCTCCAGGAATGTGAAACACAGCACACAGGGAGTCAAAGCAAATGAGTTCATCTTGACCATTGTTGGGTTGGAAGTGTGGGCTGCAGCACCCTCAAGAACAGCTCTGAATTGCAAAGAGTCCGATTGTTGAATGATTACAATCCTTTACTGCCCTAGGCCATAAAAATTAAAAAGATCTAAGTGTTTCTTTCAGACAGAGATGCAAGACTAATTTTACAGGAATGCATACCCTAACGAGATTAGCTGGCTTATTCAGGCGTATGAATTGCACTTCTGTTCCTCGTGTTAAACAAGCTCGTATCAGCAGAGCCACTTGGAGCTTCATCAAGGTCTCAAGCAGGCCTCTACTTTCACTCCATGTTTTCCTTTTGTTTCACTGTTCTAACCTTAGATCTCTGAGGTTTTCCCTGTTTTCATACTGACCTTTGCTCTTAGTCCTCAGCTTGAATTCTTCATTTTCCATGCTTATTTTTCTTTATTTTAAACACATTATTCTCCTAACAACTCTGTGTGTAATGCAGAATGATGTCACAGTTTAGAAACACTGTGCCAATGAAGGAATGGAAATGATCCATTTTTAACAGCATTTCTGTGTTGCAGCACATGCTACAGTCCTACAACCTCAGTCACTGTTTCTGCAGCAATTATGCAAGCAACCAAGAATTCTTTTCCTGTCATGGAATTAAAGATTGATTTTATACATTGGCTGATCTATTGATGGTGAAACATTAAAAATGACCAGATTACTGCAAATATATATTAAAAAAATCAATCCTTCTGAAATTTCTTTAGCTTCTAAGAGCAAACACGGTGTGCTTCTTTATGTTTTATGAAGCAGTCTGACTTAAAAGAACACATTAAAAGGAGTAGTACCTTTGTAATTTTAGGTGGATTAAAAATTCTGTAATATATTATGGATCAGTTTTTGTAAGGGGCCAAAAAATGTTGTTTTGAACAAATTTGATTTTTCTTTCCTTAATTTTAACTTCTTTTTCCATTTGTAACACACCTTTGAATTCAGGACTAGTATACATTATGCATCATCTCACAGGCATTGCAAAGCTCATGTTTTTTAATGTGTTTTGAAAACATCCATTCATTTAGTAAATCAATTTTTTAGAAAACCCTAGATCAGTGAGTATATGGGTAACTAGTATTTTTAATACTCTTTCCTCATCACTTTGTATTCTTACCATTTTGCACATACTTTCAGTAGTAGCAATAGCAGTCATGGATGTGGATTTTAGTTTCCTGAACCTAAAAATGGCTTCTATGTAACAGTTGCTTTACATAGGGCATGTAAACCTTTACTTGTGTATATGGATGTATGTGTGCCCACAAGTGCTTTTTTCCTACTGTTATGAAATTGTCTGGGTGCTAAATGATTTCTCATTTCCTTTCCACATTCTTTTGGAAAAAATTACAAGTAATGTGCTAATATATTTGAAACTTACTTTAGATACAAAAGAAAGAATAATAAAGCTTACCGCAATTTTTATAAAAAAGTTCATAGGAGAGAAGATTTCTATGTTACATGTTGATAACAGTTACTAATAATATTTATAATGCATAATATGATATTGTTTTTGCATTAGGTTCATTTTACTTCATTTAATTGCATTCCTTTGAATACAAGTTGAAATCTTGAATACCTTGGAAACTTCCTGATCTTCTTCCCTGTTTTTTTTATTATTTTTGACACAGTTCCTCCTTTGTTACTTGGCCAGACTTCAAAACAAATTGAAATCTAGATCTTGTGCCTTAAAAGAAACCTAAAGGAAGAAGCAAGCTGGCAAGGTAGTGCAGGAAAACATATGGGGGGAAATTAGTAAGATAAAAAAATATACAACGGTATTAGAAATAGCATTAAAAAAAGTAATAAAAAAGGAGCACAACAACATCAAGCCATGGAATCATTTAGGTTGGAAAAAACCTCTGTTAACCTGGCACTTCCAAGTCCACCAATGAACATCACCCAAGAGTCCATGCAGATCCACCTCAGCAAAATCACTTGATTTTGAGATGAGATGCTGCCTCCATAGCAGGTAACAGATGAGATGAAGTTCACATCTTTGTGGTTTGCTTTATGTTTGTTTTTTTTTTTTAATCCGTGAAATCGGCAAAGCAAAATTTTTATTGACTTTAACACTGAGGTTTTTATGTATGAGGATCAGCATATCCAAGCAGTAAAACTTGTCTCTTATGAAGAGACAGCTGGTAAAACAGACTATGAGTAGTTCCAAATCCCTGTTAGCCATAGCAGCACTCCAGTCTCAGGATTGCACAGCCACATGCCAGGGGCTGCTGATGTTTGCTTTGAACTCAGGTATTCCAATTTTAGTCTAGGTAAGAATCCTGTAGTAGTCTTGCCTTCAGAAAGGGAAGGCATTTTCTGCACAGGAGAATGGGGTTTCAGATATGGCTTCAAGGACAAAGTGATTGCAAAAATCTGTTCTTGACTAGAATGAAAGTGCTGTTTGTCCTTCAGCTGTCGGAGGAGGATTGGAAATTGTGGAATAGGAGACAGTGCAAGCCAAATGCTGAGCATATGAAGGAAAATAAGTGCAAGGGGAGGTTTAAAACCCCCTTTCTTCAAGTTTCTCTATGTTACAATGATTGAGTTCCCATATACTGTTTGTCTTGTGTAAAAATGTATGGGCACATAAGTGACTGAAGATAGAACCTCCAAGGCTTGGAAGGCAGCCTGGATGGGGAAATAATAAGAGACACATCTTACTAGTTTTGGTATAGATGACACAAGCCTACAGATTTAAGACTGGTTTATTTTCTTTTCATGAAGCTGCACTCTACTATTTACACATCTTGCAGAATAAAACACGTCTCTGAATCTTTTTTTCCAGATTTTAGCAAATGCCTTATTACAGCATTTGAAAGAAATTAAGCATTTTGTTCCCTTATGTCACCCATTGTGACACATTTAGATAGCCATCTGAAAGCCAGTTTTTCAAGAAACAAATACGCTAAACGGGTACAGAAATATGTAGACATTTTATGAAAGAAGTATCATGAAGAGGGTCTGTTAAGGGGAGTGGTATCCAACTGTGTGGAAATAATTTCTGTTTAGCAGGACAATGGCATTTGCTAATTAACTGCTGTAAATTCCCTTTATGTTTGGCTGTCTATTTATTTGCTTGGTAACATAAAGGCAACTGCATTGAAAGTTCTGAATAGCCAGCTGGCTGCCTTTCAAATGTACTGCCTTTGAAATTGATTTGAAACTCCTTTGTGCAGTAAAACAAATATAAATTGTTGACGTACTGATGACACTGCACAAACTGCATTTTTGTGAAAGAGCAGAAACAATTATTTTTCCTTCCACCAAATGAATCACCAGGATGTAAACCTAAGCAGGATCATTTCTGGCTGGAGTAGAAACCTTAGATTAGCCAGTGTTTTTTCCAGGGGTGACATTTGTGATTCACATTTTTTTGTGAGCTGATTCATCTTGTTCCTCATACATTCAATTATATCAACAATTTAGTGATGGGTTTCTAATTCTTATAATTAATGGAGAACACAGTTGTCTTGAAGTGTATTGCTTGTATTGAGAGATGCTTGAGTGGATGAAGTGTCTCAGTTTTGGAAGCTGGAAGCTAGAGTGTGTGCATTCTCAGGGAGCTCAGATGAGGAAGTGCAATGATGTGACTAAGCACTGTTCTCTCTGGCCAGCTAAGGCCACATTTTCTTACTGTTACATGTAAAAAAGAGTCTGTTACCATGAGTTAGTCGATAGTTCATTAAACTGTTGGACTTTTTATTACTATTGTTCTATCCTGAGGTTATGTCGTTAGATATGACCTACCATTTTTTTAGCCCTGACACTCCAAGTGATTAGTAAGTCAGATAATGGGAGTGAAATCCTCCTTTGTGCAGAATGTTGTTATAGCCTTTCCTGTGTCTTTTTCCTCCTCAAATCCTGTACAAGGTTTTTTTGGTATGCTAAGTTAGATGAGTTAATACATGTCTTCAAACCACAGAGTTGCTGCTTTGTGATGTTCATTAAGGAGAGCTACCAGAATATTTACCTAAATACCAGCCAGCTATTCCAGCTCACCTGATTTCTATACTGCTGACCTATAGTATTGTGAAAATCTTGTCTATTAACTTCAAAGCTAATTGGGGCACATCTGTATTACTTGGATGATCTGTACCCTTGATTATTTCAAACTGTTCTGTAGTGGTTATACACATCTTCATTTCTAATGTATGTCTTATGACATCTTGGCACTCTGAGGACACTTCCAGCTCTCCATCCCAGCACAGAGGCTATTTCCTTTTTTTTAAAGACAGGACAGTGAGAGGCTAGTTTGATGTTGACCTCATGCTTAGAGTGATAAAATGCATTTCTTCTTTGGCATTGAGATAATGCAGACAAAAATGTTTTACTTAAACTGAATCCTGTAACACTTCTGAACATGCTGCAGTACTTTATATTAAATGTGAGGCATCATTTTGAAGGTACCTCCAGCTGACATGTATTAAAACAACCATACTGCATAATGCAAATGGTGATAGAGCAGATTCCCTCAAAGGTACAGTATATTAGGCAGTCAAACACACATCTTGGCTCTCTCACAGTCATTGGACTCTCAGGGATATCACTGCTGAACTTGCTTCAGCACTAATGCTTTGTGGCATGTGAAGGACAGGGATAATCTTTTTCAGTTACTCTGGTCCACACACAGCCTTTATTAGAACTTAGGCTTGCAAATAAAGATATGGATATGCTTTGCTGAACTGGGAACACAAAAGATCTTTTAGCTCATCCTGTGTCCTCCTTCAGCTGATTGAAATGAGTTAAGAGAGCCTTGCAGTCCTGTACAGTTTCCTGGCTGTCACTCAGGTGGGTGAAGGAGAAAGGATTCACTAAGACTAAACTTCTCTATGATTGCCTGCAGGAGAAGGAGACAGTGGAAAAGGGACCTTCTGAGAGATCTAATCCCACAATGCTGTATGACTTTTGTCTCACCTCAAGTAATTATTATGCACATTCCTGTCACCTGCATCCTAGCAAAAGATATATAGAGCTACGGAGGCTGAGGTATTATTTCTGTTATTTATGTTAACAGTCACTCATAAAAAACACTGACTAAGTTGACCTCACTGGACTAAGTCTGATTGTCTCCTATCATGTATAAACACATCACTGAGAAACTGTTTTTCATTCCAAGTATGCTTAAGGTCAACTTGGAAAGGAAGAAAGGTTGGAAGAGAGGAAATAGAAGTTTGTTTAGCATAAGCCTCCTGCTATTTATTTACATACCATATGCTTCCTAATGCACATTTGCACTGGATGATTTTATTTGGACAGACAACTGAAACATCAAAAAAGTAACAACAGTTTTTGCACAGTGAGAGGTTTCTATTACAGCAGCTTGCCATCCACTGTAAAGTTCACTTCTCAGCTGAGCAGTTTTGAATGCAATACAAAGAGAGAAAGCTGGCACTTAGTTTCATTGTCACAATATTGAAAATCACCACAATTCATAACTATGCTCATTTCCCTTCCTTTAAAACAGTTCCACAGCTTCCAATACCACATTTTAGCTTAGTGTCCGGAAAAATACATTTATGCAAATACTCTGTCTGCTGACTGTCAGTAATTGTTTCTGAGCCTGGCTGCCTACTGCAACTGCATTACTTAGGTACAATGTCCAGAAGTTCACAATTTCTACCAAGAGGTTGTAACTTTCTCCTCATAGAGGAAGGAAGCTCAGATTTGTGAGAGAAAAGCCAGCAGAGCTGAATATTTATCTGTTGTGTCCCCTAAGCAGCCCTCTAGTCAGGGGACATGTCACCCAAACCTGGCTGCAGCACGTGCTGTGTGTCCAGCTGAAGGGGCAGGGGACACAGGAGGGAGGAGAAGGGATTATCCAGGGACTTCTTAGGGATAGAGACTGAAGCTGAGGATTATGTGAGGGCCTTGAATGGTGAGTGTGTAGAGATTTTAGAAGACCTGTGGATTTGAGGAAGGCTTATGAGTGATGAAGCTGTAGGGTTAGGTAAGAATTGAGAAAAAAATCTACTGGCTTATTTTTCCTCTCTCCTGCTTCCACTTCTCCTTCTCTGTGAGCTGCAAGCAAGAGATGTTTCTGTACCTATGCCTAAGAGTGGTGGGGTTTTATGATACGGGAATAAAAGGATTAAAACCCCTTGATTTAATGTTAATTTGTGTTGTTCCCAAAAGCATTCAGATAATTTAGTACCTACAGAAATGGATAGATTCATGGTTTCCAAATATGCTTTCCATTTGCTTGAAAACACTTGAAAGCAATGTTCACTTGAGCATAACAATGAGTTTATTAAGAAGGAAGTATTTGAAAAGAGCCATAGGTTAGTTGTTTTGGGATTTTTTTATGTGAAAAAGGACAACCTAGAGGGATGCCCTGAAGTGACAGGGAAAGAAGCAAAGCCTTATACAGTAACATAATTAAACTATTGACAGATTTTGCTCAGTTTTAAGTGGATCCATGATTAATTTCATTTTCCTGAAGTGGGGCTCAGGTCTTCAAAAGATGTCGAAGCGGAGCTTTGATACCCATTAAACCTACATAAAGAAATACTGCTTTGCAAATGTTTGCCACTCCAGTTTTCAATGCTGCTTGTCAGCTGAAAATTAGCAACACTCACAAAAGCAGTTGCTAAATCAGCATCTCTGGGGCTTCCTAAATTCCCAGTCAAGTGAAGAACTTGATTTTATTTTTTCCTTTTCCATATACATTAATATGTTTTTCCTTGCATCGTGTAGGAAGACTCCGACTGGTACAAAAGAGAACTCTCTGTACTGCTATCTAAGTGCCTTAAGTACAATTTCATAATTGAGGAATGTTTGTTCTGAGTGGCTAAGTGAATAAAACTTGGAACTGCTGCTCTGGAAATTGAGTTTGTAATGTGAGCGTTGCCAGAAGTGAACAATGTGCAATCCAAACTTTGTGCTTTGTAGGGCAAGTGAAATGAGATCTCTTCAACGTGAAGGGCTCGATGTGGACAGAGCAATCAATAGCAGTCAGTGGCAATGCTGAGAGGAGAACTCCTGTCCTCCCACCAGAGGACTCCGTGCTCCAAGCCACGGGGATGACAGTAATAGCTGCTGTTACTGTTTCCAGAGATGATGTTGTGTCTCTGATGAAAAACTATTTAGCAGGGGCTTGGAGCATTTTCAGGCTTCAATTCAACAAAATATTGACAAATATATTTTAGACTTATCATTCTGCAACAAAGCACAACAAAGCAGTCCCTGTGTCCCACTGGAATGCCTGTTCAGAAAAGCAGCCACTCTTACCACTCCCTGCCACCTTAGGGAGAAACAAATTCTATCTGATTAAAAGAAACATTCTTTGCAATAACAGTGATAACTATGGATACATTAATGAGCTGATTATGTAAGTTGAATTCTATATATTTCATTAATGTGCACACTTGCATTATGTGACTCAAAAGATCAGGATGTTTCATAAGTATTTCTTATTCAGACACATTTGAAATATTACTCTTTCCATCATGATAAAGAGGTTTACAGTAATATGAGTCAAATTACCTATTATATAACAATGTATTTTGCAGGAAGTTAGAATGCTTTTGAGAAATTTACATCTATGGGGTAAAATTTGCATTCCCAGAAATGGTTTATATATTGTTCCAAAGGTGGTGATAAAATTAAAGAATTTTAAAATATTTCTTTGGGAAGATTAACATTTTTTTTTCTTTTAGCCAGGATTAGAAATGCAGATTTATTTCACTTTCCTGTGCTGTGTAATCCTACCGTGTACAGTTTTTCCAAAAGACCAGTCTCAGGTGGCTCAGGACACTTGCACTCCCAGTGGGATTATAGGTGCACACAGAAAACAGAGTTTCTGGTTTCCTCCAAAGGGAATTTAGTGCACCAAAACTTTTCTGTAGCCAAAGACAGAAGGAGGGGACTATAGGGGATGAATTTCAAAACCAGGCTACTGTGTTTGACCAATGCAAATGGAATTTTATGCGTCCCCCTCTTTCTGCTTTGCCAATTCCCTTCTACTCAGCTCCTACAGAAATTTGTGCAACACTTCCATCCAAAGTATTTATTCACAATTGCATCTAGAGTGAAAAGTCTTGGGTTTGATATCTGTGCCTCTTTTAACCCAGAAATTATTTATGAGATAAACTTCATTTCGGTTTTGTGGTTTTCACCACTGCTGTAACGTTTAATTAAAGAGTAATAAGAAAGATCAATACGTACCACGTCCTTTGTAGCAAAATATTGGGGTTTTTTGTATTCTACAATATAATTTCTCATACTCAGAATCATTTCACTGTGAATAAATTGTTATAGATAGGTGCCAACAAAATTCCTGTTAATCTTCCCTTTTAGATAAAAGCATAAAAGGAGGTCTTTATTTAAAATCTTTTTTATAGGCGGTTTGAGCATATGCCTAATAAAATTCTTCCTGGATTGCTATCCTATATGCTTAGCTTCAGATGGAAAGGAATGTGTCCTGAAGCTATAAACCCTCTGAAACAGAGAAATAAAAGCATATCTAACAGATCATTAAGTACAGGGGTGCTATCAAGTGTAGTCTTAATGTCACAGATATCTTGCCATTTAGAAAGTTTCAGTGCACAGTGATATGAGTTTTAAGTGTGATAGTGAAGTGTTTGTAACACATATATGGTTAGACTTAAACAAAATAAAAATCTTGGTTTTATATTTTTCACCCCTACTTTGAGTGAAATACAACCCCAAAATGTAAGAAATAGACCTTGAAAATCAGCATTGCCTCTTTATTCAATGTAAATGCTAAAAACTGAAATGAAGAAATTCTCAGGAAGCTACTGTTAAGTATTTAAATTAAGATGTTGAATTTTTGAGACATTTCAGAAGAAAAAAAACCCCCTTATTTTTGCCATAAAAGAGAGCTAAATTCACTTCAGATCCATAATCCTCTCTAAAGACCTCTTGAGCGGAAGAAGCACTCAGAAATGAAAACCAAGAACACACAATACTAACTGCTGCTTCCCAGTGAACCTCAGGTCACCTGTCCTCTCTGTCAAACTCCATTTTCCACTGCACTGAAGTGAGTAAAACAAGTGGTCACCATAAAAATGCCTTTAATATGGCAGTTTCAAGTGTCATTAACCTCTGTTCCATCTGCTTAAGGAGAATGTGGCCATCTAATTGCTGAAAATGTTGTTACACACAGAGCAGGCAAGCATGTAGATTTATGGTATAGAGTCAGGAAAAAACAGCTCTGTTGATGTTCTGTTGCTGTTTGTTGAATTTATATGAATTCACTCAACAAGTGAATTGTATGTTCCTCATGCAGGTTTTAATTCATATGGAAAAGATGAATAAGCAAAGGAAAATTGGGGGTTTAACAGTCTGGTATGTAGTTCTTGGGCTCTTTTTGACTCAGGGATTAACTTTTCTTTAGGAACTTTCAAACCATAAGACTCCAAGCCTTTTAATCATTAGTAGGTATCAGTTTTTAACAGAAGAAGACCGAGATGTGACAGTAATAGGTCACTATATGCCGTGACTTGGAGTAAAGATCTGAGTATTATCTACTTACTGTTTCCATCTCTCTTTTTACCTCTTTTCCTCCTCCATTCTTTCACTGTTCTGCTCTTCACTTCTTTCCACTTTATTCCTCCCTTGTTTGTTCAACTTGTTGGATCCTGAACACTTTAAAAAAGCCTATGTTAGGAATTTTAAGTTTAGCATTAAGAGCTTAAAGAAAAGATTCAAAGGACTGACTGTCAGCTACCTCTAATGTGCACTTGATTTATTTTTCTCTGTTACTTTATTATTAATTCTCTCCCAATTCAATTTGCTAAGGAATAAGGAAGGTTTAGTGAAAAATGGGAAAAGGAAGGAAAAACCCATGAAATTCTATGGATGTGAAGGGAACTTAAGATGAAGCATTCCTAATAAATATCCCTTTAGACATTGCTTTTGCTGAAGACATTAAATGAGCCATCCCATTTCTTTTCCCTGCATCCAGATCAGAATTATAAATAGCTATAAGTAAAAATACCTCATGCCCCAAATAGTATGAAATGTGCTGTCAACATATTCTGGTCTGCTGGCTGGAAATGTTCATAAGTTAATAAAATTGAACTGATTTTCTTCAAAGGTGAGATGTTTTGCCATTCTTGGCAAGGTCAGTAAGTCAGATTGGAGTTTCAAGTGTTTAACTTCAGCTTTTCTGAGTAGAGAGCCAAAAAGCAGAATTGGAACTTTCAGGAAATGAATCTCTTTTAAATACCTAATAATCAAAGGAACAACCTAAGCAGTTAAATTATTTTTCTCACTTTTTCCCCTCACACATTCATAAAATATAAGAAAAGGCGTCCCAGAAGAATTTTTTTGAGAAAGTTCCGAGTAAAATCAACTCAATGAAGCATCGAATGTAATGATTTGGCAGAATGCTTAAAATAATGTAAATTAAAGGAAAATATTTGAGGTAAGATGGAAAAGAAGTATTTGTGGTCATGTAAATACTCCCTGAGATTAATGATTTTTAAAATCAGAATATTTAAAAGCAATAAATCTGATGAGATAATATAATTAGGTGATACTATTAAACCAAGCTGTTTCTGATTCTGCAAAAATCAGCTACTGCAGAGACATACCCATAAGTGCTGTAACTTCTGATTAATTTGTTTGTAACTGTATCTCCATACAAACAAAAATGTATTTAGAAAAAAATAATTAAAAAGCATAAATAGAAGCCTTTCGAATGCTCATTTCTCATTTCGTAATGATTAAAAATTTGGGTTGTTCTAGCATGCTGGTTTATTGCATAGCTGCATTAAAAACTTATGTTTCTGGAATTAAATTACGGTTTAGTAATCCTTTTTAGAAATAAATATTCTTTTTTATGAAGGAAAATCTCTAAATTTCTTCATGCAAGTAAAGCAGCACCATTTAAGAGAGCATGGAGTTCAACAGGTGTGTATAGCACATACCTGGTTGGCTGTGAGAAAAGTTGTAACGTCTAAGATTTTAAAGTTATTTTGGAAAATACCAGAATATTTGAAGTGTCTGTTGAACTCGAAAAGAGATGTCTGTTCATCTCAGAGCATTTATATTTGAACAGAGTGGTTGAACTTACAGCACTGTATGCTTTGAATTAAATGCACACTCATCAAAATAATTAAAGAGGAACTGTAAGCTGAAGTGAGCACTGGTGGGAAGATGCAGTTCTCCTTTGTGTACTTGTCATCTATATGAGATGCAGTACTTGAATGTAATTTTCTCATTTTGAAATGAATATTTAATTAAATTACTTTGGAAATACTTATGGTTAATGAGAAAACTCAATTTGCCAAAAGGGTACTCTTGGAATACTTTTGTGACATTCCAAACTTGAATCCTCATATGCGAGTATTATGCAAACATTATTGCTTTGGCAAGTGACCTTTACCATGGTTTGTTTTTAAATTGAGCAAGGTTATTGGATTTTCTAGATTTTTAGGGGTTTGTTGGTTTTTTAGCAGTGGTTTCTATGACGATGTTACACATAAGCCATAAAAACTAATTGCTGACAGTAAAAGCATCTGCAATTTTAAAATGTCAGGAAATTAGACATTTAAAATTTTTTTAAAAATTTATTCGTTAGCATTTCCTGAAATGTGTTTGCTGTGGATGGCAACTCATCTTTTCCAGTAAATGTGAGAATTGTGATTGTGTCCAGCTTTTCTTTTGCAGCTGTCACTAGCAGAGTGTCATAATATTTAGAGATACACTCTATACCTGTCAGAGTTTGTTACAGTTCAGTGATGCATGATGAAGTGTGAGGGACACAGTCTTCCTACACTACTCACGGTATAAATGCAGTGATGATACTTCACAATGACTCCTTGCTCAAGGTCAGGACAAAGAAACTCATCGGTGGTGCTCAACAAATCACTTCTTAATTGCTGAGTTCTGGAACTCAGGGCCAATTTCTTTAATATGTTGTTAATCTGATAAAAAGATTCCTGGGTGTTTATGAGAAATGCAACAAACTTTTGTAACAAGTGCAATTCTTCCATGCAAATTCTTTCAAAATGAATTGATTTAATCATCTGAAATTATTTCCTTGCTCAAATCCTTTGAAATGAAATACGATAGCAATAAGCTTTTGCTATTTTACCTGAGGATTAGTCCTGCTGGTATTTGAAGATATAACTGAAAAGGTACCTCTGACTAATACTTATTCTGGTAATTTTTATAACACCTTGAAAAAAATTAGAACTTGCTAGCTAAGGGATTATTATAAGCATATAAGAATAATATACACCTAACTCATTAGCCTTTTTCTTCTGTTTTGCTAAAATATGCAATTTTAAGGCTTTAACACCTCAGGTGCTCTTGGCTTATTTTGTGAATGCCATTTAAATGCATGCTAGTGGGAGTTATTCCATCAGAATATTTGCATGTGCTACTTTTCCAGTTGCTAATTATCTAATAAAAAATACTTGCTAATTTACAGATGTTTTGTTGCTGCACTATTGTCCTGAACCTTACTGTCTCCTACACTGTTGCCTTCATAGGGCCATAAAGGAGGTATGACTAATTGCATTACTAATGGCATATTGAGGTGTCTAGGTGCTTCAAAAGGCTTCTTTTTAGTTATTTCTTTCATCCAAACAAATACATAAAAACATCTCAATTTTCTGCTGAAGATCTACAACTCAGCAAACTTGAGTAAATTATTCTTTTTTGAAAATGTTGTTCAAATCACACAATAGAAAAATTCCTTCACACAGAACAGTTTCAAGTAGAAATGAGTTTTGAAAATCTGAAAGTCGTTACGAAAAAAATACCTTTAAATGACAATAAGAGTGAAAAAGTTTTGTGCATTTTCTGAAGAGCAAACACCTTGGACAAGCTCTTCTACTGAGCTCCTGGGTGACATCTCTCCATACCAGCAAATGAATCAGTGTAGCAGATGCTCTGGTGCAACTGGGCTGAGGTGGCTGAGATCCTCTGTGTTCACTGTCTGCTATTGTGCATCCTACTCACTTCCAAGTGTTGAAATTCATTTCCTGGGGGAATGAGGGGGTGTGACTCTCCTGATAGCTTTAGTCATCATCTGTCTCCTGTCTTGTATTGCAAGATTTGAAAGGAAGACATCATGTTTTTCTCACTGTTTTGGGGTAAGGTTTACTTGTTTGGCTTATTTGTTTGTTTTGTTTTTTTTTGTTTTGTTTGGGGTTTTTTGGCTGTGTGGTTTTGGGATTTGCTTATGGGTTTTTCTTTATTTATTGTTGTTACTTGTTTTGGTTTTGTTTGTATTTTTTTTTTAAACTATACTGAGTATAAAAGAGGGGAAGTGAGGCCAAACTGAAACATGCTGTGTAGTCTAGTACATCTGCTAATTTAAAAAGCATGAAGCCAGCAGCCAGTTTGGTCAGTTTGTTTTCTGGGCACTCGCATGGGACAGGAACAGGGAAATGTGCCCTTACACGCTACAGGTTTTGACTTCTCTTATATCACTTTAACCTCCAGAGCAATGATGTGTAAGAGACCAGAACTTCAGATTCCAGCAAAGGCTCCCTTCACAGATTTGAGTGAAAAAATAGTATCTCTCTCTTTCTTGGGTAACAGAAAGAAGCCTGGATGCCATTGAAAGGCCTTGTGAAAAGGTCATAAAACAGGGTGATTTTGGTATACTTTTGCTTTTGGCTGTAATGTAGGTTAGTTCACCTACACATCAATTGATATTGCTATCAGAAGTTTCTGAATAACTTAAAAAGATGCTACAGAAATTGCAAGAATTGGTTTCAGGTGTACAATTTGCTGAAGAACTAAGAAGAACTGCTTTAAGTCCTTAAAACTTTACCCTCATCCTCAGCATTTGTCTTGTTTATTGAAAAGCAGCCCAATGTCCATTATTCATTTTGCTTTTTAACATTAAGACAGAAAAACCTCAGGAGCTACAAAGGTATAAACTGAAGATCTGTAATATTAGGCCTGAAACTTAAAATCCTACAGTAAAGCATGCAATAATTTAGAGAATGCATCCACAGCATACGTTCTTACAAATTTTGTTACAGTCCATTAATCAATTTATCATGTCTTCTCCTTTCCTTAAATATTTATCTGAAGTATCTTTGGCTGGACAATTGTGAAGGGATCAACAGAAGAGAGACAAGGATTTGTCTGAGATTTGAAAAAGTGCTTATCCAGAGGCTGAAGATCTCAATGTAGTTGACAGAATGAAGGTTAAGGTGAGCTGGTTAGAGTTTATCTCATCTTTAGAGAGAAAATTGCTAGCTCTAAGTTGAGTTCTTTAATGTAGCAGGAAATGGTATAGCAAGATCCTATTAAGAGAAATGGAATTTCTCAAAGGTTTCAGGGGTTCTCTGTCACTAAATAAATGTTGTGTGGTTGATGCATAAACTACTGGGGGCAATTCTTTAAGGTATGTTACGGATCAAGTCAGACTGGATCATCCTAATGGCTCCTTGGTGGGCCATTGGTTTGGTCCTTCTGTAGGCATTGAAATGTCACCTCCTCCAAAAGCGTGCATCGTTCTTCTTTTATGCACATACCGATCTGTTCTTGCATTTTCTTACTTTATGAGATCTGATGTGTCTGATCATGAAGTAGGACAGCAGCTGACAGGTCTCTATTACAGTTGTCGCAGAATACTTGAAAATAATTGCAAGTGCAAATAACTACAATCAGTTTGTGCATCTTCTATTATGTTTCTAATCATTACAGGCAGGTATTTTTCTGTTTTTCTACCTTATTGTACCACATTATAACCTATTTTGCTTCAAACATCACACACCTTTGCAGTCCCATAGCTAAGGAAATACTGAAATATATTAACAGTAGGTTGTCATTAGTTTGAGTTGGTCTCCTTCCATGAGTGAGCTATGTATTGGCTGCCAGGTTGTGTCTTGGACAATTTCATTTTCACTGGTGTAGCATAAACCCTGTCATGCAATGACAGTTACTGAGACCTATATCCCATAAAATGTACTTCAGGTTTTTTTTCTCCTTCTGCAGTGTTTAGGAGGAACTTAGACCCCTTCAGCACTTGGAGATTTACACTGAAATTATTGCCACCAATTTGTTTTTTAAAGGATAGATTGCAAATCTTTTAAAGCATTTATTTGAATTTGTGTCATATGCTGCAATTAACTTGGCATTACTTGCAGCTGCCCTTTCCAGTGAAAAGATTAGAAGATAGGAATTTATAATCAGGGAACCTCAACACAGCTGTCAGAAGTGACTTGGGATCAGTACCAGTAGTCTCAAGGGACAACTTGAAAGGCAGATTTGAACTGTGAACTTCTGTGTCAGAATTTTGATTGCCAAGGACCCTTCTAGGTCACACAACAAGGATAATGAGAACTACAGACTTAAATGCTCTTGGACAAAAGTTTATTATAACCACACAGAGAAATAGCCCAAATATGTCACAGTAGATTCATGGTTATTACTGAAACAATGCATTAATGTTGGCAGTCACTTGAAATATGGTATGTATATAATAGTTTCATTTAGTATCACTTAAAGGTCTCTATTGCAAAGAGGCATGACCTGTCACTGATGTATGCTGCTATAACAAAATATGAGAGTTATACCTTTCCTTTGACAAATTTCAGAT
Organism: Rhabdornis inornatus; assembly: GCA_013397075.1. Classification (NCBI taxonomy): domain Eukaryota; kingdom Metazoa; phylum Chordata; class Aves; order Passeriformes; family Rhabdornithidae; genus Rhabdornis; species Rhabdornis inornatus. The sequence continues at coordinate 1,675,780 of VWZS01010874.1, read as the reverse complement.
CATCTACAGCACAAAATGAGAGGAATGTAGGATAAGTTTTAAATAATTTAATTTGGCTTAATTTAACTTGTGCTGTTGTGTTTGTTATTTTAGAAATTTTGGTGATTTTCCGCAAAATAAAGAACATCAGGAGATTAGGTATCGTTCTTATCACAATTTGGAAGAACAACCTTTTACCCAAAAGGAAAAGAAAAAGTAGCTTTAAAGTTCTTTGGGTTTTAACCTATTCTTTGGTATGGCTGAAGATATTTCATTTGAAATAACATTCCCCGATGTATATGTAGTTCATTCTGAGATTCATAATTCAGAAATGTTGTGTACCAAAATAAATACCTTAATAAGGGAGTGTCTGTCTCTGCCATGGAAATGACAGAAACTAAAAGAAATTTTTGTTTTTCTGGAGGAAAGTAAAAGTTGTCTTCTCTAGTCTCTGTCTGCTGTTACCTTTGGAAAGAATCAATGTTTACGTCGTTGTCGAGGTGTTGTGACACGGTTTTCAAACTGACTTGCATGTCATGCCATGGTGATTGGGAAGACAGTGAATGTCACCAGCTTTCAAAAGGAATATGGAAAACAAGATTAGGGCCTCCATATAGTGCAGTAAATAACTTTGCTACAGCAGCTGGTGCTAGGAAGATTGTGAGTTTGTATTTTACCATAAACTCTGATACCTCTGAGGTGACAGCAATGATATCAAGAATTCTATTTCTACAATTTTTAAATCACTGCAGAAATGAAATAAGGAAAGACTGTGGAAGTTCTTTGAAAAAAACCCCAAACAACTAAAAATCTTGCTTTACACTTTAAAAGAGCAGCTGCAGTTTATTCTGATAGTGAAATCTATCAAGTTTGAGATTTTATTTCTAAAATGTGTTCAGAAGTGTAGCCCTGTTGAGGAGACCGTATTGACTGTGTAATTCAGGATGCAACAAAACAATGAAAGAAGAGTTTAATAAGGTGGAACTGATTGGGTTGGACATTCGTATACCTCTGTGAGTATTGTTTAATTGTCCATGAGATTGAGTTGTTAAATAAGCAGACTAATACAAACCGAGTAACACAAGAAAGACAACTAATATGAGATCACAAAAATAATTTTGTTTCTAATGTATAGTTCTGAATTATAGTGTTCTGCACTCAGTGCTGTATGCTTGAAAGCTTACAGTTCATATCTGTGTTGAAGGAAGCAAAAGAAATGTTACTTGTCAATACTTTAAATTTCACTCAGGTACATACAATATATGCTTGAATTTTAAGATATGGAACAATTAAAAGATTACTTCGTTGACACTATAGCTATGCTTGGAAGGTGTAATAGAGAAAAGTTTGGGTTGAATGTTTTATCTTATTTTACAAATACAGAGCGAGTGGCTCACTGAGAATTAGATGACCACATCAGGAATGCACACAGTATTGATTCTTCATTTAAGAATGATGGCCTGTCTTTCAGATGTAAATGTATCTGTTCTTTCTAGTCCAGCTGTGCCAGTGGAAAGGTTATAATCCTGTTTCTAAGTCCAGCTGCTCCTCATTGCTGTCTGCTGGGGTTATCCTGCTCCCAGCTGTGCTGAGTGGGTTGCCAGGGCTCACTTAGTCCATTTCAATCAGAATCATCCGGGCTGGCAAAGCACTGTTTAAGTAAGTGAGGCTAAGGTGGGACTAATTATTTTTAGCTACGAGGGGTCAGTTCACCAAGTTGGTTTTCACCATCTCTGGAAAAAGTCAGTGGCTATTACCTTTAACTTGTCATTACTTGTGTATTCCACCCAATTTAGTGACTCCTCAGGATGACCCTGGGCAGCAGCTGGTTCCACAAAGTGTTTGTGCGATGTTGTCCATGTGGTATGGGAAGGTGCTGGGGGTAGTGGTAGTTGTTGTTCATCTGCAAGATTGGACAGTAAGTGGGGGGAAAAAAAATCGGTTTTGGTTTGTTTCTGTCTGTTTACGTGTAAACTACATGAGTTGGGGAGATGGAAATGAAGAAATTTCATATCTCTTTCTTCCAAGGTGGCTTCTTGTGCTTTCTGCAGTCAGCATTTTCTTAAAGACCGTGTTTTTCCTAGGAAATCTATGTAACTATGTGAATTTTGTATTTTCTAATTTAGGCTATATTAGGGGCGAAGTGTTGGATGGTTGTGAGAAAAACAGCTAAAAAGTAGTTCACTAGGAAACATTTTTGTAATGGTTGGTCCTTCACTGAATAGTGAAGGGAAGCAAGCATAAAAGATAATGAACTTCAACTGGATGTCACTTGAGCATTAAAAAAGCATTCCCCTGGGACCAATATTGACTAAATTTTAGAAACAGATATCTAAATAGTTGATTTGATGAAATGTTCTCTACTGAACTGTTTCATGGTGAGCTGAGTATGATACTTTGAGGAGCTACACAGTATTTTGGATTTATGATAATTGATGTGGGATGTCTGCTGTAAGAGCGACTGATTTCATGTAAATTAACACTCACAAATTTCTTCACAAGTGTCCCTTTGTAGGCTAACATACACTATAAGTAATTCAATTTGTTACTCGTGAAAACAGCTGTTTCATCAAATCACCATGTTTTGAATTCTGCCAGCATTAACAAGTAATGAAAATGCTTTTCAAGTAGAAACTCTACAGGATTCTAAGTTAACAGAAAGACATCTATGGTTTACACTAAGGAGGATCTGACTCATTATCATTAGCATTTTACCAGTGCTCTGTAAAAGATAAATAGGTTCTTAGAGCTAACAGAACACTGGATGTGTTGGCACTGAAGTTTGTGGGAATGAAAAGTCAGAATGAGTTGGATTTAAATATCCGTGGTGCACTAGTCAGATTAATCATGTGAGTTTACTTTGACAAAATATGAGATGGTGGGGAAAAATTTCACTATGAGGAGTTTGTTCTCTCTGCCCTCTTTGGGACTGTTGGATATGATGGGTTGTGCTGTAATCACTCTGAAACCTCAGGATACATTTGAATTGAATTACACTGCAAAGCTATAAAATGAAATTCATTGCATTAAAAATAATTATTTAAAATTCAGTAAATACAGATGGAATGACAGCAGCTCTTCAGCTGTTAGAACGAGTTCATTAAATTATCAAAATCAGGCACATGTATTTTGCATAAATCAGGTAAAATTGTGAATTCAAAAATGTTAATATAATTTTTCTGACAGAGAAGTGTTATAGAGTATAAGTGATTACATTTATAATAAAATGTGGTATTTGGATAGGCTTTTTATGGGACAGATTTTTTTCCCTGCTTTCCACACTTAGACACTATCACACATTTTCAGTTTTTCCCTACCTGTTTGTTGCTGTTGATTCTGGCTCTGGCTGAGAGAGGGCAAAATATTCTGATATACCAGGAGCATGAGTTATAAGCTGCACTGAATTTACTCTCCAAGAGAATGCTTCCCTCATACTTCTCTTGGCAGCCATTAGGAGCCACACTTTAAAATGCTGCCTGGGCTCCAGAGGATCCTTGATATTGATCTTATCTGAGGAGAACGTCTGCTACCTTGGTCTTGATCTTCCTCAAGTACTGTGCACTCCAAAAGTGCATATTTCACTCAGCCTGACATGTAGTTTTAATAGAAGCAAAGTAAATCAGAATCTCTTAGTAAAGGAATATTACGGCAATATAGCAACAAAGTCAAGAGGGATATGTATGAAAATTTCTGTGAGATTATATATTATCTCCTGGGTAGAGATTTGAGAGTCTCTTGGCATACCTGTCTGGAAAGAAAGTTGTGTGAAAGAGAAAAGAAAGTGGAATTTGTAACAGACAAGTGAAGTAAGCGACCATTTTGTTTTGTGAAATAATCTACAATTAGAAAAAGTCATCATGACATGAAAGACTCGTGGCACTCTGCCACTGTTGTACTGCTGAGCACAGGTGCTAAAGAGAGAGTTTAATGCAGACCCATATGTTAGAAGACCTCAAAAGACTCAAGGAACCTTGTTCCAAAGCTAAGAACTCCTGAATGTAGGTTGCTCAAGCTCCTACATAATTCGTGTCCTTTATATTGGTGTTAAGATTGTATTTTATAACCTGATCACAGATTTTAAGTTTTTTCTCAGGAAAAAGCAAAAGTCATAATATTAATATCCCCCCTGCCAAATTTATAGTTTACCTCTAAGGTCTTAAAGTACAGGATCCTCTTTGACTACAAAAAATAGTTGGGTTGTTTCTAACGTGCAGGTAAAATTTATCACTCTTAGGAAAAAAAGAATACATTTTATCTGAAGGGTATGCACTTTTGGAAAAAATTGACTTTGAAGCATTAAATGTGGGAAAAATCTACCTTAATTAAATTTCAATGAAACTATGGGGAATAAAAACCTTTATTTCCTTGCAATAAGAAAAATCAAGTGATCATACATCATTTTACATTGGGAAAAGTAGTTAGAGACTGTAACTGACCACTCAGAGCATATGAGATCAAAGCCTTTTACATTATGCAGCAAAATGGTTGAGTGCTTACTTTTTCATATAATTTCTAAACTTTATTTTCATTTGTGAAAGTAACTTACTAAAACTGCCAGAATTAACTAAAATTTTTAGTTGCAGTTACCTTTGCATAGAGTGACTATCACTTTAATCAAGTACTCGTATCAGTTTTGACAGTTTTTCTGCAAAATTAGCAAAATATATTGTATTTCCAGTTTATGAAGCAATTGCTGCTTATGTGTGTAATGAGAATAGACAATATCAAATTCTGATGCAGACCAATAATGTAAGAAAGCTGAATCAAATTTTCAGGTTATGATATGATTGATCTATTTTAATGCTTATGGACTCATCCACTTTTAGGAGGGCTGAACCCATTTCAGGCTGACTTGAAAATCCAGATAAAGCATTAGAGTAAATTATTAAATCCCAATAGGAAATGAGATGAGGTAGACAAGAATTTGGCTGCTACTCTGCTCTGTAAAGTTCCACAAAGAGGACAATGTGAAGACTGAAGAGTGAAATTTTGGGGTGGTTTATTGGCTTGTAGATTTCTGTCAGTACAGAATTCTCTGAAAGGTGTCACACCATCCGTGTGCCTTCATTAATGAGAGAGCTCATCAACTCTTCCAGCCAGAAGGAATAATCTTGCCAAATTACCTTGCACAGATCCTGCACTGGGCTTTCTGGTAATGTGCCAGATATTAATTTTTCTTGCTGAATAGTAATTTTCTTCCTGCAATTCTCAACACCATATAAAATACTGTTATTAAAACTACTTCTTAAAGGCTTATAGCGCATTTTAAGAAGTTTTGTTTGAACACAAGAATTCTGTTAGGACGCAGAAGTAAAAGAGGGCCAAACCTCTTTTCCTATCAGGAAACTGTAACTTCATCAATAATGGGTTTCACTGAAATTAGTGGACTGACAGATGACATTCTGGAGGGAGGTTGACATCTTCTCGTAATAGCTATGGAAGTCTTTTTTTTCCTTTGTTCTTCTTGCTCCTGTTGACATCTATGGATATCTGCAGTTTGGTCTCAGTGGGAAAAGACAAAATTAGTGACCATTTGTAAGATGTGTGACTGTGTAGTTATGCCAGTGTTGTGGACGATATTTCCCAGAGTACATATTCATTTTTAAGTGAAGTCTGTATTGACTGCCCACCTGTAGCAGAATACATTTCCCTGGTGCCCAGGAGGTCTGTTCCTGTTGATTGTCTAAGCAGAATTAATTCAGTGTCTGTTGGTGAGGAACGTTTTATTGCCTTACTGGAAAAGAGAACCAGAGCATTTCTGGCGAGGAAGAAGAACTCTGCAGCTTTTGTGAAAGCACAAGGCATGAGTAGGAGCAGGTTCTTCCCTCTGGGATCAAAGCCTGTTGTGCTGGACTGTGGGGCTGTATCAGGGACCACCTGGAATCCCAGCTGACCTTCTGCATTAGGCCATGCTATTTACTTGATGAGAGCAGTGTAGCTCTTGTGGTTCCTTGCTGTGGTAAATTATTTGGCCAGAAAACAAAAACCAAGCCAAAATAAAAACTGAAAGGAAGAAAAAAAAAAAAAAGAAAGAGGGAGAAAGTGGTGGGATGCAGAAAATAACCTTGGCTTTTGGTCCCAAACTGGAGACCAGTGCTCCAGGTGCAATACCACAAAGCATATTCTATTCTTCCTGCAATAGGAATCCTTTACTTAATACTTTACTTCTTGGTAGACTTTTCATTAGTGGTTTGTTGTGGACTGTTTGTTGTAAATGTAAAAAGGCAAAATAAAATTATGCAACATTTAGGAATTGTACCTCAGCCAAAGTGGCTTACATTCATTTGAAACATCATCTGTCTCAGTAATTAGAATACTTACAGTTAACAGGGACCTGGCCCAAACTATTTGGTTTTGGACTGAGTTCTGTTCAAGCATCTGCCCTTGAGTTAATTTTTTTAAATTTCTCAGTATGTTCTAGCCGTGGCCTGCATATTTAATTCCTCTTGGATATTTTGATACCATTATGGATGCATGATGGTTTCAAACGAAAAAAATCTTGATATTTTCTGTGTGGATAGAATATAGAACTATAGTATTTTCCATCATGAAAAAATTTTTCTCATTATTTTTTTTTCATTCTGCAAAATTTGTATTTCTAAAAAAAAATTAAAACCTTTAAGATGTGGGTGAAAGAGTCTCATTTTCACCTCAGAAACTTTCTAAAGTTAAAAAAATGCTTTAAAAAAAAAGTGGGAAATTCTGTGACAGTATGAGCAATAAATATTATGCTAGAGTAGTAGGAAATTTTATTAATTTTGTTATTTTATAGCACAAGCATTCTAATTCAGTTACAGTATTTTAAAGGCAGATGTTGGGACTAGTCTGATATATTCGCCTAAGGTTATTTTGTGAATTATTTTATTGATACCTCCATTTGTATTCTTACTGAAAAAGAGATGCAGAAATTCTAGTTTAGAATATTAAAATATTTAAGAACATTGAGATGGCTGTCAGTTGAGGAACTTTTCTGGACATCAGTCTCTCAAAATCAAAGTAATATGGAAATATTTGCAGAATTTTAATTCCAGAAGTTGAAAAAAAAAAAATTAACATTTTTAATATCAAATAATAAATAGAGGAAAAATTTCCAGTACTTTGTGGTTTCATTTTGGATTTCGTCTCATTCTTCATGAGTAAGAAGGAAAAGAGAAAAATTTTTAATGAATAGAGCATTGGTGATGTCATTTGAGGAACTCTGAGAGGAAATTGACATAAGACACTTGATCTTGTAGCATATATAACTGTAATTCACTATAGTGTGTGCCTATATCTACATCTGTGTGTATATATTTGTCTAGAGCATCCTTTTTCCCCAAGAGAGTTACAAGATCATATAGAGATTAAGAAAAGTAAGAATTTTGTATGTGTCACTTTTCAATCAAGTATCTCAAACTTCTGCACAAAAATGAGAGCTACCATTCCAGTTCGAGCTGGAGAAAATAAGGTCTGGGGTGTTAATACCATGCTGCAGTTCACAGGTTCAGTCTGGGCAGAGAGAGGGGGTAAAAACTCTGCTTCTCTTATTTCCACTGTTCTGTCAGCTCTGACAAATGCCATTTAGTGTTTTCCTGCTACTAGGTCACTGCTAATGACACCTGAAATGTAGATGTGAAGTGAAAGTGTGAAAAATGCTTAATAGCTGTTTTGTCAGGGAAAAGTTATACATAAAACCACTTTGTACTTTTTATTGGAACAATTCAGCTATTAAAGCATATTTAACAATTCCAATTTTTTGATGTGTGGTATGCCGTAATTACCATCAATTTTTATTATTTTTGGCAAATGATCATTGCTGTGCTCAGAGGACTTCACCTAGACAGATTTTTCCATTTCATGCAGCACAAAAGCAGTTTTCTAGTTCCTCTAGCAGTGCTTATGTTCAATCCACCATATTAAGCAGCGACCTATTAACTGATGGTTCAAAGGCTTAGCAATACATGTGTTTGGGTTTAGATTGGCTTCCACTGTCCTAGAAGTTAAGCTCAGTCATTTAGAGCTCCTAGAAATCATCTTGGAACAGTGAATTTAATTGACCACTGGTTAGTAAGAAAATAGTATGTAGAAAATCTTATAATTGAGTACCCTTAAACCCAGTGGAGTTACTGCCCCATACTAAGGGATCCTTAGCCATATCACATTTTAGATCCAGTCATCAAGCTTTGACTTGCTAGTTCATATTCTTCTGACAGAACTGCATGGCTGTTGTGAAATATTTAGCATTTTCCTGAACCATCATCTTTTGCATAAAAAAATTAAGTATGCTTTAATTTTATCAGTATCATGTTTGACCACTACATTGCTTTTGGCTTCCTTATGTAGTAATGACAGCAGAGAAAGACATTTTAGAGTAAATGAATATACTTCTAGGCTACTTAAAAATGTTATAGTTCTTTCTGATCTTGGTACTCTGTACCAAGTGAACAACGTGCTGTGTCAGGCACAGCTGGGTAATGGAAATAACACATCAGCAAAAATTCATCTGGCTTTCCTTGGCCTTGGGTGGCACTGGGGACTCCCGTGGCTCTTTTGTCACTAATGGCTCTTCATAAGTGGATCTGGTCTTCAGATTCCCAAAGGATGGTTTTGTCCCCTGTGCCTGCTTATCCAGATGATGTCTGAGACATTCAGGAGCTTTGTCATTGCCTGGCTTGTAACGAAAGGATGTGCTCTTGGCTGGGCTCCAAGATAATCCATTCAGTTGCCTGATGTCCTGTAGCCTGGGGAAGAGGAGAAGGTGACTCCACCAATAATGAAGACTCTATTCTTATTGGCTGGATGGCAATTCTGTACAATAATAAAATAAAGTAATTAATGTATCTTAATTATAGTCCTTTTTAAAAATCCATTGCCTTAGCATATTTTTCCAATAATGTGCAACTAAAAGAATGAACCCAGAAAATATACAGATGCAACTTTGTTAATAATTCATGCACACATTTAAAGTGCAGTTTGGATAAGGTACAAAAACAGAGGAAGTACTGAGCACTTTTTTCTTCTCTTCAACAACTTGGTTATGTTTTTTTCAAAGATTCTTTTTCACACTGTATTGCTTTGAGGATCATGAAGACCATTACCTATCTGCAGCTTACACTGGAAAATGCTAATTTCTTTTAGTTGCAACTAACTTGTCATCAGTAAAAGTAGCAAAGATTTTGAAAAACAGCTGCTCAAAGATTTTGAGCAGCTATCTTCCCTAAGTGTGTGATAGCCATGAATCTTACTGTCCAGAAGAGATTTTAAGAAGCCTTAGTATTTGGTGTTTCATTTAATTTCCTAGATCAGAAAGCTAGTGATGTAGACTTCCATTCTTTTTGTTCCAAAATTGAGGGGAGAAAAAAAGTAAATTATTTAAATGCAATTAGCTGCATGCATATTGTCCTGGCAAACCATTCTATCCCTTTCCTATGTAAATTTTGAGGCAAGCATGATTTATCTGTCTCGTTGATATGAAACAGGGGAAAACCAAGGCTGCCCTTCTAAACTGATGTAGGTTGCTTTCCATTCTAATTTTATTGTTATAGGAAAATAAGACAATTACAAAATCAGTTTTAGTCAATAACACAGTAATAGCATCCTAAAATGATATTATTATTTATTCATGCTTAGTTAAATATAACTGTAACATGAAATAAATTATTATCTGTTTTGGATATAATTTCATCATAAGGCCTTTGAAGGTCATTTGGACTACACAACTAATTAATGTTTTATTTCCAGCCTTCCTTAATTATTCTTGCCAGATGGTCCTTTATTTGTGTTATTGCTTGGAGTTTCCAGCTGAGGTTGTTTGATTGTTGAAGAAAAATATGTGATGGCACCATAAGATAACTGTAATTGAATTGTTAGGTATGTTAGAACATTCAAGCCTTCTGTCCCTGCTTTAGCCACATCTGGGAAATAAGTTTGTTAACAAAGTGCTTTGGCACCTCATTGAATACTTGATGTGATATATGAAAATGTTTAGAGCAAGCTCAATTAGCATAAAAGCTTGTGCAAATAGAACTCTGGTAGCTTCTCATTCATTTATGAATTACAAAATCTCCTGGGTAAAATGCACAAATGGGTAAATTACCAGGTGGTTGGTTCTGTTTAGGCTTTTGTTTGGTGGTGTTTGTTAGCATCTGACTTACTTTTCTCACATCTAGACAATATTGCTTTTGTGTTTATAACAAAAAAGTAACAAAAGACAAAATAATGTAATGAAAGCATAGTAATAGTCATAATATTTGGCTATTAAGTTGACTTTGGTAAATACCATCTCAGAAGTGCTCATTTCTAAGAGGGTTAGGTACAACACTGGCAGATGCCAGTTTTGGGACCAGGAATGTACATGCAGAATTTACAGTAAACTCTCTTGTTTTAATCAGTCATCAGCATTGTTTGCATTCTGCTAGTAAATAAATATTACACTTGTTCTTTGAAAGTCCCATGGTGCCAGGTTCTATATAGCAACAAATAAACATGCATGTTCTAAAAAGCAGAGGAAATGAGAGGAAAAAATGGTGCATGATAGTACAAAAATGCACAACTTAGTTCCAAATACTTGATTCATCTCTTCTGTCTCTTTTCAAGCCATTGTTTTCACCGTTTTTCTATAATCATTGCAAGGAGCAGTTTTGGGAAATGGAGATGAGTTTACAGAAGATATTGAATATGTTTTACAGATATGTGTGTCAGGGGTAGCTGGGAAGAAAGAACTGAAGTATTTGTGTGGGAAATGGATTAATGGATGAATAAGAAAGTTATTGACACAAAGGTTCAAGATCAGAAGGAAAAATTGGCTAATCTAGAAAGTGAAAAGTGAGATCTATCTTTGTTTCATTCATAGCTGTGTCCTTCAAGACACCTGGGTAAAATGTTCTGTTAAAAAAGGTAAATCAACTACAAATCAGAAATTGCAAGAAAAAGCTTACCATGACAATGAATAAGAGTTTGTTGAACAATAATAGGTTAGAGATGACTTTCTCTGTTATTTTATTTTGTTTTGTATTTACTTGTTTATTAGAAAATACTCTGGAAGAAAACTATCATTCTGGTTGTGGAAATTAGCTCCCAGTGTTGAAAATACAGATATGCTGTACCAAGTTTCATGAATCTAGCACAGCATTTAGAAATATTGCTAAAGTTTTGTGCTGCCTCTTGCTACTGGAGTATGTGCTTAGCAGCACAGTGCATCCTTCCTCATTTGAGAGTAGTTCAGCTGAGCAGCAGAGAAATCCTGTCCCCCTCAGCCAGTATCAGACGTGTGTGTTCTTGGCTTCTGAGTGCTCTGAACGTAAAACTCTTTGGATGTTGGGGGAGATGGGAAGCAGCTGCTGCCTTTCAGAGCACACATGTAGGGCGTTCAGAGCACACAGTGTCTGCCATGGAGCAGGATGGAGCCCAGCAATGGAGCCCACAACACAATACAGATGCATGGAATTAAGGCTTTGCCCACTGGTGTCTGCTGCTTCCTCTGTAATTCAAGCGTTTTGTGCTTTAACTCATTGGGTTGTTAAAATGTTATAAATATGCATTTTCTGAATTGCTGCTGGGAAAAATGGGACCCAGGAGCTGGTGGGAACATCTCTGCAGCAGTGGTGGGGTGAGTGGGCACTTCTGTCAGCTGTGGGAGATCTGCCCATTCATATTTAAATCCAGTCCTTGTGCCAGAACTGAATGGCAGGCTGTTCATAAGCTCATCTTCTCCAGTGCTAAGCATGCTCTGAGCCACCAACAAAAGAGACACATGAATTTCTGTAATGTCCAGTTAAACTCACCAGAAACTGCTTTTAGCCACTGGTTACCCAAGTAAACAAAATAGGTAAAAGAAGGTAGGGTACCAGGAGGATTTCACCTTAGTAATTTTAAAACTCTTTTCCGTTTTAGCTTTCTTCTTTTTATCAGTTCACCATTTCTCTGCTTTCCACTTCACTCCCTTACTATACAAACCAAATTACCCAAACAATATTGCATGGTATTTTTAAATAAAACTTTTAGGACTGTATATATAGATATGAACTTTCACTCCCTTTCCCTCTTTTTATCTGGTGTTGCAAAATACTAAATTGAGGCCGATGCCCCCAAGTTCCATCTGCTGCCTTGTCATCCATGTACTGAACTCTGCAGCTTTACAGACAGTGTTTTCCAAAATCTCCCAAGAGGTTCTGCATTTTGCTGTTTGCACTCAGTGCAGCAGGAAGGAGGATGGCCAGCTGGGAAGAGAGACAAACCATAACAGGAGTGAGCTGACCTCTGACTCCAGGATCTGTGTGAATGGGAGCTTGGTCCCGGACGATCTCTTACCACAGCAGGATATCCCAGTGTGAAATGCCAGCATGAAATTACTAATTATCCTGCTTTTTAACTTCAGGATATGCTGCTGACTGTATATTTTCATAAAGTCACCATAGTACTACAGAAATATTTGCAGGAAGAGGTATTATCTTGCCAATGTGACATTGCATTGACCAATTTAGCAGTCTTTCGTAACACTTATTTTAATACCTCTGCATTTTATAGGGATTTATAAAAATGCTGTGCAGAAAGAACTCTCCAAGCAATAGGTTAAGTGGATTTTTTAACCTTATTGTGTAAACTTCTATATTCTTTGACATTACATATGGTTTTTCATGGTGTAGAAGATCAATATTAGTGTTTCTTTGTGCCCACAATGCAAGATGTATTACTCAAGGTACATGACATACTACCTCACCAAAGAACCCGCTGAGATTTGTAGGTGGTGTTGGGTTACAACTGGAGGCTAAAATTGCCTAAATCTTGGCTCTCACTGTGCTGTTTTTTCCCTCATTATATATTTAAGAGGGTCAAATCGTTCATCATTCTCAATTACTGGGATATAATTCACTGCATGCAATGTGAGCTACAGACCAGATGCCTGGAAATTCCTGCACTGACCAATAATCTTAGGTCCCAGTACACATTCTGTTTTTAATACAACAGTAGCATGTTTGTTTCCTATTGAATTATTTGCAGAAGATGCATCCCTGATCAAAGCTTTGTCAGGCAGGTGGTTATCAGAATGGGACACAATCAGGGAGACTCAGAGCAATATAAACATTCTAAGCTCTGTTCCTTTTAACAGCCCATAAAATGCCAATAACATTTAAAAGGAATAACTTGATTTTATTAAAGGGCAGGATCTGTTGTGGGAGCTCGAGGCTGCAAGGTGTTTAAATGAATGTCTCATAGTGGACTGGAAGTCCTGCCCTCTAATACTACAAGTACTAGGGTAAAAGATCCTTTCATTTTACAAGTGTTTGAGTTTGTATGTGTTCTCCTCTGCTGTTGTTGCATAAAATAATGTATTCATGGTTTCATGCAATAAATTCATTAGAGGTAAGGTGCAGACATCACACAATATTCAAAATAATCTCTGTGTGAACAGCCTGTTGTAGTTTTGAATCTTTTGATTTGCTGTACCTTCACATATTTTGTGCTAATTCTTGAAGTGTGGCAAAAAATTTGAGGTACTAAAAGAGTTTAAAGGCTGGGGGTTTCTTCAGACAATGAAGTCTCAATATCTGGGATTCTTGAGTGGCAAATACTTACAGGTATTTTGGTTTTTAAATATGGATCTGTAGCATCAACTCAGTTTGTGTCTGACAGAGCATTTAAATGGAATAGTTTTTGAAGAGCTACGAGGGAAGGCGTTGTGTTGGGTAAGGCCCCACCTTGAGTGCTGTGTTCAGTTTTGGGCCCCACATTTCTGAAAATGCATTGAGGTGCTGGAACATGTCCAGAGAAGGGCAATGGAGCTGGGGAAGGGTCTGGAGCTCAAATCTGAGGAGTGGCTGAGAGAACTGGGGGTGTGCAGCCTGAAGAACAGGATGCTCAGGGGGAACTTTATTGCTCCCTGCAACTCCCAGCCAGGAGGGTGTAGTGAGATGGGTGTTGGTCTCTTCTGCCATGTCTCAAGTGAAGGGATGAGAGGAAATGGCCTTAAGTTGCAGCAGGGAAGGTTTAGATTAGATATTATGAATTTTTTTCTCACTGAATGAGAAGTCAGACATTGAGATAAGTTGCCCAGGGTGGTGGTGGACTCACTGTCTCTGGAAGTGTTCAAGAGGTGTCTGGATGTGGCACTTGGGGTGTGGTTTAGGGATAATTATGGCAGTGCTGGGTTCATATTTAGATGAAATGATCTTGATCTCATCCAACCTTGATGATTCTGTGGTAGGATTGTGATGTGGTGTGGGACTCAATACTGCTCATTCAGCTCAGCACACCAGTGATCTTGTTAGCCCAGTTTTCTGGAAAAGAAGTGTCAGGCATGTACTTTAGGGATTGATGGGAAGGTTTCAATGGGTGAAGTTTTTTGGGTAGCCTAAGGGATAGTGTAGGGGAAGGTGCAAATGTCTTCTAATTTCAGAAAGCAGTATTAATGATTCAGTACCCATAATGATAACATGTGAAAAGTGCTAGATAGGAGAGAAGAAATTTCAAGGGGTTTTGAAATTGAAGGCAAGTAAAAGGTATTTGAAATGGTAGGGAAACCAAGGAACCAGGTGTTAAGTAAAAGATGATATGATCAAAGTGATGACAAGATAATGATCTCTCTAGAAATGCCTTGAATAGATGTAAGTGGGCCAGGATTGCATTTGTTAAGGCAGGTGAGAGAGCTGCAGTGGTTGAGTTAAAAGCTGCTGACCACATTAGTGAGAAACAAAATTGTGAGAGTTATTAAATATGCTCACACAGGTCTGTGGTTGTGTTTTAATCTGTATCGTTGGTATTTGCAAAGCTCAGCTCAACTAATCATTCCAGTCCTTTTTAATTACTGTTCTGTGAAATACTGAAATTGTCAATTCTGTTGTTGTTCATTGACACTCCTAGAAATGGAGAAGAAATTTATTCGGGTCAGCCCAAATGATTTTTTTTTTCTCTTGGATTCTCACTTTTATAATCATCAGGGGAAATTAAATGCCAAGTTTAACATGACATGTATTTTTAATAAAAGCAAAGAAAACTTGAAAATTAAAAATTAGAATCTCACACTTCAGTGCAATTCACTGTCTAGAAGAGGATTTTTTATTAAGTCATGTGCCTTTTTTAATTTTTAAGACTGATGCATGAGTAAGATAGATAGAAAACCACAATTAGAATTATTCCTCTGTCTTATCTGGAGCAGCATGCCCTAATTACTAAGTTAGTACTTTCTGGAGCATCACACCCTCTGAGCCTGTCTTGTTAATGGCTCTCAGTGAGGGTAAATTCTATCTGGATCAAATAGCAGCAAATGATGACTACTGCCCTCAGCAGCAGGCAGTCATGCAAAGTTCCTTTTTTTTTTTGTGCCAAAGAATAATTTAATTATAGATATGAATTGGAATGGCTTAAAGAGGAGAGAGAGTGAAATCACAAGCTAGCACAAATATAAAGAAAAAAAATTCAAAAAGTAACTGGGAAAATTAAGGGGTGATCGTACTAGCAGGTTCCTTTGTGCTTTGTTGTGTTTTTAAACCTACAATTGGTGATGGCTGAGAGGCTCCTCTAGGAGTTCATGTAGAACAGGAGCTGGATTCAGGTGTTTTGACTTGCCCTGTAGAGAGATTTGCCTTTTTATGTAAAATACAAAGGAAGTACATGTATTTTTAAAGAAGGTTCCATGGCCAAGTTCATGAACATGAAGGAGCCTGATGTAGTTAGTTTCCTTATATGAGGAAAATTAGATTAAACAGAAATGGAAAAACTGGAGTTACTTTTGAACATGACAGTATGTCATGTGACATTTTGGCTCAATGTCTAGTTTCCAGTTGTCCCATAAAGATGATTATTTGCAGACAGCCCTTGTTCCTTCTGGCCTGTATCATTTCTGTCATATGAGTGTGGTGCTTTGACTTTATTTAGTTTAAGTGAAGAATGTATGGAACAGCAGAACCTTTCCCTGTCTCCCTGCTGCAGACTCTGCACGTTTTTCTGTTTCAGCTACTCTAGAAGTTTAAATATTTCCAAATATCTACAGGAAATTTGATAATGTAAATGCTGTCAGGACTGAATAGTGATGATTTAGAAAGAATGAAGTCATATTCAATTCAAGTGAAGTGAAATATCAAAAAAACCCAAACTCTCAGTTTTTGGTTCCTTAGTCAATACCTTTCCCAACAATAATTGTATCTGTTCTCCCCCTTTAGTAGAAGATAATGTGGTTTATAAAACCCCAGAAATTATTTTATAGTGTCTTCTTGTGTTCAAAAAGAAATCAAGCCCCTGAGACTGCAGTGGGCTTCACTGGGAGATGTATAAGAGTAAGGATTGATCAAATTGAATAAGGACTTCAGGCTTTCTTTGGGAAAGCTGTGATGAGTTCACCTGTGTATAATGAAAAGCAAACTGGTTTATGTTAATTTTTATGTAATATTTTTTAGTTTTATGTTAATATTAAAAAATAAGTTTTATGTTAATAGTTATGTAATATTGAAATTAACTTTGAACATTACCCTGATCTAATGTTACATTTAGCTGTTATATTTTACCTGAGATCTGATGAAGAAAATAAGAAGTATTAAAGCAATGTAAATTGAATTTCCAGATCTTTGTTAGTTTTCAGTTATCAGAGGTTCCTGATTATTCTTAAATACCAATGGAAGTGCTGTCGCTTGCTTAAAGTAATTTTATATCATATATAAAATACTTCTGCATGATTATTTCAAAGATGTGTCAGCATGCATTAGTTATACTTGTAAAAATTATTTTTTTAATAAGAGAATAGTATAAGTTTTTCACTTAAACCAAAATGAGAAATGATATAATTATATTTGCAATGAATAATGAGTTTTGCTTCTCAATTTTAAAATGAATTATGTGCATTTCAATGTTACTTGTATTTGTTTTAAGACTTATGAGGAAATTTATGATGATGACTATAATAATGAATAACCACTTTATATAAACACACATAAAATGCCTTTAAGTATTGTAATTAAACATTTAAAGGTACACGCTTTCTACTCAGTCTTTTGTATACAACATGGATAGAGTAATTAATAAGGAAGTTGGTAATTGAATAATATGATCCTTATCTGAAGGTTTATAAGTTGTAGCCTTAGGTACTAGATACCCCAAACATTCTCTTACTAAAGCAATGATGTTTATACCATTGTGTTGTGAGCCAGCCTTATCATGAATTTTCTGAAATCTGGAAAGACTGAGGTCTTTTCATTTTCTGGAACAAGTAAAAAAGATATTGTGGATACGGAGGAAGTAGATATGGAATGTGTTCTGTTCAGGAAATTGTCAAGGAAAGCTGGAGGAGGCAGCAGCTACCTTGCAAGAGAGTATCATAGTCTTGGAAAATTAGAGAAATATGTAGTGATGCCAAAGTGTAGTGAATATGAAACTGATTGTGATTCAAAAATTAAGATGGGGGGATGCAGAAAGCAAGATCTGTATTGACAAATAAGATCTGTAGAAGGCTTGGAGTACTCCTTCCACTCTGCTTGATTTGAGCCATGTTTCATGAGAGTTATGTTAACTTCTGAGCTCTGCAATTCAAAGTGCAGTCTGGTTTTAGGGAATCCAGAGAACAATATTACATGAAATATCTTCCATGGTGTTTTTTTATAATCCATGACTGTATATCAGATGTCCTTAGAAAAACAGGGTCATGAATCCAGATCTTGCTGTTCTGAAGCAGTGAGCTATTCAGGAGACATAACCATAATATTTATTCTTTGTATTATCTAGCCATGGTCCAGACTGGGTTACACTGTTTGCTTTAAATGAACATGCATAGTTTCTCTTTGAGATTTTAAGGGTAATTTGGAAAGGATTTTCTTTCCTACTCCCTCAAGAGCAGAACCTATCATATACAAAATATGATGTCACCAGGAAAAAGAGCACACAGTGTAGATGTTGTCATCAGTGTGCTGATGACCTGGGGCTCTGGGATTTATTTTCATTAAACTTTATCAGTTGAAAGTCTCCTTTGTCTCTGCCTTCACAGAGTGTCTGTGAAATTGGATTTGGATGACAATGAACTGGTTAATGCTCTGTCTAGGAAAGGCAGGCATTGCTTGTTTGGGAACCTGAGATCCATCCTTATCTGTAAGGATCTTCATAAAAGATTCAGTTTGTTCTCTGATTAGAGATCTAACAGGCTTGGTGGACAAGAATGGAGTTTTGACATTATTTGGGTAGTTATCTACAGCTTTTACAGTGGAATGTGTATTTTGCCACACCAATACAAGTTTGTGTAGCTGCTCCTTGATTACTGCAGGGACCTTATTTCTTGCTTTCCCTGAGGCCAGAGGGATCCCTCAGTTATTGCTGCACAGGCAGAGTGTGACCATGTGGCTGTCACACAGGTTAAGGTGGTGTTTGACACAATCTTTGTGCAGCCCCTGGGCTTTTCAGGTTTTTTGTCGTTGTTTTTGTGTGGGTTTTTTTTTTTTTTGTTGTTGTTGTTGTTGTTTTNTGTTTTTTTTTTTTTTTTTTTTTTTTTTTTTTTTTTTTTTTTTTTTTTTTTTTTTTTGTTTTTTTTTTTTTTTTTTGTTTTGTTTTGTTTTTGTTTAAGTACAGGGTCTGCAGTGTATCCTTAAGTCTTATATTATTTTGGTCCTGTTATCTACACAGATCTTTTTGTAGCCTGTTGTTCCTCCTGGCTCTACTTCAAATGTCTTTGTTGTGGCAAGGGAATGTTCTCAGTGGAGGAAAGATGATCTTCTAAGACATAAATCATAATCTGTCTCTCCTCTTTTTAAGACAAGGCTGCTCTTTCCCTTTAACTCCTACATAAAATACTATTTTTTTTTTAATATTTTGTGTGTATTTCCCTCAGGAAAACAGTTTGTAGTAGACCTGGATGTTGTAGGTTTTTTCTTTTGTTTTCTAAACTGTCTTTGTATCATATATTACTACAATATTTAATAAAGTTTTAAGACAAATTTTACTTGCTTTGCTCTGTCAGCAGTATAGCTGGGAAGCATCCAGATTTACATCCTGTGGTTCTAACCTCACAGAAAGTAAAAATCATCCAAAACTATGCAGGTAATCTGTGCTATGATTTTTAGTGTTGTTCTGAAGTGGCATGAAATCAACATTTCCTAACTGGACATCACAACCTTTTTTTTCCTCTAGAGCCAATTCTATTTCAATGAGCAGAATATCTCCAAATACACACTTCAGTTGCAGTAGCACCAGGCCCAAATCTGCTCACGTTGTAAAATCAGCTGAGTAATTTGTCTTACAACTAAATCAGCCATGAGAACAAATTATTGAGTTATGTTATATTATTCTTCTTCTTCCATGTAGTGTCTTGGTGTCTCTTTTCAATAATCCACCTGTGCTGCAGGTGGCTGTTGCTCCTATTAAGAACAGACTTTTCTTCAGTTTTTTTTTTGTCTGTTTGTTTTTTTTTAATTTTACTTTTAAAGTACCAATTCCAGCTCAAGATGAAGATATTATCAAGCATAGAAGATTAAGTTTCAGGCTTTGCAGTGCATATAATTTAAACTTGCATGGACTTAACGACTTTAATGCAAGTTCTTTACTGCACTGAGGATGTGCTCTGCAGAATGGAAAGGAGTTACTGTGAGGATAACAGTTTGCATTCCCTGTTCCTGCAAACCTGTGGCTGCATCATGCACATATGGAGCAAATAGGAAGCAGAAAGGAAATAGATGACCCACTTTTTAGCAACTACCACCTAAGTCTTGCCTGCTTTTTATAATATTTAGATATTTGAAGAAATATTGGAAGTACAAGTATACTGTGTTTTATTGTAAGGTTGTAGAATCTTCAGCTACTGGAATTTATCAGAGGAGGAGATCTGTTTTGTTCCAATCAATGCATTTTGGAAAGGATGGGCATGCTCAGGAATGTATACAAAATAGAGATTGATCTGTAGACAAATGATTGTCTTCTTTTACTGTGATGAAAGAGACAGCTTTAAGATGGACAGAAATATGGGCAAGAAGATGTGTGAGTGAGATATCATCCTGTAATTTAATTTAGTGTAGTCAAATATTAACAGTTGAATGAAAATTGACACAGCATAGATTTATCAGGTGAGGCAGCAAAGTACATCCCAGATTATGTCTTTGAAGCTAATGGAGTTTTCTTCATGTGTACTTTTTTATTAAAATATTTAATTTTAAATGACCTGCATTTCTGTGCTGGTCTTGCTGTTCTGCCACCTGGTTTGCAAGATACCAACATTTTCTTTAGAATTAGTCAACAATTAGTTTTATCAAAGTAGATATTTACAAAGTATTTACTTTTTTAAATTACTAAACTTTATTTTCAAATAAACATGTAGGATTTGAATGTTTTATTGCTTAGTTTTGTAATTAATTTGTAAATACATATCGATACTATTTGATAGAAATACCTGATAGCACCTAATTTCAGTACAACACATCACTGTTTGTGCTACTACTTGGTGGTCTGGCATTCTGAGAGGCGATATACTTCCTGAAATAAGTTTTCATTTGTATTTGTGTTAATTACAATTATTTTCTTTCCTGTTTGATTCCTAGAATTTTTAGTTTTGATTGCAATTAGCTCAAGGCTAGCCCTGTAGTACCTTGGCTTCTGACTAAATCAGGCTTCACAGATAATGTACCAACCTCTACATGATCCTAATTTTCTGAAGTTAGGCACCAAAACTCCTCATGCAGCTAATCTGAGAGATGAGCATGTGCCCCCATAACAACGAGTGGGGAGTGAGGTTTAGCTGTGATTAGAGATAGCCAAAAGGAAGTGCTGTGCAGACTTTAATCCTATTACTGCCACACCTGTTTACCAGATAATTTCATGAGTTAGAAAGTGCAAGCTGCAGTAAAAGTTTTTTTTAAACACTATACAGATAATTTTTCAATAAACAGCATCACTATAATCTGAAATAATTCCTCTCTTGGCATAGCAATCATTAATTACAGAAGTCTTTGTGATTTTATACGAATATCAGGAATGGTTTAAAATTAGTCCTTAAAATATCTGATCTGAAAAGTTTCTTTTGTCATTAAAATGACTTCCATTTAAACCATGCCTTTGAGAAATGCCTCTACAAGGTTTCTAGCTTAATGAAATAGCTGAGGAAATATCTGGCTGTTTACTTTGGAAGCTGGAATGTACATTTTTATTTAATCCCTCTGGAACTAGGAAAAGAAATTATCCAGACAAGATAAGTTTCTGGAATATTTGCAAGCACAGTACCTACTGATACAAAGTGTGCTGAAAGGGAGGTTTCTGTCAGTTTTCACAGCCTGATTTTAAACAAAATCCTGCCTTTATTGTTTTGCCCTTCAGTGAGGGACTTTTTGGTAAGGCAGTGAAGCTAAGAGCCTAATATTATACATTTTTCTGTGAAAATGAAATTTAACACACATTTGCCTGATACATAACACAGCATAAAAAGAGGAAAAATTGCAGACAGATGTTTTTCTTTGCTGTTGTGCATAGCCATGCACATGTTTAGTGGTAGAGGCTTGCTGGTTTACATTGTTATTCTGTGTCTGTGTAAGTCTGGGGACTGATTAGTGGCACTTACATTCAAGCAAAGAGGAAATTTTGAGTAGAGTAAGAATTCCCATATATGTGCATTTATTATGTTTTCATAATCTCTACAATTATCCTACTGTAAGAAAAAAGCAGGAAGTTTCTTCTGAAGAGTCCTCAGGCACAAAGTATTAAATGTACTTTTTTAGCTACAGTGTACTTTGATGCTTTCATGACTCAGTTCTGATAACTCTGCCAACCTGTTTTCCATTTACCCACAGTGATGCTTGATCCTGTGATATTCACCTGTTTTCTGTGATTTATACCTATACTGGGAGATCTTTCAGGCAGGACTTGTGTTTTACTTCTGTGTCTGTAAGACTCTTGGTGCTGAGGAAATAAAATTGGGCCTTTTAAGTGGGACTTAAAGGTACTGCCATTACAGTGCTGTGCCTCACTAGAGATATTTAGGTTTGTGGACATTTGATATTCAGAGCTACACTTCAACTGGTGTTTCCATTATTTTCATTCATAAAAGCTTGGGTTGCTAATCAGACAGACATAATTTTGTAATAATTGCCCTTAAAATGAGGTCTGTTTGATTTTTTTAAATTTTTTTTTCAATGGTTGAAATTTTGTTATTGCCTATGAAATGTGAATGCCTTTTTCTATTTTAATTGAAAAGGTGGGACAAATTCCTTGAAATAAGTCATCTGTCCTTGCAAAGATGTTCGACAGCTGTATATAACCAGATACAGACTAGATTTGTGTAGTGAGTGCAGCAGTCAGATGTTTTGCAGAAGTGGTGAAAGAAAGGGCTATTTCAGCCTTTCTTTTTAGCACCACTCACATGCAGCAGTGTCTTTGGCAGGCATAACATTTTTGTAATTCCATGAACTCGATGGCTTGAGACTGTGAGTAAACCCTAGGACACAGAACTCATTTGTTTTCCTTGTTTTAAATTTACCCAATGGTCTGACCAGTGAGCTGATGATCAACTAAGACAGTAAAAGATTTGGGATTTTTGTGTGATCAGTGTGTGTATTTCAAAGGAAAACGTGGCCCACCATCTCCTGCTAGCTCATTCAAGTGAGAAATGCTACAGCATGTGATTCTTAGTAACTGAGGATAACACAATGCTGCTTTGTTCAGGATGGGAATGCACACCCCATCTAAATGTGTAAAACAAACCATGCTGATTGTTTAGCAAGATTTGAACATGCAGAGATTGTTATATGACTCCAAAATGCATCACAGGCATTCACCCACATGGTATTTTTTCATCTTTACTCATGATTATCAAATATATATAAAACTGTTTCTTGCTTTCAAAATACTTCAATTTGCTTTGTAAAGAAATGTAATAGGCTTCTGTCCTGCTGGTGGGTGGAAGTGCATCCTGTATCTGTTTCTGAACCTGAGGATGGATTTCCTTAAAAGTTGCTTATTATGATAAAGTGTTAGAAAACTGTCAGGTACATACAATTGGATGGTATTCCAGATGGTAAACAAAACCAAAACACAAGATAGAAAAGGAAGTCACCATTTGTTGAAAAGACTTTTTTCTTTCACTTTTTATTTCCAGGTAAAAACCTGACTGACAATCAGTTCAGAAACCCATGGAATATTTTCACCAGAGGTCATAGGTTACCTCTAATGATATATCCTTGCACTGTTCTCATCTCATAAATATCTCTTACTTAGGAGAATGGAAAAAATTACTGGTTGACAGTGCATTATTTTAGAACTAGAGCTTTTAAACTGTGTCTAGTGTTGGGTTTCCTTTAGAAGATCTGAAGCAAGTGACAAATGTAGCTGCATTTTACCTGTTGGTATTTACGTTTTAAAGCTGGAGTTCTTTTTTTATTAGTTAGTTTTTTATAATCTACTGCATAGCTTCATTGGAAAAGATACCTTTTCTTTTTGTTTATGTAGCTTATGGCTTCATGTTACCATCAGTCTTCAAATAAGACTGTAAATTATTTTTTTAATCTAGGGGTTTATATAAGTACAAATGTGATTTTCAAGATCTTCATGCTAGGGAAGATATTTTACAATTCATTTAATCTCACTTGTTATATTAAAATGCTAGAAAACCTTCATAACTTTTATCAATGTGGAACTGTTCAGAGTTTGTACAAGGCAATGAGGAGTCATGATATCAAAACATCTTTGCAGAGATGTTTTGGTTGTTGGTTTTTTTTTTTTTAATAAGTTGTACCATCCCTTAGTATCAGAATTTCAGGTAGTAATTCAACACATAAGTCTAAATAAGCTGAGTTGGCAGGGACCCACAAGGATCATTGAGTCCAACTCTTGGCCCTGCACAGCACCATCCTCAAGAATTACAACTTGCCTGAGATATATATACACATACACATATATATATATAAATGTCTGCCACTGTTCATGTTCTATCATAAAGTAAATCCTGTGCATAGCTGTGTTTCATTCTTCTGATGGTTTTATTTCAGTCATTGTTCATGAATTCATCAAGACTTTAATGTTTTCCTCAGAGCTGATTGCTGCAGCACTATTTGTATAGTCCTATAGTGTAATTTTAGCTCACTAAATAACTCTCCCTCAGGCAAGTATGATCAAAATGCTTTGTGCCTTTAGTTATTGTCAGTAACCAGGACAGTTGCTACTGGAGTCTTTGGTAAGGGATGATTTATGATGTTTTGCTGGAAGTCCCACAGGGTATCTTTGTCTCTTGAGACATGGGCAACTCCCTCATCACTTAAGACAATTTCTAGGTCTGATACTTTATTAGCACCTGCATGTATTCACTCTCTATCAGTATCTGGAGTTAAGTGTCATGACAAAAGCTCTTTGTGTTTTTCTATTTTCCCCTAATTGTTTTTTCGAATAAACTAACTTTTGGTGTAAAAAATGAACAAAAAGATTCAGAAGTTAATGAGTCTAAAGAAACATCTGTTAGAAGGACTTTCATTACCATACATTTCCAGGGAAATCAGAACATAAGGCAAAACAGCTGATGAAGAGTCTGTTTGGCTTAAGCAAATGAATAATGTGGCCCAGGACAGAGGATCAGCTTTTCAGTCAGATCCTAATAAACAGTGCATTGTTTTTGGCAGTTAACCCCAGATGCTAAGCTGGTGTCAACTGCATTGTTCTGTCCTTTTCTCATGCCAGTGTAATATGTTCATCCTGGCAGGATTTTTTTCAAGGCACAATACCCAGTAAATTTTATCCAGTGGGCTTAAAAATACCTGTCCCTTACCTAGAATCTAAAATTATTTCCAGTCTGAAATTAAATCTCTTTAATCAACTTTATGCCATGCTGAAAGATCTGGTGAATAGGAAAAGAAAGGATGGTGTCTTCTGTATTTAAAAAAAGACATCTCAGTTTTTTTGCATAATGTATCTTTTTATTTCTTCCTCTCTCCATTTATGAAACTATTAAAAAGTTAAAACTGCTTTTTGTACAAGGGTTTATAGAGACATGAAACAAGCTTTTATACAACTGGCACCCAGGTGAAAAAAATAAATGCACCAATACTTTTCACACAGTGTAACTTAAACCATATTTATTAATCACTCAGGCCCAGATTTACTGCTCTGCAGCCAGTACTTGTATTCTGACATGACAAAAAACATATAATGAAATAAACATATGTAATTATAATGAAGAGACAACTCACTCCTGAAGTTCCTATTGATACTCATCCTCTATTACAGCAATAATTGACTTAAACAACTCTTTCTTACCAGAGATGCTAAGTTTATGAAAATTGGTCAAATACTTCTTAAATCACAGTTTAGACATGTCATGAGAGGTTTGACAGAACCAATACAAACAAGTTTAAAACCTGAGCACTCTGAATGGAGGTTGTGGTGTGGTTTTATATCAATCTGGTCATGGGGAGGTGGGGAGGAATAGTTCTGTGAAATAAGTTTTACTCCATATTTTGGAATAAGGGAACATGTAAAGGAATATCTTTGAAAATTCATGGGATAATGTTGTTTTATTAGGATATGTTATTTAAAAACATAAAGCCTGTGTGTATGTAAATTTTCTTTATATCTTTTGACTCTAGCTGGTTCTTTAAGGGGGAAGGTTGATGGGAGATGGAGCAAAATGTGCCAAAGAGGGGGATACTAAAAAAATGTGTGTGTATGGCAGCCCAGTGTTATCTGCAATCATGCCTATGGTTTGGAAAGCAGCAGAATACAGATCCTTTAATGTACAAACTAACAGCTGTTGGTGTGTTCTGGTATTCCTCACTGCCTGACCCCTCCCCCAGGCCTCATGGTTGTCCTGGTCTACCTAGCCTTGAATTCCAACCTTGAACACTTCCCCATAATCTTGCTCCTGAGCATAAATATTCTTTTACTGCTAAACATGGGATGTGTTTCTTTTGTTTCATTGGATAGAGTAAAATTGTTCCCATTTGTTTTGAAGTTGGTTTAGCATAACCTGGCTCAGTGCTTATAATTTCTTTATGATCAGCTTGATCCATTTTGCTTCATTTTCAGAATTGAATATGTTCCTTAATATTAGAGGCATCAAACTCAGTTTTCAGGGCTGTGCAGAGCAATTAAAATGGGAGCTTTCAGGACAATTATTTCTCAGTATTTTTCTGCTCTGCTGAATAATAGACTCAGATGATATCACCCAGTGGTGGTGTTAGCACTCTGCATGTTCATTTTCACTTACATATAATTATTAAACCTTAAAGTAATTCTAAAGATGAACCTCAAAACTAGTGTATGCTCAGGCTGAAAAAATGGTTGGTTATTAAAATAATATTTTTTGTACTAGATCAAATTATATCTTCTGTAGTTTTAGAAGTTGCTATTACTTTTTTAATACCTGAATTTCTGTTTTCACTCTTTTGTTCAAAGGAATACTTAATGGGAATAATGACCATGTAAGCAATTTACTCCTTCTTACAGTTAATCTTGAGGATATATTTTAATGAGTTTAAAGACTTGTGGATATCCATCATGAGGGAGCAGAAGCAGACCATTAATGTTTTCACATAAGAGCAGAGTTATTTTTGGAACTGAATCTGTCCAAATTTCAAATTCTGATAAAGTACTTTTAAAATTCAATCTCATGAGTTGCAAGGTTTCTGTAGTTGCATTTTCCTTTCTGCACTAATTATTCATTTGGGAATCTGTTTATTGGCTTATAACAGAGTCCAAATTCCATGTTATATTTAAAATTCAATATTAATGAAAACTTGTTTAGCCCTATCAGTACAATAAATACATTTGGGTAATGGCTACCATCACACTTTATTATAAAATAACATCTACCTCATGTTTTCAAGAAATACTAAACATTGTGTCAGTATGTGGAACTTGTGGTGGTGTATTTTACTGAGTATGTCCTTAGTAACTTAGAAAATTGCTGATACAGGGATAGTTCATTGTGTTTTGAATTCAAAGATGTCCTTTAAAGGCAGCAAATAAAGATCTTGGGAAGGCAAAGGGAAATTAATCAATATTTCTACTCTTGGAAAAACACAGAGACAATACCAGATTTCTTTCTTACCAATCCAGACCTTCAGGGAGACTCTGGGTCCAGAAAATAGCAGTTGAGCAGTAATGGTAATTACTACTTGTGTTTTAGTTTGGAATAAAATGAGTTTTGCAGTTATAGGAAAGACATTTCTTTTAATGGATGCTACTAATTTACAGTCTGTTGTCTGTGTGTGGGGGGGTTGTTTGGCTGCATTTTTTTAATATCCTGATACCACCTTTTTTTGGTAGTAAATTGGAATTCTCTTATACATAAGTATTATTCCATTGAGGTTAGCAGTTCAGGCATTTAAAGAGATTTTCATCCTCTTTACTGTCACTTTATAGCAATGTTCAGTGTATCTGGTAATGCTAAATACTTTTTTTTTTTTTAATGCCTCATTAAGATTATCTTCTACTCTTCATCAGAAATTAAAAATTATAATATAAACTCTCTGGACCATAAACCCCTCTTTCCTCTGTTTGCACAACAGCTAATGCAGAGAAGTCCTGGCTTGTGGCTTTTAGGCAATAAACTGTGTGTAAAAATAATAATACAATTAAATTCAACTTTATAGCAAATAGATGATGTGCAGTCAACATCCATGAGGAGTGGCTTTGTTAGCAGACATGTTAGGTGAAATGGAAATTACTTTCATTTTATTAGAACTGTGTTTCTCTTGCCTTCACACTTTGCTTCCCATTTTGCTACTGCTGTTGAGGCAAAGCTAATGAAAAAGAACAAATGATAATATACAGTGGAGATCAGCAAAAATTGTAATCATTAGGCTTTGCCAAAATTAAAAGTACTGGCCTATTACTGGAGCCTTAGTCTATCCCTTTTTCTGATGCCTGCCTTTGTATTAGTACTCTAGTTTTTGAAAAGTAGAAGGATGCTGATTTTTATGCTACTTTTACCGTTAACTTTTTTTTTTTAATTTGCATATATGTGAGTGAGGAATGCCTGTGTGGGTTGTTAATTGTCCTTTACTGGTTTCTTCTGAATTACTACATTTCACACAAATTACTCTAGAGTCTGTCTAAATAAATACTGAGTGTCCCACAAAATGGATGCTACAAGGGCACACAATCCATGTTACTGTTATTAAAGTTCTTCACACAACACCATAATGTGAACAGTGTTCACATTTTCAACTTATTCCTCAACAACTTGGGGGCATCTGCAACTTCTTCATGGCAGAGTTCACACCCATTCCTAAACTGAAGGCAGATGCAAATCAATCTTTTTCTTATAGGTAGTGTTTGAGCCAGTCCCCTGCTTTTGTGTAACATGTCCTAAAATAAGGAGGCTTCAATTTGATTGCATCTCTTTTGCCTACTATTGCTTATTGTAGCACTGTCCCTTAATAAGGACGTGTGCACTGTGCTTAATTCAGTGTCTAAAAGCAATGTTGGTATCAGAGGATTCTTATTTCTGGGTTGCATGTAAAAAATGTCATTTTTCCATCCCTGCAAGCAGGAATTCTGACATATAAGCCTTTTTTGTTGTTTTGCTGTAGCAGTCCCAGTCTTGCTAGAAACACGTCGGATGCTGTTAGAAGGTGGGATCATCCACTGAGACCTCTCTCCATTAGGAATTTGCTGGTGGTAATATACAGGATGGAAAAACTCAGATTCTGAACCACTGGCTCAGAGATAATCAGCAGG
The DNA here is from genome assembly GCA_013397075.1 of Rhabdornis inornatus. Taxonomy (NCBI): domain Eukaryota; kingdom Metazoa; phylum Chordata; class Aves; order Passeriformes; family Rhabdornithidae; genus Rhabdornis; species Rhabdornis inornatus. The sequence continues at coordinate 1,647,202 of VWZS01010874.1, read as the reverse complement.
CAGATGAAAATCTTGCAGAATAAATTGGAGAAGAGCAGCAGTATGCTGAGCTGTTATCAAAAGCCACGGATCCTGAGTAAATGTTTCACAGGATAATGTCAGAGGCAAGGATCGTGTCACGTTTAAGAACATGTCCCACTTGGCTTCTCTGTCCTGTGGGTGTTGGATTTTAAATGCTTGTAGTTTTTTAAAGCATTTGCTATAAAAATTGGTGAGGAGGTTTTTACTCATCCCATTATATTATTTTGCCTTTTATTGAACATATGCAGGGAAAGTAGGACTAGCTTGTCTTCCCTATTTGCATAGGAATTCTTCTGTGCTTGTGTAGGTTGTAGGTTCATATCTGTGGCAGTAAATTAATACCTGACATCCTTGTTCTTCAGCTAAATTGCTTTTTAGCCCCTTTTCTGGCTTTACACTCTGTGCTACTTTAAGACATCTACCTGTACATGTACATTTAGTCTTAACTTAGCATTCTATTAAAATCCACATAGTTTTTGTCCCACACCTAGGAAGAAACCAGATTAAATTTCCTAGAATCTAATTTTCTTTGGAGAGTTAGTGCTGTGTGTTTATATCTCTATGCATTGAGGAATATTTACTGCTGTGGTATGGCCTGCATATGGATCCTGGAAAAATCTTGCCATTGTATAAATCCTCTGTATATTTTCAGTGGTTTTGTTTTCTATTTGAGCATTATCCATGAAGAAGAAAATATTATGATTTTTTGTAATATATATTTATTTTCTCACAGTAGTTGCAGAAAAAGAATGGGAAATTTTAGCTATTCTGTATGTTTGCTTATCAATCCATTCCTGTGAGGGTGACTAAATCTCTTATGTTTTTGTTCTGAGTACATCACCAGTATGGCCCAACAGGCAGCTCCCAAGTAGGACCAAACACATGATGCTGTTCTTGTTGTCTGTATCCCTAAATTGAGGGAACAGTTGCTGAACCAACCCAAATGGTGTACCACCACTGAGTGCACAGCTTGTACTATCCATAAATGCCTGAAGCTGTGTCAGGGAATGTTTAGGTTGGATATTAGGAAAAGCTTCTTCACCCAGAGTGTGGCTGAGCACTGGAACACCTCCCCAGGGACGTGGTCACAGCCCCAGGGCTGCCAGAGTTCAAGGACAGTTTGGAAAATAGGCACATGGTGGGATTCTTGGGGCTGCCCTGTGCAGGGTCAGAGTTAGACTCAATAATTTTTGTTGGTCTCTTTCCAGTTTGGGATATTCTGTGATTCTATCTCTTCTGCCTCTGCGTGGTGGCTGTGAGGCCACTGTCAGGAGGTGGAGGTGTTCAGGAGTGCAGAAAGAGGTGTTCCTACACCATTTCTGAAGGAAAGAATAAATCCATCCCAAATCTGCCCCTGTTGAGGGAAGAGCCATCATGGCAGAAGCCCAAGTTCCTCTCTTATCTGCAAAGAAGGGACAGAGGGAAGGGCTCCTGCCCCTCCAGTTCCCCATAGCTGCAGGGCTGTGCTTGGGTTCCCTCCTGCAGTCTGCTCCATCAGCGTGTGAGCTGAGGTCTTGCTACCTATGAATTCTGTTGCATAAAATATTAAATATGTTTTAAATCGTCTTTTATAGTGCTGGGCAGATGAGAAATAACCTTGTAAACATTTTCCATTCATTTTTTATTTGCTATTGCTTTTGTTTTGCAGAAACACTCTTGTGGTTATAATCTTTCTTGTTGTGTTGGGTTTTTTTTATTAATTTTTCTATAATTTCTCTTCTTCATAGTATTCCCCAATGATTGTATGCACAGTAGTGTGTTGTAATAAAAATGTGCAATATTGTATAGATCAGTATGTGCAGTTTTCATTGATAATAATAATGAATTAATAATTCTATTTTTCTGGCTCCCTAGATTTGAAATATTTTAAAATATTTTAAGTGTGCTCTTTGGATAGACTGTAAATATTTTTTTAACGTAGCATGAATACTTCCATAACATGTAAGCATAAATGTTTTCTAGTTTAAAATTAAAATGGAGATAAAAATAAGCCTCACAGAACTGAACAACAGAACTGAATTAAATCCCCAAAGTGAGCATGATCAGACAGAAGGGTGAAATGTCAGACCTGGTGTAACCCACTTCATTATGCCTTGTTTTCACAGTGCTCACACAACAGTGGATGATCTTAAGCATGGTAATTGAATAATTATGACTCAGGATGTTCTGCCTTAGGGCATAATTTCTGCTTTTCCTGATGTGGCAAATAATGTATTGTGTCATTTTGCATTAGGAAACACAGCAGCCAAGCTCTATGCACTGGTACAATTGTCTGCAGCACCAAGCTAAAGCACAACCCTCCAAAACCACCTCTGTGGAAATCCAGATATTTAAGGAGACTTTCACATATTCTAAGTCTGGTTGATGTCTGCAAAGTTTTGCCTCATATAGCCTTGGGGATTTTTAGCAGAAAGAGCAATATGCCTACAAGTAATGCCCAGTTGTTTGAGGAGTTTGTGGCAACCTGGTGTGCAGGTTGGTTTGTTAATGTGGCAAAAAATTGGGCCTTTTATTAGAAACTGTATGGAACTGTTAAAAAAGAGAGCTGTATTGAGCCGTGTGTGTGTATGTATACTATTATCACTGGTGAGGTTTCTCTTAAATAAGTTTTCTTTGAGAAATGCAGCTGAAATGGATGACCCACATTAGGGTGGTAGATAGAGGCTTACTCTTTGAAAAGTAAATATAACTCATGTCCGGGTGAAGTGGTGTTAGAAGTCCTTTTTGCATGTAGTAAATTGCAGGTCCAGCCTCTGGTTTTGTTTCATGACACATCACAGTTTGATTCTTCTGCACTGCTGGTGAGTTTGCCAGTGGCAGCTGAGGTGATGTGAAATGAGTTTGCTTCTGGACAAGGAGTGCCCCAGGAGGAAAAAATAAAAGAGCTGCTTTGTGCAGCTGAGTCACAACTACCAACCTGCAGCTTGTATGTTAAAGGGCCAAAATATTATCTGGAAATACAAGATTAGCAAAAAAATCCCAGAGTAAATTCAGTAAACTGTGTGTCGTCTCTCATCGTGGCTGTGTCTTACTTCACACAATTTGGTTTTGTTTATTTTCTGCATAACAATTCATGTAAATCTTTGAAGTACAGTAGGATCACGAACATTTCTGAATGGCTTCAAGCTATGTATAGAATTAGTAAAATCCTTGAAATTATGACAATGATCCCTACACTAAATGTTTCTCATTATTTATTACTAAAGTTAAACAGCATATTTTTCTTTTCAAAAATACTACTTTATCTAAATGTCAGCTTTCTATGAGAAATGAGTTATCTCAGGGAAACTGTCCAATGACTGGGTGAAAAATGGAATTATTTTGGTTTGGGTCAGGTGAACATTGGTCTCTGAAATGTTCAGAAGGTGCTGCAATTCCAGGTTGCTCTCTGTTGTGTATTTTGACACTTTTTTCAGAAGAGGAAACTGGCTTACCGGTTTCTTGGCTTGCCCAGCAGTCTGTAGCCAACATGATTCTTCAGTTCACTTTCCAGCTGTATTAAAAAATCCTCTTCACTCAGCTGTGAAAGCCTAATATGCACTGGAATTAAATAGAATACATGAAATTTGGGATGCCTATATGTATGTAAATTATTTGCATTCATTCTGTGTAAGCCTTTGACTTGCTAAAAAAGTCATGTTTTATATGTCCAAACCAGCTCAGTATCTGAAACAACCCACTGTACACTGAGGGAAAGAATCATACCAGTATCCTGCCATCCTTTCCTACTTGTAGTTGCAGTAAATGCTGGTATAATATTTTTTTTTCTATGAGATTTAACTGTGTTTTATCCACTGCTAAATACTTCAGTGTTCCTTTATGCAAATCCTTCTAACTAGTTAAATATTTTGTTGTGTCAATGCTCAAGAGAGAGGAAATAAAACTGTAGAATAAAATCCACTTGTCTCTATGCATTACTGAAGGCAAAAATATTTTCAGACACAGAACTTCAAATGCATCAGAAAAAAAAATCAGAATTTCTCATTAAATGGGAACTAAACAAGGGGGACTTTTCGTTGACAAGGTATGGGATGCCATTCTGGTTTAGCATAACTTGGGCTTGTCAGTCTGAGTGGTGTCAACTCATTCTCAGTGTGGTTCACGCTGCATTTCCTGTTTTCTGAAAACTATGAAGGACCTGATTAGGGAAGGACCTGACCTCTGCTGTGTATGTAAGTGGTTTAGAATGCAGGGACTTAATGGTAATAATTGAGATACTCAGCTGCAGTAGGCCTTGATTCATTGAATATAAATGAAGAAAAGAGTAAGTAGCTCAAGCTATGTTCCAGCATCTCTGAATTCCAAAGAGTTCTCTTTTCGCTGGACTAATTCAGGTACAAACCATTCATTTCTGAGTACTAAACTGTATAACCTGTGCTTTTGTAATCAAGCCAGAGTTTTTAAAATAAAACCATATTTTTAAATCCATGCTGGAGCATGTGCAAACTGATGTCAGAAATAGTGGGTTTTCAAAAAGGGTCCTATTTTATTTTCAGCAAAGGAAGAGATGTGACAGACAAGAAGACAATTTAGGGTGTATATTTTAGAAATTTGGACTCTGATGCCAATTGATATAAAAGAGAAAACATAAATAGTCCCAAATTGTTTTAATTGGTATAATCACTGTATTTCTAAGCCTAAGGGAAGCTTTTTGGATATTACTGGTTCCAATTGCAAATAAAATAATTTGATAAACTACAATTTTCATCTATTGATTTTTATTAAAGCACCTTTTATTGCACTTGAGTTTAAAAAACCATGTTTAAGAATTGTTGACATCTTTTGCCTTTAAAGTTTCAGAAAATTAGGTCAAAATTTCCCTCCATCAAAAACTGAGAAACTCAGAAATGACTTTTGCCTGTAGGACAGGAATGAAAGCACGTTATTTTAAAGGCCAGTGAAATATAACTGCAAGCAAACTTTTACTGTTGAAATCATAAGACTCATTCATCAGAATTCAAATGGAAGGGAATCAAAATGCTGATAAATTAGAAAACAAAGCAAATATTCTAATCCTCTTTAAAAATTATTCATTTCGTAATAAGGCTGTATTGTTGAAATCAATAATTTGTAGGTGCAAGGATATCCCTGTATGAAACCAAATATATTAGTGCAGTTTGCCCACCTTTTGTGTTTGAGCATGGAAAAAGCAGTAAATGTCACACTTAGGAGTTCTTATATAGAGTGGATTTTTGTATTTGAATCATGGATGTTAGCAATTGTAGCCTCATGCTAAAAATACAAATTGTCAGAAAACAAAAATACTAGAACTTTTAAAAATTCCTCTGAGTATTCAAAAAATGTTGAAGAAATTACCTGTGGGAATAAAGTGACTCTTTGCATTTTGAACCAAGTAGAAGTTTGAAAAAATTAATATAATCAATCACCAAAAATATCCAAATTATTTGTAGGGACCTGTTTGGAGCTACTTATCCAGGTAAAAGTAGCTTCTGTGTACTGACCCTCAAAAATGGCCACATAGGACAAAAAGGACAAGATGTGGTTAAAGTAACCTGTGTCTGTGTATATTTTAATTTGGTAACACTCAGTTTAATAATCCCCTGAGTAGGACTGTTCAGTCTCCCTCTGCCTGTCATCAAGGTGTCTTTGCTGCTGGATTTTCATGTTGCCTTGTCCTAATACAAAGGTTAGGGTTGCACATAAGGAAAATCACAGCTGATGCTGGTCTTTCAGACCTGTGTCCTGGCACTGCCACACTGCCTGCCTCTGTATGAACTGGATTTTCCACACTGGTATGAACTGTGGGTGTACAGAATTGTTATACTGAGCAATCAAAGCAAGATTTCCGACTGCATGAGAAGCTCCAAACCAGTCCTAACCTGGTGGAGGAGCAACATCCTTCTCCTGATGGCTTTAGCTGAGGGTTTGGGACCTATTAGCAGTGTACAACATCCCCAGTGCCAAATGTGAACAGTTTGTCTTAAGCACTGAACACTGGTGGAGAAAGTTCTCCACAAGTGGAGGGGAAACTGCAATGGGGGCATTATCCAGAAATTTTTCCTGTACTACCTTTAATGACTTCTGTAGTCCACCTCATTTATGTGTGGCAGGGAAGGATCAGAGAATGCTTTGAGGTCATCACATCCCACCACTACTCTTGTACTTCACACCTTTGTGGTCTTTAGCTCACCTTCACTGACAGGAGCCTGATTTTTGCTTCACAGAAATGAGCTGCCTCCTCTGCAGTGTCCCAGGCTTCCCTGCTGTCATTTGGCATTTTGAACTTGTGCTACAGCTAATATTGAGTGGGATCCTTACCCAGATGAAAATAGAGAAGGTTTGTTGGTCCTCAGTTAGAGGGGAGAGAGAATATAAATGTTTCCCTGCAGAGGTGAATATAATCTTGAATTCATATGTGTTTGTTAAAACACATCTATTTAAAAGAGAAAGTTCACATAATCAAGAAATATCTTTTTCCGTGTTAATAATCAACCAACCACCACAGCCCCAAGTAAGGAAATCAACACTCATGTTGAAGGGTTTGAACATTGCATTTTAGAATACATCCCTCAATTCCAAATAAGTAGGGAAAATTAATTAGCCAAATCATTATTGTAAATGCTTTTTTTAAGGAGCTCCTGAGAGCAAGTCCTTACTTGGGATGCAGTGTGATAAATACAGGTCTGCTGAGGAAAATCATTGAGATGTGTGGCATCTTTAACTCATAGATAATGTCTTTGGTTTCTTTTGTCTACCAATAAAGGATGTTATTGGCATTTTTTTCTTGGTAAATAGATTTCAATTAATGAAATTCCAGCTGTCTCACATATTATGGTGGTGTAGATTTGAAAGCATTCAGCAGATGCCCATATAAAAAAAACTCTTAACACATAGCAGGTTCCTTGGCATTTTAAACCAATCCAGCTGGAAACAATAGCAGAAAACAAGTCCACGCTGTTGAAAAATTTAAGGCTCTCTCTAATGCAGGTAAATGATTCCTGTGCAGAAAGGGACATACTATTGCAGAATATGAAAATGTCTGATGTTTTCCATTTTGTAAGAGGAATGTCATGAATATCGTGTTGTATTCACTCGCTCTTTATACACATTTTATAAGACTGTATATAAAAAGGAGACAATTAAGATTCCAGGTAAAAGATAATACTGTCTCTTAAGTTTTTGCTCCAACTAATCAATCCTAATGTCAAGTGAGAGTTTCTAAAAAGTAGTAGTCAGAAATTCTGATAATTAATTTGTCCCTAAGCATTTTAATCTGATACAATTATTTAAAAAAACCCTTTAAGACTGCCATAAAAATCCTATTAGATGTTCACTACTTAAAATCCTACCAGCAAAGTCAGGCTTGGGGAGGAAGTAAAGGAATGGGAAGGATGACCTTGACTTGCCTAAAGCTTGCAGTATTTAATTTGGAAATGGACCATATTAGGGGAAAACAGGTAAAAGCGATACACATATAATTCCAACATGCACAGACACTGTGTGGAAATATACTTTTGGAAGTCCCTGCTCATTCTGGTGAACTAATCATTGCAATATATGCATTTTAAAATGCCTACTTTCATTTTCCTGTGTTAAAAAAAGAAAGGGTTTTAGAAGAGGGAAACTGAATGCTGTGTGGAAAAATGTCTTTTTGTTCTTTTTGTTTCTTTCTTAGGATTTACTGTGGGTAGAAACAGTAAAGCTGGCTTTTCATTCTTGTTGTGCAAATTACCCACTATGCAGTTCTAACATGAGGTCCATTTTCTGTTTGAATCTGTCTAAGTTTCTAAACAGCAATTTAAATGATGCACAGTGCTTGTGATCATATCCATCACAAAGGGATGAATTCTTAATATAAAGTGTTTTGTGAAGTTACATCTGTGTAAGGTCCTTCAGTGCTTTCCTGTGCTTCACTGTGATTTAAGTTATTGCACTGTCAGTGTCTTCAAATAACCATGGCAAATTCAAATTTAAAGTCTGTCAGTTGGAAGGCAAATTCTAACAATTTACTGATGGTGGTTTTACTTTAAGGTAGCTAGCCTATGTCCTAACCACATACAGTTACAACAGCATTCCACTGGTCTACTCATCTATTTTGAGGATTTAACTGCAAAGGTAAATCACTGTGTAAGGTGGATGTATACAGAATAGAGTCTATAGAAAGACTGCAGAATGGCTGAAAATATGTTGAGTGCATTGCTTCCTGAAATGAGGATGAGGGTGTTGGATCAAAGCAAATTAAAGAAACTAAATGTGTCTGGATTGTTTGACCCAGCTGAAGTGGCTGTTCAGACAAGCCTTCCATTCCTGTGACACAAAAGTGCTGTGCTTCCCTCTGACTGTGTCATTGCCACAATCCTGTACTTGGCTGTCCTCTCTGTTGTAAATTAAAATAGATGAAAGCTGTTGAGCCAAGCCTGTGATAGAGGCTAATTTGATGTGATATAATTGATGAACTCTAAATTGTCCCACTTCTCTCTCTTGAAACATTCTGACTGGAGCTCAAAATGCCAGGGTGCTTTGATTTACACCCTGTCACTTTTATATTGAAAGTCTCGGTGTAGCAGCAGTGAGGGATTAACTTCTTCACAGTATTTCTTTCTAATCTGTAGAGTATGCACACACACAGGCTGGTGCAATCCCTTGTAGGAACAGTACTGAGAAAGTCAGATTTCCTTGTTCGCAGCTGGTTTGTGCACAAAATTATTAAAATTAATAGAGTAACAATCTGACTTCTGCTGCTATAGATAGTCTCTTGGACTGCCAAGGTGGTCTCTTGGAATCAGTGTTGTGCTTCTTATTTCAGAACTGAATTTTAAACTTATTGGTGTAGTTAATGCTTGAAAACCCTCTATTTCTGAAATTCTGATATGGCTGAAATATTTTAGGAGATTAGACAGGTTCTTGTCCCTTTAGCTTGCTAGGTAGCAATTCAACTCTTAAAATAATTCTCCATAGAAATGTTACAAGTTTCATACTTTCTGCTGTCAGCAGTTTCTTGATTTTTGTACTTTTCTGTTCAAGATATTTGAACTCAGAGCAAACTGTCTTGGTTTCTTGGTTTCTTTCAAAGGTGAGGAATGGTCAGTGGCCTTGATTTCTTAGTTCTCTAGCAGGAGTGGAAAACTTTTCCATCAGCTTTTCCTGTTCAAGTATTCTTGAGCAACCCCCATTAAAAGTGTAGCATCTCGTATCTGCTAAATCAGTTGTTTAAAGCAGAAGCAACGTGAACAAAGCAGAGCTGCTTTAATTCACATTATTACTCTGATCAAAGAGCAGAACTGCATCAGTTTCAGAACCTCTTTCTCCCCTGCACAACGTGAGCTGGCTGTGCCCACTCGCCCAGCAGTGCGTGCCAAATTCTTGCTGACCCAAACGTACCACGTATGGTGAGCAAATCTGTGAAGTTTGGAATATTTCTTTGGCTAACACCCAGATTTCAGATGGGTATCCTAGTTTTATGTTGATTAGCCAAACCCCTTCTCGCTGAAAATGCCAAGTGGATGGGATTTTTTATCAGGAATTTCTGTACATTCAGAGTGATCAGACTTTTTTCTGATCTTGGCTATAACTTATAACTGTGTCTTTAATAATGATTTGTAATTGAATGGTTGATGTGAAAAATACTAGGTATTAAAACTTCTACTGGATACAGGGGTTGAGCTAAAAATGAGGGTCATTTTTAATGAAAAGGGAGTTAACAACCTCGTAACACAGGGTAAAAATTTGTAAGGCTTTTATAGAAGACCTTTACTCAGCCAAGACAGCATCCCTGTAGCATTCAGCTCCTTACACTGGGGATTCATGTGGGTCAGCCATTTCCATCCTGAAACAGGCAAGAACAGTGGTCAAGGTACCTCTTTTTGGTCCCCTTTGCAAGGCAGTAACAATGATGGTTATTTGCTAAATAGTCTAAAGATTAAAGCTTAAAAGCATTTAGAGGCATCAGTCAGTCATGGTACATCACCAGATTAACTTCCTTAATGGTAATATCATTTGTGTTTTAAGGAGCTTCTAAAGGATGACTTTAGAATAGTTCTATGATTGTCAGTGGTGCTGCACTTAAAAAGTTTAATTTGCATTGTCAGTTTATCGGTGTACCAGTAATCTCAAATAATAGATGGTTTTAATGAATTAGAGGTAATAATAAAGGCAAACTTCACCTTTGTTGGAGTACAGCCCAGTTTTCCTACTCAGTATTACTATTTCTCTTTTATAGTTTTTGTACATGTTATGATTTCATTTAAAAATAAAGAAAAAAATATAAGCCTTGAATTTAATGTCATCTGGAAAGAAAATCTGAATATTTTGATCACCTGAAGTGACTATGGGGCCTGGGATCCAGGTACATTTCAGACACTTCAGCTTTTTATAAATTGGCCTAGCTCCAATTCAGTCATTATAATTTGGACTGCAACTTTTCACATCAGTTCACAGAAGAAACAAATCCAGTGTCTACCCTTTTTGTGTCATATAGGTTAAAAAATACATTGACATTGTTTGCAAATTGAGATATACATTTCCTGCACTTTAGCTTATCTTTAAAGTAATAGTATGTACACTGGTTTTTTTTTTCTGACTTTCTCTGTGCTAGGAAATAGTCTCTTTTAAAAAGTGCTTTAGTTAGGGCCTCTTTAAAAAAGTTCTTAAGTACCTACAGTGAAAATGGGGTACAATATCAAGCAGTAAAGTACAAAAATGGGTAGGAGAATACTTGCTAAATATTTTCAGATCTCAAAACCTGGTTAAATTTATTTTAGAATATGTAGAAAATTGGCTATGCACATGCATGATTCCAGAGCCTGTCAGGGTTCCAACATTTCAGGTATGACAAGAGATAATTCCTATTTAAGAAAAGAAGAGGGCTGGGCAATTAGGCACCAGGCAATTTATCACTAATTCTTAGGAAAGTATTGGGATAAATTATTTTTACATGATTCATAGGAATGTAGAAAAAAGCAAAGAAGTAAGGCATTTAATGTTCTTTTTTTCAAGCACAAGTTGTGTCAAGCCAAGCCCAATTTCTTGATACAACAGATTAACAGGCCTTTTAGACAGATAGGAATGAATGTCAAAGTGTATTCTTGAAGTTGGATGTAAGTTGTTCATTGTAATAAGGGAAAGGTGCATTGAGTGAGCTTCTGCTGAGATCTGATTCTGGTGTTGATTTAAGAGACAGAAGGGAGCACTGAAGATGGGAGTAGGAGTGGTGAGATAACATTTATATACCCATGTTTGTTTACAGTTGAGAAGCTTGAAGGGAAACTTCCAATCTATAAAGAACTCCTGTAACGCACTCAAGAGTTTGGGGGGAGATTTCTCCTCACTTGTAGGCAGAGAGCAGTCTCCACTACAGACAGCACAAGAAACAATTGGCTTAAATTTCAGCATGGAGATTTAATTTAGGTGCTCTGAAGTTCTGGAGGGACTGTGGAACCTCCACCACTGTGGCCTTTTTAGAAAACATGTATCTGCCGGAAGAATCGTGATCACACTGCCCTTGTGTCAGACCAACGCACAGGAGTGGGCAGAGTGATCTCATGGGGTACCACTTACACCCAATTTCCTTTATCAGAACATGTTTACTATCTTTAAAACAATTTGAATTACTTTGGGAAGTGCTGGGAATTGCCAGCTTGACATCTGTTGTTGAAGATAAGTAACTAAAGCTGGTTTTTAAGAGTTGTGGTAATGATGGATAATATTCATGGTGCCTCATGTCCCATAGCTTAACAACGTTGGTAGGAAAGGCTAATTTTTTTATTTGAAAGAAGTTTCCCATTGTGACCATTTCACTCATAAAAATGGTAGTTATGTTTTTAAGTAGTTCTTTAGGAGACATTTTGAAATCATTATTTATGTGGCACCATTATAGATGACAGAGTTCCAAGGGGTAGTTCACACCACACGATACTTCACTCTCTCTTTCATATTCTGAAATAATTTTAAGACATATTTTAATATATTCACTTATAAACAACTGTCCTTAGGCAAATACAGAATGCCTTCTGTGAAAACATTTCAACATCTATAATTAGTTGATCTGGCTCTTTTCTCTGTACACAGAATTACTTTGCAGAACAAGCATTTTTTAGAAATTTTCTGTCAACTGAAAATGGTTCTGATAGCTAACAGCAAAGTATTCAACAGTTTGCTGAAAGGGTTTTTTAACCCCACTCTATTAGGGATAAGAGCACAATTCTGGGATTAGCAAGGCCTACTGAAAGACTTAAGTACCTCTTTAGGAACCTTAAAAATGTTAGTAGTTACAGATCTGTGTAAATGTGCAACATGGATTCACTGTGATCCAAGTGAAAGAGATAATAGGATTAGGTCTTGTTTATTACTTCTTAAATTTTAAAGCAGGAAATTGAATTTTGAGTTTGTTATTGATTCTTAGCACCCCAAAAATCTCCCCATGCCAAAATATACTCTAGGGAAAAATTACGAAGGATCAAACACAGCTTCGTTGTAACATGATCCCCCATAAATAACTGGCAAATGAGCATCACCCAGAGTGCCACTTTCAGTGTTCCAGAGATGGGAATTCTATTCCAGTATCAAAAAGTTCCAGAAGCTGAAGTCACAGCAGATTCACATTTTGCTCTTTGCTTGCTAATGTGCAATACATTAAATATCTGTTCCTTGGATCTAGCAACAAAATGACCTTTTCAGGGCTCATCTTTTTTTCTCATTTTTGATTTGTTCAAGGGAAATTGCAGATGACTGGTATTTGGTTTCCAAAAGGGATACATAAAAACTTGACCTTTTGGAACTGTTATTTTTTGGGGATGTGTACACTGTATTTTAAGTATGTCTTAGCTGTTGTTTGCTGGACTATGTCTAGTTTAAATAACCCTTCATTTTATTCAGTATAAAGCTAGGACAAAAAGTATAACTCCTCTCATTTTTTTCCCATGACAGACCTTTGCACACGCCTCAGAGCACCTGTTCTTCAGGCAATTTTAAAAGAAAGTGACATGGAATAGGCCCTGGTATCTCAGGAAGTTTCCACAGACTCTATTTTGCAGTGCAAATAGCACGTTATACTATGTCCATCATTGTAATATCTCATTGCCTACCTGAATGCACTCTTGTGTCAGGGCACTTTCCACTTAGCACTGTGGGAAATGAGGCAGAGGGAAATGATTGTTTGGGAAGTTCATGATGGAGGGAATGAGCGAGTTCAGATTGTCAGACTGCTGTCAGAGCTATGGCTATTCCTGCTGCTTGGTTTCCTATGCCAGCTTTTATCCAGCTCTTAAAATCACTGTACCTCATGCGCTCATGGAATGGTGAGCTTATTTCACCTAAAACCCAACAAAAAAGTTTAATGACTGTGATCTGCCTTTCCAATGAAAGCAGCTGATATGGAAATTACCCAAGTCAAGTAGTTTATTCTACATGTAAATGAGAAATTGCTCTCCTTTCCAGCCATATAAATAGCCAATTTAATCTGAAGAGATTTTCAACACCAAGAGTTACAATGAGAAAATTTACAGAGAAGGCAAGCTTTGTCTTGTGCAAGTTAAAGTGAATTATCAGAGCTTCATTAAAATATCACTATATATAATTCAGTTTGAAAATAAGAACTTAAGATTTGCGAAGAGAATTAAATGGTGTTTCTAACTAAAATATCTGTGATCCACACAGATGTGTGTAAGTCCATGTAAGTTACTTCTGTTGATTCAATGTGGCAGTAAGAACCCTCAAGAATATTTAATGAATGGGTAGATTGCATTGTTTAGAAAGGCTCTGCTTTTGGAGAGCTGTCCATTTACATACAGTCTTAATTTTTTTAAGCTTTGGAGCTTGTCAAATGCAGTGTGATCAGAAATTCGTCAGTGCAGCTCTCTGTGAGGTTTTGACATTTTTTCTCCTTGCAAATACTTTTCGTATAAAACTCAGATTTAATGCATGGCATTGTTAACACTTCTGTTGTAGCCTTTGGATGTTACTCACATCAGCAGTTGACAGTACAGAAGCAGCAAAGGAGGTGACCAAGCTGTAACTGCAGACAAGTCAGAGCTGCAGGATGAATAAGCAGAACAGGAATTTCAAATTAGACATTTGGAAAATCCTTGTCACTAGGAGGGTTGTGCAGCACTGAACTAGACAGCAGTTTTCAGAGAGTTGCAGAATTTCCATTTCCCTATTTTTCAATACTCACCTTGACAAAAGTCATTCATGTCCTGGTATCACGTTGATAGTGATGTGATCTAGGAAGAAAACCAAACCCGTCTAAGATGTGAAGGAAGAAAACCTAAAAAACCTAGGCAGTTGTTGCTGTTAAAATAATAGACGCTTTCTTGCCTGCCATACTCTTATTTCTGGAACAGTGTACTGAGACTTTCTGGCTCTGTTTGGCAGTCAGAAGCCTCCTGAACATTTTTTCTGGTGTTTGCCACCTCTTACTCCTACCCCAGTGTCCAGCTGCCCTGTGACCCTGGGCATGAACACTGGTCAGTGCACCCTTTCTGGCACACTCAGGTACCTTTGGGTGCCTGTGGGCTACAGGAGCTCATTAGAGGTGCCAAACAGCAACAGAAAGATCTTTGAAAGGATTGCTCTGTTCATCCTATTATGGTTCTAAAATGGCCTCATCCTTTTCAGCTCTCCTGGTCTATCAGTCTCTCAAGAATGTCTGCTACTGTATAACAAAGAGAAAGCACACCTGTCCTAGTTCCTAACAACTCATGCACTTTATTAGATTTTTTCCAATTAGGGTTTTTCCAGGGCAGTTATGCTGGAAGGTGAACAGCGTAGAAAAGCAGTGCTAGTCAGAAGAATAGTATCCAATTCCACATGAGAGAGGAAATCTTAAAGAGGAAAAAAAAACACCAACTAAAAAGAAGCAAAATGGTAACATTTTCTAAAATACGAAAGACTTGAAGCATGTCAGCCTGAGCTTGCTGAAATATTGTACTCTGTTAATGTTAACTCACTGTAATATGTATTTTGCATTGAGTATTTTATTGTACATTAATACAATATAGGCATTAAAATATTTTGAAAGCGATATTATCAACCAAGAGAAAAAATATCAAAACATTTCTACTTTAGTAAGAACTTTGCAACAAATACATTTCCTTATTATAGTGCATACAAGACGCCATGGAACATTTTAATTTACTCCAAACTGCATTGATCAGAGGAGCAGTATCCCCCATGAGAATTTTTTTGATCAATAGTAAAATTGAATTGCATTCCCAGGCAACTGCTTTCTCGAGGTAAACTTCTAGATGGGAAAGCAAGTCCCATCTAAAAATCTTTATTTTACTAGCACACCAAAACTCAAAATTATCATAATCTATGGGCTAAGATGTCTACATGTTCATGCAGAATCAGCTGAAATTTCAATGATAGGGAAATAATTATGCCAAAATGGTTGGGTTTTGAAGAAATGTTTTAAAGTTATATGGGTGTTGAGTGAGAAATTGACCTAATTTATAGTGTCCTAGCATCTTACTGTTCTTCACTGAAGACAGCTATAATTCTATACTTTATATGAAAAACTCTTCAATAGGATATAAACTAATACCTTGGAATTGCTGCAAAATAATAGAGATGCCTAAAAAATTAATCTTGTCAATAATCTTTTACTTAATGAGATTTAAAATTATGGTAGAACTTGAAATTGGTTGTCTGCTCAGTCAAATATAAATGGTCATTGAATTTCTCAGCCCTATGCTGAGAAAATGATATTTTTAATTTACACACTTAAAGAGAATATTTAGAGATGTGCCTGTATTCTGAATGCTATAGATTAGATTTGTGATAAAATATTCAAATATTGCATGTTAATACTATGTGTTTATCTGGTGTCTCCAAGTGAATATCCCTAATTACTAGAGAAGTGTGGGTTTGGGGTTTTTTTCTGTGTTTTTTTTAAATTCAGGAAATTTTTTGGACTTGAGTATATAAAGGTAACAGCATTGTAGTTTCACTTTCCACTATCCCATGTTTTTTCTGCCTCGGTTGTGATGAAATATGTGGGGGGGTGAGATATATAGATATAGATGATATAGATATAGATATAGATATAGATATAGATATAGATGATATAGATATAGACTTTTTTCTTCTTCTTCTCTTTGCTGAGAAGGTAAGGAAGAGCTTTTTCTCTTCTCATGAAATGCATGTTCAGAGAGTTTCCATGTTCCTTGCCCTATGGGTGAGGTACGGGAATTCCCCATAACTGGAAGCTCTAGAACTTTGTCCCAATATTGGTACACGGACAGTTGCAGATGGTTGGAGGCAGTCACCTTTTCCAGCCTCAAAATTATTTTAAACATCATAATATCTTTCTGTATTTCTCCTCATTGCATCTTCTTTCCTATCCTGCACCTTACAGAGAGCTTTAAAATGATGAAGGGAAAGCAGCAGTGCATTGAGGAAAGCACTTTGGTGGGCAAGTGCTCTGCTGCCAAAATCAGCAGCACTTTATGGGCAACCAAACATTTTAAAGTTTTCATTCTTGTTTACAGAGCTAATTAAGAATCTTTGTAGCACTATTTTCAAATGGCAGATTATCAATGAATGAAAAGGTTTTGCTGAATGCCTGACCAGGAGAAAACAGGGAGAAACCTACTGGCCTTTAAAACCAGAGAACATATAAAATATACATTTCTTTATAATCTGCATTAAATAAATCATTTAAATGGTAGTATGTGCATATGGAGCATAGGTTGTGCTCATTTGAGTATATTCCCCAAGCAATTCTATTTGTTTAAAACAGTGTTTGGTTTCCCATTAAAAAGTAAGCACTTGCCAATAGCTCTGCAGACTGTAATGAGTTCCATGTGGCAGGACTGTTCTAATAACACTGTTTTCTTTAATTTTTGTTGTTTTAAGAGGAAAAGGAGGCACATACAGTAATTTTAGGATGTAGTGACTCAGTAGTTTATACTTTGTTTTTGTGGTCTTTGCTAAGTTGTTGGTAGGACTGGAGTGTCATAGTAGTTCTTTCCAGCTGTAAAATCTTTTAGTAAATTGAACTGATGCAAATTAATGCTGATGTAAATCCTAGACACAGACCACCAGTTTAATGTTGAAGTAAAGGGTTAAAAACGTAATTCTTAACCATTTAGATATTCATACTTGGCTTTTATTTATTCTCAATATAAAACATGCAGTTTTGCCCACAGACATATTGATTGCCCTCTTGGTGTGATATACAGGGAGCCCATTTGTGCAGGTGCTTGCTGACAAATACATGGCATGGCTATAAAATCCAGCCTTGGGAAGGGACTGGCTGTGCACTGAGAGGCAACTGTTCTGTTCTGATTTTAACGTTACAAGTGTGTCTTTAAATTTCTATAGACGATCTTAAAATGCAAGTTGAGGCAAAATGCATAAGAAGCACTACAAAATGAGTTTGTTGCTTTCTAACAGATCTTAAATCAACAGTGTTTATTAGTAACCTGCCAGCAAATATTTGCTTGCATACTTTTTATTATTTCAAAGGCTTTTATGAGCAGTATGTCACAGTGCTAGTGTCATTTACATTCAGACACCACTTTCTAATGTTGTAAGCTTTCCAGAGATAACAGAGAGAAAAATGTTAGGAAAATGAAACAGATATTTTCTAATAAACCATTTTTGCAAGTGTTTTGTCTCTTCAAGATGCTGTGACATCCTGTTCAGCTGAAGGAACACACCACTTCAATTGCACGACTCATTCACCTTAAATATTTAATAATGCTTTCATTAGTTGCACTGAACCAGTGGAGTAAGATCTGTAATATCTACTGCTGGTCATCATTTTTATTCATTGTGGTTTAATAAGCATTATAATTACAGACTGAGGAAGAAATATGAGTTAACTTTGTGGTTTTGCTTGGGACTTCTGTGCACACTGGTATGATTGGAAGGGATTATACAAGCTCTGTGAGCATAGCTGAGTGTATTCTAATATAGTAATGCAGAGTTCCCAATCCTGACACATTATTCTTCATATGAAAGTAACTGCAGAAAAGATCCTGCATAAAATTAAGTCCTGACACTATTAACTCCATCTGGCTTAGTTGTGAAATATGAAAATTTGAAGGCCAAGTGGAATTGTTTTTGGCAGGTGTTCTAATGCATGCATTATCAGCGGAATTAGACTTCAAGTATTTTTACCAACCATTTCCTATATTTGCTTGCAACTTACACAAATAGCAAAGTTATTTAGAGACAACAGTCAGTTAGGGAAGCTTTCATTTGGAAAGTTTGTCAGAGTTCAAGCTTAAAGGCCATTTGTAGGCATCATAACCTTCTGTGCTCATTTCTCGAGTAAATATAGATGGTGATGATTATGATTTAGTATAACTTTCTCACTTCAATATCACAATTATGACTGTGTGCATGCTGTTTGCATTCCTGTGTTTTAATGGGAGGTATAGTAGGGCAGACTGATATCTGGTGCATTTTTTAATGTTTTGTTCAAACGTCATTTTTTCCTCATCAGCAACTTATGCGGGAGCGACAGCAGATGGCCAGCCGCCCCTTTGCTTCTGTCGATGTAGCACTGGAAGTAGGAGCTGAGCAAACAGACTTTCTACGAGGGCCATTAGAGGTAGGAACAGTGGTGCTGACAAGGGACCATTGTGATTTGCATATTTATATTGCCAGTCTCATCTGCATCTGCTTCTGAAACCAAGCAGCATCTGATTACCTGGAGCTGACAAGTCTCAGCTACTTGTGTTTTGTCATTTCCAAGGCACGGAGTTTTAATCTCATGACACAAGCTGTACCAAAAGCCACTGGAGAATCCATTAGCCTGGCCAGGGGTGACAGTCAGCTCACCTGGCAGTCCTGTTGTGATGGATGTGAGCTGCAGGAATGCAGGACTCGGGCATTAAGGAGGCAGCAAATGTCATGCTCAGTCCTTCAAGTACACAGTGCCATCTAGTTAACATCTATCTTAATTAACAGACATTACAGCAAACAAACTAACTAACTAAAGCATCTTAGAGTAAAAATTCAGTGTTGTTTTGCACACAGAGGTTTAAAGCATACAGACTGTACTGCATGGTTGTGTTTGTAGGAGATGGCTACGTTACTGCATTCTTTTATTGCAATTGCAGTACATTGGAAAAGAAATAGTAATATGCAAAGCAAGATTATATTGGAATGGTGTAATAATGCATGAAATGGATTTTAGAAATTCCACCTGAAAATAGAGGGAAAATTCCAATATGTGGATAATAATGAATATCTAATCTAGGTTCAGCTTTTGAGAGATGATCCTCTACTCCTTTAATTTTATTTACAATATTTTGTTTACAGTTATTACTTCACCCTATTTATAGTGGGACCTGGAATGAGGTGTGCTAGCTCTGAAATCTTTCAAGATTGTACTCTTCATTGCTGCCAATTCTTAAATTCAAAGCTTCTCTTACTTTTCTCAATAACCAATCTCAATGGAAGATTAAATACAATCTGTCAAACCTCCAAGGTTCATGGAGAATGAGCAATGTGAAAAACAAAAGCATAGCAAAAAGAAAAAGATTCTGCTCATGAGTACTTATCAAAGTGAGGTGTTCTGTCCTGCTATTGAACAGGAAGTCACCCCAATTTTTCTTACTGTCACAATTTAAATATTTGGAATAGATGGTGAGTAAAAATGACATATCTCTTTGAAGAAGCTGTGTTATTTGCTGGCCTAATACTAGACCCCTCTCATTCTTCACCAAAACCACCTAACTTCTGTCTCCTCTTATCTTGGAACAGGAGACCTCTTCAGCTCCCCAAGCTGACGACATATTACACTGCAGTTAAAAGTTAATTTTTTTGCAATGTGATTTCATTGTCTCTGCACTGGTATCTGAGAAGATTTTTTTCTGTTTTCTTTTCAAAGGGAGGCAGTGAGTGGACGATGAGCTATCCACATTCTAATTTTGTACATACTGATTATTTAATTAAACTTTAGAAGTAAGCATCACCATTTAATTGCTACATTTTCTTTCTTGTGTCTTTATTTAACACTAAAAGAGGTAGATCCTAAAGTATTTTAATTATATTTTACAGTTTTTATTGCATTCTTTTTTTCCTAGCCAAGCATTTTCTAGCAATTGTTTAGGATTCAGCATCCATAGTGTTTTTTTCTTAATTAATACATAGTTATACACAGAATGAAGTCCATTCAAGATTTCCTTGCAATTATAACATACTGATCTATATCCAAAGAAAAGCATTGTGCTGAGGATTAAATGAATGTGTTTCAAGTATTGATTGTCCTTTGGTATATATTCTGTAAAAATGAAGGACCTGTATTAAGCTTCTTTGTGAAAGGACACGGAAAGTTTTACTTGTCATTGTGTTCCTCATATTTTGCTCTTTTGGACTGAGGGGAATCCAGGTCACACATTTCCAGGATGCAGTGCTTAAGAATCAAATAGTATGAAATAGCTGTAAATTTCATTTTGTTGTATAAATTTAGAATCATTAAAGTACTTTAATAATTTTGTCGTATCTGATGCGCATTGGGAGGCATAAAGCTAGAGATCTTTTGTGAAAAAATGAGAATATATGGTAACTTCAAAATGTTCTGCTGGCATTGCAGAGATCTTGCACTGATATACCAGGGGTTCCGATTTTGATGATGGTGCATTGCATTCCCTCTCCTCACACTTTAATTGACATCGTGTGTTACTCGCTGGTACTTTGGACATTGTTGTTATACTTTTATTGACGTTGTAATAACTCTGACACTTGCAGTGACACTGCATTAATCCCTGGGCCCTTTGGGCACTGTGTAATGTCACTGAACTCTTGTAGACATTGCTGCAGGTCTCCCATTCAGCTGCACAGTAAAGCTGCTGTTCATTAATGTCACCTGCCTCACGTGCTGGTGGTTTTGTACAGCTCGTGTTCTACATTAGTGCTGATGCTCTGGTACATGGCAGTATTCATATGACTCCACATGGGAATCCCAGGATGCTGTTTGGTCAACAGCTATATTTTACATTTATTTGTAAATATCTATAGCAGCTGTTTCACTGTAGAGGTTTAGTTTGCAGTAGTAATGCACTTTTTGCCCAGTGCTCAGAAAAGATAAAAAAATGACCCGAGAGTATAATGCTGTACTTAAAATGGTTGCCTAGTTTAGATACTTAGAATACAACTGATCATATTTGGGCCTATTTTCAGTTAGCAGCAATTTGCAACAGATTAAAATAGAATCCTGAAAACACTACAGAGGAGAATTGCACCTCAGTTATTTTTTGGATTCTCTATCAGTCTATCTTTCTTAATGTTTTGCCAACAAAATGACAATATCTCAATATTCACTCTTTCAAAAGACTTTAATCTGCATCATATTCCTCCTCTTCCCTGCTATCTGAGTGGGGCTTTAGGCATTGGCAATAGCCTTTGTTCTTACCCATTTCAACAACGTTATTTATCAGTTTTACCTCCTCAGGCCAACTTTACATGAACAAGTCTCATCTTGTTATCCATTCTGTCATGTTGGCTTTATAACAATTCTTAAATGTTTTACTGTTGGTTTAAACTTAACACAAAATTAAGCAGAGTTAGTTCTTCCCTTGCTCTCCTTCTCTCCTGTATCACATCAACCACTGCCTTGCTGATGATACTTATAGGATGTTAGTGTCTCAATTCTAAATGGACCAAGCAATACCCACTCCTATTGTGCCATGATATTCGTTATATTTAACCCATGCTAATCCTAATGTGCGTCTTCATCTGCTTCTGTAATGATTTCCATTGCACTGCTTGGAAGTGCTGAAGTCTGGGTGAGCCCTTACAAGGAGGGTGAAGCTGGAGGCAGGGCACCCCTCACTCCCTCCTGGGGAGAACAAGAGCAATCTAAAATTCCTGTGGTGGAGGAGGGGAAGGGAAGTCTGGAAGGCAGTGACCGTCTGGATCCCAAGAGAGGAACAGTCCAGTGCAGCTCTAGTGAAGTCACTGGTGACCTAAGGAAAGGTAAAAGGAGAGAGAAAATTCCCAAGGGCCCCCTGCCAGCAGTAACACATAGCACAGGCTGTTAAAGACAGAGCCAGGAAACACCAGCAGCACCCTGTCCAGAGAGTTTAAGAATATTAGCTATTTTGTGATACCATCATAATTTTTTCCAGTACAAGAATCATAAAAAAAAATCAAAGTAGCATCATAGATCAATAGACACTCATTGCTGAGCTTCTTGGCACTCGGTGTCCTCAGTGTTAAATTTTGTTTTTTATTTCTTTCATTTCTTTTTTCCAGACATCTGAACTATTTCCAGACTTGGTTGCTTTTTACTTCTCAGTATATACCAAAAGCTAGATCATTTAGGCTATCTTCATATTCTAAACCTCCTTTAGGCAATTTTTTTTCCCTAAAATGTAAATCACTTCTGAAGAGTTTCTTTTACTGTGCTGCTGACAGTCATTTCAGTTAATCTATACATTAATTGAGAAGTAAAATTTTTTTTTCCCTTTTTGCCTAATTTCTGGGTGTTTGTTTTTTTTTTAGAAATTGTGACAGATTATTTCTTTAGGTAAGATAGATAGTGCTGTAAACACTTCATGTCTGGTCATACAAAGGCTCAGAACAGCAGCATCCACTGTGCTGCATCTGCTGGAGTAAAGGCAGGTGTGTTATTGCCTGCAGAAGAACCAAGTGCAGATTTACTGCTGTGATGATCATCCACTTGATATATTTGTGGCATTACCTGGATTTTTTTTTTTTCAAATCAATGTTATTTCATAATTATTTCTGCAGAAAAGCACACAGTAGATCTTTCAGTCATTTTCCCATCAAATTACTGCATTTCCCCTAGAGTTGTCATAGATATTAGACCATCCTCTACTTCTGACAAGGTACAAATGATGTCAAAAATCTTGAATTTCAAATAAAATCTATGATGGTTAAGCAAATAATGTTCTTTAGTGAGTAATATTTATGATGCATTGAATAAGTTTTGAATTTCATGCACTTTTGATAAGTGTGAAGCCAATATTGGCCATTAGTTGTCATTTGTTTGAGCAAATAATTGGAAGGTGTGCACTGACACAAGCAGCTATCATTTTAAAAAAGAATGGCTGCTGGAAATCAGAGTGACTTACCAAAACACATTAAAATCCTGTAGTAGAGATTTGTGGATTTTGAATAATTGTAGTATATATTAATAACTTGTGCTGCTGGCTTCTCTTGCCGATAGAGAGACTTCTTAGCTTGGTTTATAGATAAATCCAGTTAGGGTGGGTTCATTTTCTTATATAATTTGACTAAATCAGTGAGTAATTTTTGAAAATGCAGCCTACCTTATTTTGAACAAAATTGACCTAGTTGCATGCTTCATCAGCATTGCACCTGCATTGTGTTGATGACATAATGTCTAATGCCAAGGAACAGGCTCTTCCCAACTCCTTGGTACAGATCATCAGCTTTCCTCTTGATATGCTCAGTTCCTAATATTAGTCTCAGTATCAGAGGATAGTTTCACTGCTGTTGTGAAAAAGGAATAATTTCTTGTAGATAATGGTGAAATTTTTCCTCGAATGGTCACCTTGTTTCCAGTGACCACAAAGGCAATATGTATTTGAAAAGAGGAACTATCAAACTTTACTGAAAAGTCATGTCATAGTCTTGAGCTGCTCACGGTAGCTCAAGGGGAACCAGAGGAGAGAATCTAGATGAGAACAGTGTGAGCAATCAGAGACTTAGAAAATATAACTACAATGAAAAGTCAAGGAAATGGGAGTAGGCTATTTAAAGGAGTCCAAGTAATAACTTGCAGACATGCAAAAGGTAAACAGCAATCAGGAGGGCAGAATCTTCCTTGCATGCACTGCATGTGGCAAAGGTGTAATGGACTTAAATTGTAGTAGGGAAGGTTTAGGAAGGTATCAGGAAAAGCTTCTCATAATAAAGCCGAATCACTAAAAGCAATTGCCTGGGGAGGTGATGGAATTTCTTTTATTGGAAGCTTTTTAGAGCAGGATGGACAAACATTTCTCAGTACCATGTACCATAGCTGCATTAGATATCTCCTTTCAGCTCTGTCTTTATTATTATTCTGATTGCTCCCTAGCTCTTCCTTCTTCAGACTCTGAAAATGTTCCATTTCTGTTGTTTGAACACCTTAATTACCTTCACTGCAGCGTTAGATTTCTGTTACTGAATATTTATGACCCTTTTTCTCACTTTTGCTGTTTTATTCATTGACTTACATCCTCAGTTTTCTTGCAAGATCAGAAACTGTTAAGTCATCTCTGACCCCAGCCTCTCCCTGACTGTAGGTCTGCCAAACATGATCTCCATCCTTTTCGGAATACCTTCAGTATTCTCCTTGAAGTCTGTACTGATGATGTAATAATTTTTTATCTTAACAAGTGCATTGCCATTTTTATAGTCTTTCAAAATCCATGCATCCTACTAGATCTCAGAGAAATTTAGTTAGATGTCACACCTGAAACCGGAGAGGAGAATCTATATTGGATCACATTTTCTGCTTTTCTGTATTGCTAAAAGATCATGTTAAATTTGCTGTCCACTGCCTCAAGAACTCCATTATCTTGTGCTACACTTTGACCTTGATGGCTCACTGCCTTCTCTGCCCACTCCCTCACTGCTGTTCATCCAGAAAACTTTCTCCTGAGCTATCGAGTCACTTTATGTTGAGCCCTACTTTCCAGTATTTTTTTCTTCTTTGAAAGTGATTGCTTCGCAGTGTGTGTGTTTTTTGTGATATTATGTGCAAGGGATGTTATACCAGCAAAATTCACATTTGGTGGTTCTTCCACTTGAGAAAAGCATTTACCCCAAAATTACATTGTTTGCACCACCTCCTTCCTTATATGAAGTTTTTCATGCAATAAGATGTTTAGATATCACACTACATTGCTCCTCATTCAGTGGTTATACACAACAGGGTTGCTCTGCCCAGTTAAATATATTTGTGTAAGATTTTTGTTGCTTCACTTAAAATGTATGTCTAGAAATGTGTGAGTGTTCTGAGCCTATGATTCAGAACAAACTCCTCACCCAGCTGCTCATGCATACTGGTCATAGCTATAATTTTTGTGTGTATTGTGTATACTAAATCAATGTAAAATATATAGATGTTCACTTTGTTGCGCAGAATTACATTAGCAATATTTTAAGATTTCTGAGGAGTATTTTTCTTCTCTGGCATATGGGAAAGCTAAAAATAATCTGAGAAATGCTGCCTGGAGTATAAGCCACATTTTTTTTCATACAGACCATATTTGTGTGTGTGTGTGTTTATTCCTAAAATGTACACTCAAACCTCAAAACCTGTTGATGTTTTGCTTGAATCCTAAACTGAAAGTTTCAAAAAATTCTATATCAGTTCTAAAGTGTACCCAGTCCCTAAATGTGCAAAAAATATTTTTAATCCTTATGTTCTTTTCTCTGCTGCTTCTTTATTTGTGTCCTCATGTGCAAACAGGTGTTGTGAGAATATCTTAGACATGAGGTATAGGAGGTTTGTCTAGATGGAGGTTGATGTCCTAATATTTCACCCTAACAAGAGAGTAAAGCTTTTACTTATTACCTGGTAAGCTCTAGGTTCTGTAAATTTACAGTTAGTTCTGAGAATCTGATTTTGTGTAGGTTTTGTGATAAAAATGTATTTGGCACACGTACTGCATAATCAGATGACTACAGAAATTGTTTGGATAGAAATATATGATTTATGCTGAACAGAATTGCAATGAAATTTCATGCTCAATTGGAGGAATTTTGGCTACACAACAAAGTGTTGGTGTTTTGGTGGTATTGGCGTGCTGTGAATAGAACTCTTAAATCAATGTATTATGCATAATTGCAAATCCAGAGTATCAAAGTAATTATTCTGATTGTTTTCAAGCCGAAGTGTTTATATGTGTCTGTTCATATTAGGAATAATGACACTGTACCTTTTAATAAATTCAGTTTTTGCAACATCTTATTTCATGAAGTAGACAGGTACGAAATTCAGCAAATGCAAAGCAATATTTATATAATTATATTTATAAGTACCCTTAGGATTCTCCTTGAACAAGGCTTGTCTGTGGAAATCTTGCTTTTGGATTTGAAATCCATGACAATATTTCCAGAATTATTTAAGCTGAATATACCAAAGCATGGAAATAGTTATGCTATCAGAATAACTAAAAAGCATGTAGATGGGAATATTTATCTGTCTACTAGACCCTACTGTACACCTGATTTGCACATGCCATTCTCTGACTTGGTGCTCTTTGTTATGTGTATTTTCTTAGTACCTCCTTTGGTTTTAGATCAGAAGTTATTTCTTTTTTTTAAAGTTGGACATTTTTGTCTTTAAAAGGAAAGAGGAAAAGAAATAGGTACAGAAACTATAGCCTTTCATCAGCCATTTCCCATGTTTCCTGGTAGAACTGGGTGCTGTTTGATATTTAGCAACTTGTAGTCCTCAGCTGTGTTTCAGAGACTTTACCTTTGTGCTTGCTTCTGGTCTTTACTCAAGATTCAGTTCTACCTTCCAATACCACTGAAACTGCCTGGCAGCAGGCACAAGTGCACTGCCTGGGCTTTTCTTCACAAAACTTGGCAACCTGCATGTTAGGCAATTGTGTAAGTTATGCCAGTTTTCACTGAAGTTTTATTGTTCTATACCATCTATCAAACTGTGTTTGTGCCTGAAGTGAATAGGAATTATTTGCATAGCAGGCACTGCCCCTGCCCTGGCATCAGGGCAAACCTCACCCATACTTCAGAGATGTGTTTTGGCACATCCAATGTGCCATGCAACACATCCAGTGTGTTTTCCATGATCATTCAACCCAGCAGGCACTTTCCTACTTGGTTCTGTCTGCTGTGCATTGGACGTCATAACTCTTCAATTTCTGGTTGCATGGTGGCTCAATTTCAAGAAAAAGCCTGTTACTTTTTAGTTGGACTATGAGCCCCCACTCTTCTGCTGTCTGTCACTATGTGCCTTATCAAAAAGTTTGTCCCCATGTTTCTTATCAGCTTTTGTCCCCAGAGCCTTCTCTTCTCCAGACTGAACAACCACAACTCTCACAGCCTTTCCTCACAGGAGTGGGGTTCCTTCTCTCAGGTGATTTTGGTGGCCCTCCTCTGGATCCACTCCAACAGGTCCATGTCCTTCCTGTGCTGAAGAAAAGTCATCTCATTTTTTCCCCCTGCATATTGTGAGAGGCAGTTTCTGGTTTTCCACTGATAGTTCAGGAAGGTGTGAATGTTTACAGGCAGACCGGATCACTTCGGTTTGAGTAACTCAAATTTTCAAATTAACCATGAGGCTGCTTATGTGAGTTATAGGATGTGGATTCCATTCACTGGCTTTAGCAAAGCAGATGTAGAAACATTGTATGAGGTGTTAATTTCAGTAATAATCTGAAGAATAATCTTTTCATAACAGGGAAAACTTCAAAATACTGGAATTTGAAAAATGAGTGGGCTCAATCAGGATTTACAGCCCAGTGGTATGATTCTTTAATGGTGCTGAAGGAACCTTCTCCTTGGACAATTTCTTCTGAAGATCAAAAGATTATGAATGGTACATTGTAATAAACTAAACACTGCAGTAAAGTAGAAGTTAAAAAAGCAGTTAGACTGCAGTGAAATTGGGAAGAACAGTGAGTTTGTATCAGTGCTATCTCCTTTTAAAAATCAGCAGTATTTGTGATATGTGATCACTTCCAGATATAAATGTAGTGTACTCCACAAATCTGTTAGAGCTTCCTATAACAAAGACTGTAAAACATTATTGTTCATTAGTGTGAAGCAGTGAAGTTTTTAACAGATACATAAGAAATAAAATTTTCCCTTTTTTCATCTTTGGTATATATTAATCTTACTGGAATTTTGCCTTTCTGAGTGACATTGCTTGTATTATACCCTTGGCAAAATGACCTTTTTCTTATCTTTATTATCCAGCTTTCAGTAAGAGACTAGAAAGTTTATAGAGGTACTTGCTGTCAGCTTCTTGTCTCAATTGTTTAGGCCTTTAAAAATGATGTACAAATATTGAACCAGCTGGAGTTAATAAATAGTTATTCTTTTCTACAAACAACTTATTGGTTATTAAAGGAAAAGTCACTGGGCTGTTGGGAAAGTAGGCAAGCAATTTATTTTATATTGAGAAAAATTTCAAGTTGTAGGAATCAGAAGGAATAAAATATACCCTTCTGAACACATTTAAATGTCATTTTATGTGCAGAAAAGAGCATTATCCAATGACTCACAAACATAATTTATGTTTTGCAACACCAAACACACAAGTGCAGGACGATCTTTTAAGATCACCACTAAATATACCGAGAGTCACTGACATTGGCAATGAGATCCAGTGAGATCATTTCCCTCTGGGCATATGGATGCTGTAAAGAGTGTCTTTCTTGGTAATTTATTTTTCATGAAGGAATTTTCGAAATTATATATATATATAAAAAACAAAGAGAAAATGTTACTGCTTTCTATAAATTAAGTCAGACATACATAAAAAATAATCTCCAAAGCCAGCTTCTTCAGTCTTATCTGTACCTTCAGGCATTGATATGAATGTTATTTGATTTACCTTCTCCCATCACTCACTTGTTGAACTCAAGGTAGAGTTGCACCAGGTCCTAATGCAGTACAATATAGATTTGCCAGTGTACCATTAAAAGGAAAGTAGTTAAATACTCTACTTACTCTGGTGGTTTATTGAGGAATAGTGGATTTCATGAATGGTTAATTGCAATTACAATTCTGTAATTGCAGAAATATATATTTTTTTAAATTGAAAAAAATGTTTTAGTTTTCTCATTTCCTGCTATAATTAAATTAAAGAAGTGCTACAATCTGAATATTCAATTTTCTTTTTCTCCAGAATAGTTAGAGCATCTCTTTCCATTCTATTAGGACACTTTCATGAACAACATTCATTGAAGTGACAACAACGTGCAGCATGTTTTGATCTAGCAACAGTTTATAACCAGTTTGCAACTACTTTGCAAAATATATAGCTAAATAATTATTTAAATAAACTAACCCAGATGTCTGTCTCATTAGTGACTTTTAATTCTGTGAAGATGTAATAGCTCAAGGTGAAAAGCAAGTAAGAGAACTGAAAGGAGTACTCAGTGTAGGTCCACATGCACTACATACAGCCATTGGCATCCACAACTGGAAATGGCAGAAATCCAGTGCATTTTGTGTGTGGTGTCATGCTTTGGGTTTGTTTTTTTTACACATACATTTGGGCTTGAATTTATGTGAGAGGGCAAAGTCAGAAAAACTTGATTAGGGTTTGGGATAAAGGATAGGGGGGGTTTCTGAAATTAGCTGAAACCAGCTAATATTTCAGTAACATTATTGACCTTATCCAAAAAACTTACATATCTTGTAATACATGGAATTGGCATTGTTCCAAAAAGTTCTACTGTGCAAGATGAGGGAAAAAAACCCAAAAAACAGATAAAGGTTTTATTACAGACTTTAGGCAGTGTTTTAGATATGCCATCTTAGGCACTGAGTATCTTGAGGATAAGGTATAAAACCTTGAATTTATATTCTTTAGAAGGCCAGCACAGAAACCAAAGGGTAGAGCTGATGTTTTTGCAGCAATCTCTGTAATAGCCCTTGCTGCTGAGGTGTGTCTATTACTGTTTCAGACAGTTTTTCAAAGGACTTAAAATGTCCAAGTATATCATAGAACTGAAGCTGCCATTAAGAGGTGAAAGTAGTGCAATCAACTCATTATGTGGGGCAACAATTTTAAATCAGCTGGGAAAGTCAGAAAGCATTATTCAGAAGTGCTTGAGGAGAAAGTGTTATTCAGAAGTGGTTAATGAGATCTGGGACTGAAGGAGAAATTGAAAAGCTCTTCTCTACAATGGGTTATAATTGATCATTGTTTGGTACATCTGTGTAATTGTAGGGTCTTCCACATGCTTCCCCCTGCTCACCTGTCTTGTCCATCTTTAACTAACCAGCTTTTCTCTAGTTGGCAGATCCTCTCCAAGCATCATTCTATTCTAACATTATGATCATTAAGTTTGTTACAAGGTGAGCATTTCTGACAGACAAATGCAGCTATTTGTTAGCTGAGTATTTACAGCACTAAAGATCATCTTCTCATCAGCTTTTTTAGAGACTTTACATTAATAGGACCAAGGAACTGATCCTTGTTAGGAGAGCTCATGTTAAGCTGAAATTCAATATTTTCACTTACTGAATTTGAATTAGGCAGTAAATCTAATCTTTAGAAAATAGCATTCATCATGCATAATAGAATAACAGATAATTTAGGGTGGAAGGAGCCTTCTGTAGTCATATATCAATCAAAGAGACTGGGGATGAGCCAAACCCTTGAGCACAGTTAAGCCGCCTTTGGTGAGATTGGTCGGGGCCCTGTTTGATGGTGTTGTGAATATTATTAAGGAATCTGATCCTGCAAACTTACTGGGTCCTGTGAAAATTTTTGGCTTCTCACTGTGAAAAGCCTTTACTAATATCTCATCAGAATCTACCTTCTTGAAATTTCTTTTTACTACCCATTTTCTTATCCTTGTGAGAAAAGGATGGAATTACCAGAGTCAGTAAAAGATCCTAACTTAGGTTTCTCCTTTTAAGACTGAACAAATCCCTTACTGTCAGGCTTTTCTCCTAATGCTTAAACCACCTCTATGACATTGTTTTGTTTGCAAAGTTACAATGGAAGATTTTTTTTGGGAGTCTTGGTGAAGTCAAAGTTAACTCCATCCAGCCTTGTCTTCCTCTGAGTCTGTCATACCATTACCAAGATTTATCAGGTCAGTGAGGCAAACTTTGTCTTTCATAAATCCATGCTGGCTATTCCTAGTCAAATTCTTGTCTTTCACAAGCCTGGACAGGGCTTTTAGGGGATTTTCTTCATAGTCTTCATAGTGGGGAGCAGGTTAGGTTAAGCAGTCTGAATTTCCCCAGGTCTTCCTTCTTGCTTTTTTTAAAGATGTGTGTAACCCTTGCCTTTTTATAGAGATCAGGAATTTCCCTTAATCACCACAACCAGTCAGAGATGACAGCATTTTCTCAGTGACATTGCTCAGTTCCATGTATCCCTTCTGTTCCTGAGGAGTTGTCTGTATCCAGTTTAAGTGGTTCCCCAGCTCACTATTTCTCTACTGACTCAACCAGATGTAAAACCTGAGCAAAAAACAAAATCTGTGTTGCTCAGGATTTCAGGTTCTTTTGTGTGTGTTGAAAAAGTTCGCTATAAAGTTCTTGCAAGAGCTGGAGAAGTTTTGATGTTAATTTAATCAAAAGACTGCTATAAAGGCACTTCCTTCAGTAGCATCATGTAAGAATGCCCAGTGTCTGTTTTTCTGCTGATACTGGTAAGTAACATTTCCCAAGTTTTTTCTCTTACACCAGGCCCTAAATTCCTTTCCTTTTCTCCTGGCCTTTATATTTTAGTAGTTGCAATGTGTACCTTGGTATACTATAGAGTGTTTTTTTGAAAAACGTTATTAAATTTTGGCAGTGCATGTGCAGTTGCAAAACACAGTTGGGAGTTACAAATTATTTGTGTGGTGAGATAAGTTTCGGGTGGGGTTTTTTGATGTTTTTTTGGTTTTACAAGCTTTGTGGTAAATTAGGCACAGTTCAAAATGGTACTAACCCAGAAAAGTTTACTGAAGCTCAGAGCCCAATTAACATCAAATTTGCAGAAGAGCTTATGTGAAGAGCAATAATTGACCATAGAAGGCATCCTGGATATGGGATGAGGTAGGGAAGGAAAATATTCCTCTTTCTTTCTTTCTTTCTTTCTTTCTTTTTTTTTTTTTTTAATGTAAGATGCCTCCTTGGCTGAAGTTCAATTTAAAGATAATGGGAACTTCCTAAAGCTGCTTTCTGTACTGTACAAATTGGCAATGCTACTTTAGTTCTTCAAAGAAGAAACAAAAGAGAAAGTAGATTTCAGGTACCTATTACAAAGAGTAAATGAGATTTTTTTTTTTTCCCTACATCTGGTTTTGTTTGCTCGATTTTTCTTTTTTTCTTTTGTTTTTGGTAATGTCAATTATAGTCTTCTTATTTGTGTTTGGCAGCTGCATTTTAAGAGAGCCCAATGTTAAAAATTATCTCTTTTAAGGACATGCTAGTATTTCTTTGCTAGTATCCTCTCTGAAATAGCCTGACCACCCTTCTTAATTGTAATAAAGTTTTATATAAATAGGCGGCACCTCCTTTTAGAATTTGCCTAATTAAAAAGTGTCAACCCCATCATAAAGGAATCATTTTCTTTCAGTGATTTATTGATACAGTTCAGTCTGTGAGAGTCTAGGCTGTGTATAGGTCAACAGGTGTGCTAACAAATGTAACTGATACATACATACATCTCAGTAATATAAGCTGTATCTTAGTAATGGCTCTGGTTTTCCAGAAGAGGTGATGGAATTGTGAACTCCCAGGTATTGTAGAGTGAATCATCCCAAATACCTTTCTCCTAAGCCTGTTAGATTACTAAAGCATACGTACAGAAGAGTCAGTGTGATAAAAATATGCTTTAACTGTTTTCACAACAGATATGGTTATGGAGTCTGAGCTCTAGTTTAGCAGTATCCTTCTAATCAACATCTCTTCATTTCAAGTCTTCCAACTGATAAACCGTATTCAATGACAATCTTTGTGATACGTTAACTTGGAGTTGTAAGTAATGAAATACGTGTCCTAATCTTTCAAGCATGCTCACATGCAGTCCCATCCTTCAGAGTAAAATTCAGAACAATTTTATAGTTGGTTGCATTATGAAATAATTTATAAGCAGAGCTACTTGTGTGATTGTTGTATCTGCTTTTTGGGAGAAAACCCTTGAGTATCAATATATATCTATATACATATAAATCCTTTATATCTATGTATGTGGTATAAAACAGCTTTTGAAATTGGAGGAGTGGCTGTCTTGGAAAGTGAATCCACAGTGCTGTGTACAAATACTTGAACCTACCAACTGAGAAACTGTCCTCTGCCTATGACCTGATGTTCCTAATGCCGATACTGATCTACTTCTATAGACATTTTAATCCACAATGAATGTGACAATGAAGTTATTAAGTGTTGGTATTGGTACCCTGTTCCGTAGCTGGAAATGTCAGTTAAGACAGCACATTAATAATTACGAGGTACATAGTGAATCTTTTAAAATTTGTATTCAGAAATTCCCTGTCACTAATTTAATGCAATCATAAGCAACTTGAAGTCAATGTGACACAAGAAATGATACTCAAATGTCTCATCTCTAATGAATGACAGTAATTAGCCATATTTCAAGGAAAAGATAATATATCACAGATAAGGAAGTTCATATTTCATAAAGTGCCCATTATCAGAGATGTAGGGCCAAATGAACTCTTATGTTACACTCCAATGTAAGCTCTTCTGTCACAGAATATAAGATTAAAATGTTCATTCTAAAGTAAGTTTTAAGATGGAGAAAAGTTTTGAAAATTGATGGCTTTAGTGAACAGTCAACAGCAGTACTTATTTTTATAAGGACTAATGGAATACTCATGGAATTAAAGAAAGGCACTTTGGTTCTCTTGTGGTCATTTCCACAGTGATTCAAACAGTGCCAGCTTTGTTTTTTTAAAAAGGCTAAAAATAAAATAATTGTTCTCAAGTATCAAAAAGTCCTTTGCTGCTTATAAGCCCTAGCATGCATCACTGACCCTGTGATATGGGGGCCTTGGAAATGATCTATGGAAAGGGAATGAGGCTTTCCACATTGAGTGGAGATCCAGATCTTTCTCTTCCATGTTACAGTGGTCTGAGGTTCAACAGGATGCAACTGATTGAGACCAGAATTTAAACCATCCCAATCTCTTAAAACTGGGAGTATCAGGTAAATAAACATGTTTCAATTTACCCATCATAAGTAAAAGGGTGGAAAATTGTGAAATGGTGATCAATGGAGTGGGTAAAAGCTGTGACTTAATCCAAATCCTGCCCACTGCAGGACCTGCAGTAATATACATATATATACATACATACATACATACATACATACATACATACATACATACATATATATATATATATATATATATATATTACTGCAATAATGTAATATAGCGGTATTATATAATAGAAGCAATACATATATAATATATAGAGACAACTATTGGAAAGCAGCAGAAAGGGGAACCTCAGTGTACCTGCCCTTTATTAAAGTGTTCCCATGTGACCCCAGAATGTGTGTAAGGTGGGAGAATGAGAAAAGTGGTGCATGTTGGAGGGGATGGATCCCGAGAAGGCTGTGGAAAAGCTTTTGTTCCAGTGCTGGGGCCCTGCACACAGGTGAGGTGTAATATGGATGAAGTCTACAGCTACAGAGGGCTGTCAGCTTGGAAAAGGTGGGCACAAACCAGGTTGTGCTGCTTTGTGCAGGAGTGAGGCATCCTCTCATCTTAAAACACACAATGGAGGCTCATTCAGAGGAAAAACCATAGTGTAACCCTTTTTAATTTCTCATGTGAAGATGTAACTCTCAGTTTATGATTCAGACTCTAGATTAAAAAGCAGAATTGGTGCATACCTGGTTATGTTCAAGAGCATCTTACTGAAAACAGTCAGTCAATGATTTCTGATTCTGATACATGATTTCTGCATGTGGTGCTTTAAAAATTGTTTGCTAGGAATCTCACACTTAAGTGGAATAAAGGGGGAAGAATATAAATACTTCCAGCATTCTGAAGTCTCTTGAAGTTCATAAGACTTTGTTACTGACTCTGAGGTGTTTTCTCTGAGGAGAAAACTCAAGGGTTATTTTTAAGTATTTTTCGATCTGTTTGCATAAAGAGGATCTGTCGAGTCTTCTGTAGAAATAAAGGTTTCTTATAAAAATTAATGCATGAAATTTAGTTTCCTCATAAATTTCAATACTTTTTAAACAGGCATTGTATTTGAAAAGACATGTAACTTTTCTTCAGCAGTACTTGAAATTGAGTCATAGGTATTTCTACAGATGACAGATTCAGATTCAGAGCAACAATTTGGAAGGAATAAAAGATATTCTGTGGAGTGGAACAAATATTCCTGTTGCATGAATACTATCTGAAGCATCCCATTGATGTGGTTGCATGTTCAGTTTATGTTTCAGCCATTACAGTTCATGTTTCCTTCCTTATAATGTGAAGCTGAGTTACCACTGTTCTAAGGGTGTGACTTCAAAAGTGTTTGAAATGCTTGCAATGCTCCAGATTGTCTAAAGTGTCATCATTAACAAATTAAGGTTATTCCAGTATTATCTAAGAGTAATTTTCTTAAACTGAGAAGTGTCTGTGGGGTATGGAGTCAGGCTCTCTGAAGTGTGAATGTGCTTTTGTTGAGTGATAGCTTTGCATAATTTAAGTAGTAAAATCTGTACAATGCAGATGAGAACCTTTGAGGGAAAGCAAATATTACAGTATTTCAGTAGCCTTGTAGCTATTTAAAACATTCCATAGTAAATGATGTTTATGTCATGTTTAGGTTTAGAAATGCTTCTTATGTATTAGTAGATATCCATCCCACTTTACACACAGAAGAACTGACAGAGAAAAATTGGAAGCAAGCCCAGGGGATTTTTTTGCTCCTTATCCAGTGGCCTACTCATAAGTGACAGTATTTATATTGGTCTTTTCTATCTAGATATGCTTTCAGCATAAGGGAGGCAATAAAATATAACCCAGTAATTACCACAGCTTTTCCTAAAAATACGAGGCTTAACTAGAACCCATTCAGAAATACATTGTCAATTTAAAAACACAAAATAAATTGTTGGGATAAATTTCTCCCAGAAGATTTTGCTATTGTAGTGCCTATTCCTGTAGTAATCCATTTTTAGATGCCTGACTCAGAACTGAATCCAGAGCCATGTGTGGAGCAGAGCCAACAGGGAATACTGAAAAGGGATGTCTCTTCAAAAGTACCTCAAACACGGCAGAAAGCTGATTCTGTCAAATCAGGATTTACATCTAAAAATGATCTCCTGGAGTTGTGCTCATGCTTCTGCTCTCAAAAAACAGAGAGAGGGCTGCTACATTTCTGCTTTGTGCAGTAGTCCAGTGCCTCAGTTACTGGAAAGAAGAGATGGGTGTTCCTGGTCATCAGCCAGCAGTGAGACAATAATTTCTGTGACCTGAATGGGAGGCTGTAGGGTGCTCTTGTCATTTTCTGCTGTAACTGTGACTCTGCTATTGTAGAGAAAAGAGTTCTTGAACTCAATAAATTTGGTGGAAAAATGACCTGTGACCTCAGCTGCTGTCCTGGGAGACAGAAGATGGGGATGGCTTTTATAATCTCTGCACTGAGTGATGTCCAAGCCTTTAATCCAGTTATACTGAAGTAATGTGTAGTTCATGAATTGCCCTTCAACTCAGAATCAAAAACTTTTTCTGTCTCTAGAAATATAATAAAAATAGGTTATAAAACTGTACTTTGACCAGGTCTAATTAATCCTGAGTTTTTCATTGTTCCACAGGAAACTTCAGCAGAAGAATGTTTACTTTTGTTTTCCTGTGTGTACTTCTGTAAGAGATAAACATTAACTCTGTTTAGACTGCAGTAAATTCTGAATTGTGAGAGTTTCTTTGTGTACCAACAGGAATTTATTTGGTTTTGGACTTAGGTATCAGTAAAGTAACAGTTGTTTGCTTTTTGGTTTTCATTGTTGTTTAGGCTTTTTTGTGTGTTTTGTGGCACTTTTTTGGGGGGGAGGGGAAGAAGGGTAGAGGAACAGGCACCAGAGTTATCTCAGTTCTACACATCTTCAGTCAGATTGACCCTTTTGGATGTGGAGCTAGTCTTCAGTGGTTAATACTTTTCACCTGTTTTTATGATCTGTTTAAAATCATGCCTTGAGCTGTGATAAATTGAAGAGCCACTTAAAGTTGTCTTGCCTTCATCCATTAAGAGTCTCAGAGTCTTCAGCTTTTATTGGTACTTACAGATTTTGATTTAATAGCCTTTTAAAAGTTGTTCAGTAAAGCAAATAGAGTTCTTGACACTTCAAAGCATATTTCCAGGCCACAGTTTGTTCTGGAGCTCTTCTCTGAATGCGCTGCAGTTCTCCATCTTCTGTCTCCTTTGTGTGGACCAGTACTGGTACCAAGGATGAAATCTGAGAGTTGATCATAAACTGGTGTGATTTTGTTAAGGTTCTTGGTAAAGTTCTGGTCAAAAATGATCATAATTTTACCAATGTTGTGTAAAAGCATCCCTGCACTTGTCTGCTACTGTTTCCCAGTTTCCCCTTAAGAATGAATGCGTTCTGTGTTTAGGTAGGACCTTGCTTTCAGCTGTATTGTGATGTATACATCTTCCTTAACATTGTCTTGTACATGGTATCCATCAATGGTAAATAACAATTTCATACAGATCAATGTTATTTATAATCTGAAAGCTTTAGTAGAAAGGCTTTATTCCCATGTAATGATTAAAGTAATGGGTTGTATGTGCTCAAGTATCAATTGTTATAGGATGACAATAGAAATAGTAGCTGTTACTTCATCACAAATATGATTTGTTATAATCTGCCTGTATTTTGATGTATACTCCTACTTGGATCAGTCAGTTCTGGTGCTGACCTGAAAGTAAGATTCACTAATAGGTTTTCAGTCATGTGCCTTGCAACCTTGAAATATGACCTTTTTTGTTCTAATTGCAAATTTTTGTAGTTCTAATTTTGTAGCAGTTTAACTAATGAAGTATGAACATATTTCTTTGCAGAAAATTTCTTCAAAACAATTTCAAAACTGAAGCATTAAGTAGTTTTTACTAAGTTCCCAACATACTGAGGGGGTGGGGAGTACATTTTAAATCTATTAAACTATTATCTTGATTTACTGAATATAGATAATTTTCTTTCAACCTCTTTTGTGTGTTTATAATAAATTTATAAACTCTTAACTGAGCCTCCTGCTAGAAGGAAAATGTCAAATACCATATTTCCCTCTGCCTTTCAGCTATCAAACCCTTGCTGACAGGTGGGAATAACCATTTGATTCATGTCAGCACAGATTTGTGAGGTGTTAGCTTGGGTAATGATACTAAATTAAATCTCTGATTACCTCCTCATTTATGTCACTGTAGCTGTGAATCCAGAAAATCTATTTAATGTTCTTGGGGAGGGAAATACCAGACTTACAGAAAAGAAGAGTTCTGAGTTAAAGTGAAATGTCACGTTATTAGTGTGACTTGAACCTAGAGTTAAAACACTTCCTCACTTAAGAAGAGGTTTTGAGTGATATCTAATAAACATTGGTGCTGCTGTAGTGCTGGTTTTGTGCTGTTCAATTTTTAACTAGGTTAGTCAACATCTGTGTTCAGCCTGCAGCATCTTCCCAGTGGAAGCTCAGTCTGTAGCTCTAGGACAGGCTTAGTCCATGGATTACTTTTTGCTAACAGAAATGATTTATGGAAGCTCCCATAAGGAGAAAAGTCATGAGGCAAAGCACAGGCAGCTTTTCATGCTGTAAGAGAGAAGATAGGAAGTAAAAGTCTGACCTATTTTTGAGACGGCATTTCAAAGCTTTTGCTGTTGGACTTTATATTTTATTAAAATAATTTATGTTACTAAAGGAAAGTTGAAAGGGCTTTCTAAATATTTCAGTTTATTGCTGCTTGTTTGCAAGTGTGGTTGATCTTCCTTGAAGTCACAGATTACAGGAGAGTGTTAATACAGTGGTTATTTTGAAATGTAAAGTGATCTGCCTTGACTAACAAGCACACTGCACACTCATGTGAGGTACCTGCAGTAAGTGCATGAAACTGGGGGGAACCTTTACACTCAGCAGTGTTTGACAGCTGTGAGTACAAGGTGCTGGGCTCTGTCAGATACCTATTGCAGGGGTGCTGGAACATTGATTTGTTCCAATGCCTTGTTTGCAAAGTAAAGAAAAAAGGCTGATAGTATATTGATTTGCAGGAATGTGTATTTACAGTGGTAGATGTGGATTGACATGGTTCCTGGATGTAAAGCTTTATGCAGATTGATAAACTCTTATATTATTATGCCATCTCACTTTTTCATTGTAGTGTAACTGCACATTTTCACTCAGGCATTGTAACTGAAGTTCAGTGACTGTTGAAAATCTGGAAGGAGAAGGTCTTTTCTTAAGGGTATTAAATTGTTTCTAGCTGTCTGCTTCCTCAGAGCCTTTAAGAAATTGATGTTTTGCATAATTTTTCGAAGGTTCCAAATAGGCTGCTTTTTGCTTAACTTTCCTGGTTCCCAGTTGCCATCAAATACCCTAGAAGACATTAGAGAGAGGATGGGGAAAACACAGGATGAACTAAACCCATCCCGTGGCCCAAATCAGAGGACTTTTTTGTCTTTTCAGTCTGCTGTAAACCTTCTCTGCATTTTCTCCTTCAGCATCTGGACATCAAACTGTCCAGATGTGCTGAAGTGTATTAAGTACTTCCACAGAGTGTTTTGGCTGAGTCAGCCAGAATCAACAGAGGACACTGCATCCATCCCAGTGTTATTAAAAGCACAGACTCAAGTCTAATACTGCAGCAGTAGGCAGGCATTTGTAATGAAACATGCTGCCAGTGGGAGGAATAGGGGTGTCTGGATGGTAAATAAAATTGCTAAATATTTTCCAAGTAGTCAATTGCAAAATTGAGTTACAGTCTGCTTTAAATTATTTACAGAAGAATTTAAATTTACAAACTTATTACAGCAAGCTGCTGCTTTTAACAACACTCAAGTTCTTGAAAATTCAATGGTAAAATGAGTTATTACAAGTGAGTTAGCTGTCTGAAATTAAATTAGGTGATAAACAATCCATTTCTCTGCGGTAAATTGACATTCATGACAACTAGTTCTAGTATGCACCTGAACCCATTATGCTTGGCACTTCATAAAGTTGCAATTGATAGCAATTTGTATTGACAGACTCTTATTGAATATAATTCTCAACAGAAACTAGCTAATCAATTAATTAATCCTAGTGTTACTCAAGTTTGTTTTTATGTTGCTTCATCATTCAGAAAATTAACTGTTAACATTGTTTACAATTAATATAACTTAAACACTTTCGTTTTCATTGGCTGAATTACCAAGCTTAGACTAATTAAGTAAGCATTAAAGCTTTCTGAATTACTAGCAAAACTGAAAATTATGCATGCTAAATTGAAAAACACACAACAAAAAGTGATTCTATAATACGTATCATTATGCAGGATTTCAAAACAGAATGTTTAGTCTTGCATTTCCTCTTGAAAGCTGCTTGGCTGCATGTGAAAAGTCCTAACCTCTTCTGAAGAGACTTGAGGGAGTAATCATCAGCAATATTATGATGAAAAGCACCATCAAATCATGTTCTTCTAAGGCTATCTAATAACTATTTGCATCTTCCCTCACATTTAAACAAGGCTTTCTTGGAATTCAATATTGCAATGGAGCAAATTCATCTCACTGCCAGCTCATTATGGACAGATGCTCTAGGAATGTGACTGCAGTGAGTGTGCAGAGAATGCCAGGATCCATCAGCTTGGAGCACCCTTGGAGCCAGAGGGGCTTCCCTGGAGAGCGAGGGTCGGCTCGCCTGCCTCTGACTGCAGCCACAGAACCCACATTAACTATTTGGATTTGTGTTGACAGAAAGTTAATTACATAACATTAAACCCTTGAATCCCATTAGATGGACTCTTGTCTTATTAAACATGAGTCCTGACCCAGAGCTCTACTTTGCCCATGTAAACACAGCATTCCTCTTGCAAATTAGGAGAATGGCCCTGACCACCTTTATATGAATAAAAGCTTTTCTTTCATGGAAAGAAGTAAAACTTGCTACTTCTGAGAGAGCTCTAGGTTTAAAACGTAATATTAGTCTTGTCTAGGTGGCAATCAGCAGGGCTATATGTTTTATTTAGATCCATTAGTAACATTTGTGTATGGTTCTGTTTACCTCTGGTTTTCTTCAGCAGTTTCTACTGAGTGTGCTGGTTTTGAAAGCTTTTTCAAATATTCTAATGATGTATGATGTGTGGTGGGTACCTCTTTACTTGGTCACTGAGTAACTGAATACAGTACAAGAATTTTAACAGTGAAATAAGATCATTTTCGTCTTTTGAGTCATGGTTTCAGGGAGGTGGAAGGCACACAGAGGTCATCCAAATGCCTGCTTGCTTCTTGTGGAACTGGCTGGAGGAGAAGCTGGAAGGAAACCTGGGCTTTGTATCTGAGCAAGAGGTGATGTGGTAGTTGAGCTGCCTCAGAAGGAATACCCCAAATGTCTTTTTCTTTGTTGCTTCCTTACCTTAGAAACATCAGGGATTCTTTCAAAATCACTCCCATTGTCTCCTAATTGCTGTCTCCTAGATTGAGCCTGAGAGATGTCGGACACATCTCACTGATATACTAATATACTATTAGGTAGAGGATTTTTTTTTTCCAATAGATAATTTAATCTAAATCAGAATCTGACCTGTGGGGATGAAGGAAGCCTGACATGAAATGCTACAAAATTCCTGGTGCATACTTTTTTCAGACCTCTTCTAACACAGGAGGGCTAGGATGTGATAAATCAGTTTAGATACCAGAGGACTTGATTGGGATACTCAATTTTACTATAATAGCCTAATCTAAAATACTCAGTCCTTTTCAGCTCTTCTATACTCTTTCAAAAGTGCTCCTAACAAGGACAATCTCTAAAAATGGGGCATTTGAGACAAGTTAATGGCACTATAGCTACTCAGGATAACCATCACCTAAGAGTAGCATTCGCTACATAAGCAGAAGCCTGGATACAGTGAATAGTATCAAAGGTGTTCTCTAGCAGCTTGGAGAGACTTGCAAAAAAAGAGGTATTTACCATTTGAGGAGATACGCAGTTAGACAAAACCACAGGTTTAAAATAACCCACAACTTCAATGTAGAAAGAAATGCAAAGTGAAAGAGAGGTTAACTTAGTTTTCAAGTTCCCTTCTGCTTAGATTTTGCATCAAGTTAAACTCCAGGAATTGGGATTTACCTTATTCTGACTTATTTCACTTTCAACATAAATTCTTTGATATTTTTATCAATGCTTATTCCACTTAATTTGTTCAAAGACAATCTCAGTACACTGATTCCCTCACCTTCTCTCGGAAATTTTCATGCAATTAAATGCCTGCCTTTAAGTTACCAAATGTGATGGTATAGTGCTCCATTGAAATACATATCCTGCATAACTTAACTTGCTGTGGAAATTTGACTTGCCATATTGATAAATTAGATCTAAGTTCTCAGCATGACCATCAGCAATTTCTCTGTAATCATGTGAAAAGTTAGAATAACATGAGGAAAGGAGACAGATTCAGGCCTTTTAGTATGTCAAGGGAAATGAAAGTGCTGAAAATAAGATTTCTCTACTAAACCAGAATGAAAAATGAAAATACTTTTAATCCAGTCCCTTTCAGTTCTTTGTCAACAATCTACTCACTTCAGTATTTAACTGAATCTGCTGTTCTTTTTGGAAGGGAGGGGGAATGTATCTGAGTGTGGATAGATAGGGGTACACTGGCTGGGGTTTTGTTGGGGTTTTTGAAGAACACCACCCTCGCCCCTGCCAAGACCCCAGACTTCCTAGCCTGAATTTGAGAAATCAAATGCTGTCAACTTCTGTTGCTCTTCCAGTAGATCACCTAACCCAACTCCAGCCTGCCAAGGAGAAGGCACATCCCTGAGATGTTCTTTGGCACAATTTTGCCCATCTTTACCTGCTGCCAGGTCTCAATTCCGCTTTGGGAGAGGAAGCAGCAGTGTTGGTATATCTTTGCAAGTCTCTTTCATCCTGGCAAAGAGACACAGTTGACTCCATTAGTGATAAACATTAGAACACTGTGTGCCTTTTATTTCAGAAGCTTTTGGCCTTCAAGGTTGCATACTTACTTCTAATCAATTAAGGAAAAATGAAAGAATCAGGAAAAGCCACATATATTGCATGCAGAGATGATATCATAAGTTATTATGTCTTTTATTTACTAGGGTATTTGGAATACATGTACAAAGACACAAATCTTGCTGTCATTTATCATTCACTGCCAAATTAGTCTGCAAATAAAGCAACTGGGGGAAAGCAACTTGATGGACAAGGAAGAATCCAGCTAAAAGTGACTCCTCTTGGAAAAAAAAAATATTTACTGTTAACAAAGATGATTTTTTGGTTCTTGTTCTTAATTGTGGCTCACGTTTTATGACACACTATCACAAGTGGCAAATCTACCTCCTGAAATGCTGGCACTGGGAGCAATCAGACTGGTGGCTGGGAGAAGGTATAGAGTAAAAATAACATTGAGA
Organism: Rhabdornis inornatus; assembly: GCA_013397075.1. Lineage (NCBI taxonomy): Eukaryota > Metazoa > Chordata > Aves > Passeriformes > Rhabdornithidae > Rhabdornis > Rhabdornis inornatus. The sequence goes on along the minus strand of VWZS01010874.1, from coordinate 1,603,989 downwards.
GCAGTATATTATCTTAATGAAAGCATATGCAGTCATAAGGAAAATTAGGTCTTCTGCTTTGAAATAAATTAGTGCTCGCAAGGTTCCTGACCCCCTACTGAGTGAAAATGTTCTGCCTTCTGTGTGATGTCCCCATTCCTGAGCAGACCTGTCGCTTCAGGATGAAAGGGTAGGTGGGTACCTTAAAGTTTGCAGCACCTTCCTTAGTTCTTGTTTTATTTCATGTTCTTGTATTTAAGCCAGACCAGAATCTGACTCCAAATTTTCACCTGATTTAAATGAAGAATGGTTTCCTCCCACTCCAAGAGTGCTATATAAGCACAAACGTTTTCAAGCAATAACATTCTCAAAGTATAGAACTTCTTTCTTCTTCCTTTATGTTATCTGACCTTTCATTGGCATGCCAGTTTAATTAATGGTGCATAATTGCATCCCACTGCTGACAAAAAGCTGCAATGTTGTTTGCTTTTGTTAGTCAGGGCCAATTATCTGTAAAGTCACCCTTTTGAATTTTCTACAATCAGTCATCACCAGTGTATGTAAAAAAAAAAAAGCTATTTCATCAAAAGGTGGATTTCTCTCACCCCATAGTTGTGTACATAAATACAGCAGTGTCCTTTCTGTCATCTTCTTTTTACCTCAAGTAAGTGATGATTGACAAAGACTCACTGGAGTAGGTAGGGTATGAGCCTTCCTGGAGAAACTATTCTCTCTAAATTAGTAATTTGAAACTACTACTAGGTGAGTTTCTTCTTTTAATTAAGGTATTCCTCATTGGGAAAAAAATGTGTTGTGTTGCTACAAGAACTTGAAGTTTAGAAGGGACCCCCTGCAGGTCCCAGCTTCTCTCTGGGTCACAGAACTGCTGTGATTTTTTGTCCCTCTCTGCATAAACTGACTCTCAGTTTTGATGGAAACCTAAATTTCTTCTGTATGTCAGGATTTGACTTTAAACTAATACACATCAAGCCTTTCTACTCAAGAAACAATGGGCACTTTCTAGTCTGAAAAGCTTGATGCAAGATAAGGAAAAAGTATTCCTTCTATCACATAGTTTACTTTTAAACTGTTATTCTTAACAGATCATTTTGACTTACTGAACTGGTTTAATTTACATTCAAATTTTAAAAAATCAGAATTTTATTTCAGTGAGTATGTAATTGTAACTGTAATATTGTTGAGATCATTATTAGCTGTACAGCTGTATAAGATTTGGCAGCTTTTTCCCTTTAAAAAGAGCATTTCTCTTTATTCGTTTCAATGTTATCTGTTTAAAGATAAAGAGCTGAAAAGAAAAGGCTACAGAAAAAGAAAAACTTGGACTTTAGAAAAGTTGAGCATTGTTAGAAGTGGATGATGTGTTAGAAATGGTCTTTTAAAAATAAGTCTGTATCTGTATTTTGTGCAGGGCAAAATATAGAATGCCTTAAAGTACAGCTGCAGAAATGTTAGATCTTAATGAAAGTGTTGGAAAGACTTGAACAGTCACTGCCAGTCAGTCTGTGACCTGCTCAGATTCTAAGCAGAGCAATGATCACAATTGATCATCCGTCCTTGAAATGAATACAGTAAATTCAGGAGTGGGATGTGATCTAGTGAGGGAATGTGATACTTTTGTTCTTCTCAAATAAAAGTGAGCAATATAATCTGGCTGCAAGTGAGATCTATACCCCTCAGCAGAAGAACACATCAAAGCTTTTTATGGCTAGTACAGTTAATTGGACTATTCTAAGAATCCGTTTATCAATCAACAGGCAAGTCTGTCCTTTAGCAGCATAATAAGTCGTGAAAAGCATAAGTTTGGGTATTTGATCCTCTGTAAAACATCTGTAGGCTCCTTAACTACTGAAGAAAAACCTTAATGGAAGTTCATTTAAGCAGCAGGGCACTGGAGTGTTTAAATTACTCATCACATGGGAGCAGTAAGAGAACTCCCATTATCAGCCTGCTTGCAAAACTGCTTGTATGCTTTCCTTCATTTCCTCTTCCTACCCCTTTCTAGCACTTGAATGGATGTTGCATGTGCACTTGTGAGCCATGGGGTTAGTGCAGAGGGCAGAAGGGTGTCTGGCCGTTCAGTAACACAAACTGTGCAGAAAAGGTTGCTCTGTGGTGCAGTGACATCTCGTGAAAGAGTTATCAAAGCCTCTGCTGCTCTTAACCAAATATGACAATAGGCAAATGTCCCAATGCTGAAAACACTGGAATCAAAGCAGGGCCTCAGAGCAGGTCAATTATTTCAATTATCTGGAATTCATGATGAAAAACAGCAGCAGCCTTCAGGAAATATGCAAGAGTCTGGTGACTGCTTGATCAGTTATGACAGTCACTGCCAAATATCACATCCCATCAGGTTTTTGCAAAGGGAAAGCTTAGAACAGGTGGAATATTTTAGCTCCCTCTGCTCCATCACAGCACAGTTCTCAGGAGATCCAACAGGCCAATTGCTTAAGTATGACATCAGTGGCAAATATCACATGGCAATAAGTAATCACGGGGTAGGCAGAGGGGGAGTACATGGAGCAGATGGATTGCTTCAATTATTTGGGCCCCTTGATGAATAAGAACTTCAACTGCCATCAGCAGATCCCAGGGCAGGCAAGTAATAACTGCACTGCTGTGACATAACTTTAAAATCTGGTGTGGTTTAAGTATTTCAACAGCTGTAAAGCTCAGATTTGTCTTAGCACTGGCTTGACCCACAGCCACCTCCAGTGCTGAGGGGGGAACACTGAGAAAATTGTTTGTGAGTGCTTCCAAGTACTTCATGGTATTTCACAGTTTGTTTTCACACTGACCCAGCACCAAGCTTGTTGTTGGCACCTTCTGATTTTATTGTTTTTCGGGAGTCAGCTGGGAAAAACTAAGGACTATTTAATGTCAGTGCCATGACAGAAACCAACAGCTCAGATCTGGTTATGAATAAATTTAGGAATGCTTCAGCATGAAAAAAATTATCCTTACATATATGTTATACTAGGTCCAAGATCTGATAGGCGTGAAATTTGTTGTGAAAAAATTATTTAAGAGCACGCTCTCTCAGTTTGCCTTCAGTCTTCCTTCAGCCTGTTGCTAAACACAGTCTGCTTTAATTTCTCTTTTAAAGTTTATTTTGATGTTAAAACAAGCTTATGATTTTTGGTTTTACAAGAAGATACATAGTACCTTACATCACTATCCCCTTTCAGCTAAAAGTTTTTTATTGACTCTGGTGCACAGAAATCTAATTTACACATTAAAAGCTAAAGAACAAAGGACACTAAAGAATTAATAAACTTTAAACAAAGGGAGTTGTTTTTGCAAACCAAATCCCTATGTATTCAGATTCAAAGTCTGGTATCTGTTTTGGTTGTGCCTTGAAGGTAGAATGGAGAGTCAGTAGGAAGCTTCTGTTTGAGCTAATATGACTTGTTAACATCTTTCAAAAAGTTAATGTTATAAAAGATTTGATTTCTAAACCCTTCAGTGCCTTCAAATGCACCTCAACACCTTTTTCCTCCCCATCATCTTGCTTTAACATAATGAGGGGTATTGATTACATTCCATCCAAAGAAAAGGTAATCATCATAAATATCCTTTATCTGACCTGTCTGTTTCCCATTGCAGAGGAAACCGCTTCTGATTCAAGATCAAGAAATTACTTTTGATAGGAACAAATATCACAAACTGATACAAAATTTTGTGGTTTTTCTCAATTTCCTACTGGTTTGAAATCTGCAATTTACTAAATACTTGTCACCGCTGGTCATTCCCATCCAAAATTGTCTAGAAGTTACTGAGATAAGCTTCCTGCCTGCTTTTACACCTTTAATGTAATGAGTGGCATTTTAATGAAATTCAGGTGGTCACTGCTTGAGATCAGCTTTCCTTTTTTTCTTTTCCCTTCCTTTCACATTCTGACTAAACAGTGTTAACCCGGAATTGGTCAAAATCAAGTATAGGTTTAAGCTTTTACACAGTCTGCTCTTCTATTCAGACCAGGTTTGTGTCTGCCCCTGTGAGTCAGAGTGCTAATAGTTACACAGCTGCCTTGAAAACTGAAGACTAAAATATTAGGGTTGAATTATACTTTTTCTCACTGTTATTCACTTAGCTAAGACAGGAGCATGTTTCATGCACTTCTTGTAACCACTGAAACTTGAAAGTTGCTTTGGAGTGAGGGTTTTTTTTTTTTGTGGAAGTCCTTCAGAAGCTACAGATACAGTAGTGATAAAATTAATTATTCCAAGTCTTGTAAAAAATAGTGAAAACTGACAGCAGTTCAGCTTTTAAGGAGAAGGTTTTGTGGTGGTGGTTTTTTTTATTTTTTCAAAAATATGCTGAAGATTGACTCTCCTCAATCAAAGGAGGAGAGTTAGGTCAAAGTTAGGTCTTTCCATGCTGTTAGAACAAGGCAAAACTGACCCTTTATTCTAGAAACAGTTTGCGACCAAGTCTGGCAGGGTGGTGCAATAGCAGAAGCTTGGTAACATCCAAAAAAGAAGAAATAAAACTGAAGTTACAATAGCTTTAGGTGAAAGAGAGAGAGGAAGATAAGTAAAGAATGAAAAATAATAAAGCAAAGAACTGGAGGTGACTGTAGGGAATTAGGCTGAAAAGGGTCAGGAGATCCCAAATGGGCAGAGGGACTCTGGACACCAAAACAGAGTTGTGAGTGATGCACAGAGGAAGGCCAAGACCAAAGTCTTAAAGGGTCTCATGGAATTGAAAAGAAGAGTAGCAGGGAGAGGCTACCTGAAGAAAGAAACAACATAAGATATTTGGACAGAAGGAAGAAAGGAAGAGGTGAATAAATGACTCTGGGAAAATATTTTTTTAAAAGGACAGAAAGGATCAGAAAACTTTGTGTGTATATAGATATACACATACACATATATATATAAGAAAATAATTTGGAGGAAATGTGAGCTAGATGATGTGAAATAACAATGGACAGGTTAAAAAATGGTATTCATTTGAAACCAAGGTTAGCTGACACCTTTTTTATTTTAGACAATCACAAGCTACAATTGCAAGGGTTTTTGCTTTGTGTTCTATGGCATTATCATACCCATTAAAGAACTGTCTTGTTGCCTCCCAGAGGAAACTTTGCTTCTCCCTACTCCAGTAAAGCAATTTGAGTGGATACAGAACCTCCTCATGTTCTAGAGTTTTATATTCAAAGTACTTTGTACTTGTGTAATATACTGATAGGATCTTACATCACTATTCTTATCCCCTTAGAAATACTGTCCCAAGAAATCTAATGGGTAGTCTTTTTAAACAGCTGTCAGCAGAGGGGAAAAATATTGTGTTTATATGTGTGATTTTCCAGAAAGCCTATTTCACCTTGAAAACCTTCAGCTAGAGAGTTGACCAAAACTAAACCTCCAAAAACCATAGAAAAATGTTTCAATGTGCTGTGGTTTTAATTGAAATATGTCTGCATCCATTTTTCACCTTCAGCACAATGCTCTCATATAGTGGTCCTAGAGATAAAGCCATTGAAGACTGTATTTGAAGGAATGAAGATAGTTTTTATTGGTGTTCTTTTAGGATCGGCCACAAGGACTGAATAATGCTCCCAAAGAAATACGTTTGGATGAAGATGACTGAACATGCAGATCCAAAGGCCTTTTAGGATATGGTGAACCTTTGGCCTTGGATGAAGAATGTTCTTGGATGAAAGAACTCCAGCTGAAAGACTTTGTCTTTGCCTTTTGCCTTGCAAAGATATGAAAGAGAGAAAGGAAGCAAAGATTTGCAGCTGAATTCTTGCAGGGTGCAGTTAAGTGGCTGACACTGGCGTGCAGCCAGCCTGCCTCAGTACTATGGAATGTCACGTGCTTGTACCCCTTACCAGTCTCCTGGGACTCCCCAAAAGCCTCACACACATTTTCATATTTTTCTGCTTTCTCTTTGCAATTTATGTTAGCAAATTTTAATTACATAGTTTCTGCAATGCTGTTAGCCCTCTGGGGTTTCTGTATGTCATATGTAGCTCTAAAATGCAGAAAATACTTAATTATGCTTGGTTCATCAGATTATACCACGCTTGTACCTGCAACTGAACAGGTAGTTAACTAATAATCTTAGCTTTTCTTCATGGCTAATGACTTGCCTAAGTTCAAAATGGCAAGAGTTCAGTACCTGAGTCAATGAGCTGACATTCACAATGTGGTCAGCCACGGCTGCCTGGGCATTCAAACAGATTTCTTCCTTGAACCTCTGTGTTAAGTCAATAGGAGGATATCTTTGTACATTTCCTGACTAAATATTCAATACTTGAAACTTGACTGTACATTTAATTATTTCACCTCTTGAAGTGTCCTTATTTTCACTTTACAATAAATTGCAGCTCTATTAGACCAGTTATGTTTAATATCTTAGAATGAATTGAACCATAGTGTTTGCTAAGGTTGACCTTCAAAGTCTGTATAAAGACACATTGCCTAACCACGTTGGTTACCTAAGTAATTCTGCTAATGTGTAAAGAAACTGTTACTGCATACAGAGAAATACTGTACCAAAGTTAAAGGGCTCACTTTGCCTTTGTCTCTCCTTGAATCAATCCATGTGGAGAGAGGTTTAGTGATTGTCACTATCCTGGCTAGTTATGTAATTCTCCTGTTGTCATACCAAACCCAACATCACAGTACCTTTCGTGCCATCTGGGCTTGCTTAGTAGGTCTGCAAGAATTTACAGTATCTTTGTTCTAAATGTGGCCTCAGGCCCAGGTAGTCACCACAATTCTCAAAGGACAAACCAGAACAGAAATGTTTTCATCAAACAGTGCATCCTCCTCCAGGGTAGCTTAGGTGAGCCTAGACTTCCCAGATAAGGACGTATTAATTCTCCTAAATATGCTCTGCCACTTAAGAGTTTTTCTTCGTCAGCTATTTTTTTTTGTTTCCTTCCCAGCTGTCTAGCTTTACAAATGCAGTTCTTGAAGCTGTTTTTAGCCAAGGAGATTTTCCATATAGTGATATGGACAACTGTCTCTTAACAACCCTTAGCTTTTTACCCGAAGAACTGGGAGACAGCAGCCTGTCTTCAACTGGTGGTTTTGCTTGCTTTTCTCCTTGAGTCTCCCTGTGTCTCTTCCTCTCCCCTTCTAATCTGGCCTTAATTGTTCATACAAATTGTGCATGGCTACTGGAAATGTCACTTGCTGCAGGTTCTCTTTGCTGATGTTTATACGTGTGTATATTTGTGTGTGCAAATTGTTAACATAAGCTGCTACCAACTTGTAAAAATGCATTGAGACATTCCAGTGAATGTGTGTATACATAAAGCTAGAATGTGAGCTATCTAGGTGCTGGACAGTTAAATTGCATTGTTTATTAATGTACTGATGCTGTTTTGTTACTGACCAAATAAAAGAAATCCTTACCAATGCTTTGCTACTGAGTAGTGTGTGTGTGGTAAAGAGGACTGGGGTATTTCTCAAATAGAAGAAAAAATACCTGAAGCTATGTCTGGTTTGACCAAAGCAATGTGTTTTTATAGTGATCATGCCCAAAACCAAGTTAGTTGTGAATTAACCTGAAGTATCAGTGTGAACTTTACTTCTCCTCTCCATTGGCCGCCATTAAAATTGTGCAGCATTTCTGATTTTGAAAATTTCATCCAGATAATGTTTTTGTGTGGCTCTGCAGCTTTTCCTAAGGTTGGGCTTCCTCTGTTTCTGGGCGAGCAGGGGAGTATTTGCTTTTTTTATAGAGATATTTTCCATGTGGTTGTAGTGAACACTTGGCTGAAGATAATGAAGCAGCGAAGTTTGCTGGTCAGGTATGTGGCTTTCAGTCCAGCTTAGTGCTTCCATCCTCTGATGCTGCAGCTACCATGCTCTGTTAGAGATGTCTTGCTGGTCCCAGGTGAATAACATCAGAATTAGACCACAAGATGTTTCCTTTTCCATGTGTTTCCCAGATATTCCTCATATCCCCCTTTTTTCACCTTGTTTTATGCATCAGTATTACTGTTGCGTTGGCAAAATGGTGTTGTGTGTTCGTCTCCTTGGTCACTTGTGTCGCTTCATCTCACTTGCACAGAAATTCCCATGCTTATTTACTACTACTCTACATAATTAAGAGTACTGTAAATCCATTATATAATTCTGAAGGAATATTAGAAAGAGAATTCCTAGATAATCTTGCATGTGAGGATTTCCCCTTGTATTTCCCGTTTGGTGGACATGCTTAGAAGTTCTTTACTTCAGTCAGCCCTGATAGGTTCACAAAGAAGGGACATGGGGAAAAGGTCTCCTATTAGATTTTCTTCTTTGGTTTTGGGTTTTTTTTTGGGTTTTGTTTTGTTTGTTTTGTTTTTTGGGGGGGAACAGGTACATAAAGAATCTTCCTTTTGACTTCCTTTAAATCTGTATCTCTGTGCTTGACTCTTGGTTAGGAGATGGTGCAAGATGAGACTTACTCATGTTTTGTCCAAAGACATTGAGCCAACCTTAAACAAATTTATATGAGGGCTTTCTTTTTGCTCCTGTTTTCTTCTGTTTGCTTTTGTTTCTCAAAGAATAGTGTAAGGGGTGACATATCTACTCCACACAGAGTAGATGCTTGGTATTGAAGATTCATTTATCATGAAGACAAAACATAACAAGATCCTGAGGCTGAGCCTGAAAGTTAGAGAATTTGATCAGGAAAGATGATGCACATTTTCAGAAGCCAAAGTATTTTATTATTGGAATGCATCATTCAGGGAATATGATAGGTTTTCCATTAGTGGAAGTCTTTGATCAAAACTGCATATCTTTCTAAAAGAGTAGCTGCCTCAAGAACAAGCAGGTGAGCCTGGTGCAGAAATTATTGAATGAAGGAGATTTGCCCTTTTCTTTATGCACGATGAGTCAGATATGGGTGCCATAATACCACAAGTAGTAGTAGTTATTGTATAAAAGTAAGATTAGACTTTTGCTACAGAGGTAGCACTTGGAAAAAATTACTAAAATAGAGCCTGAAGTAACTACCTCATGCTGCTGGCATCAGAGGATGTGTGTGACAAATGGTAAAGTTAATTTTAAGGGTAACCTTGTGTGCATATTATCTCAGTAATGTCTGATGAAGCAGACGGATGCCTTTGTGTAGGCAGAAGAAATTGGAAAATATTGCAACAGCTTTTGTCTTCTCAGGTCAGAACTATGTGTCCACAGAGTGATGTTACTGTGGGGTTTCTTCTTTGGTGGCTGAAACAGTTACCCAGAAAGACTTGGGGACTCTAGGTCCTTTTCAGGCTGAAGGGTTTGAGTGTCAGGAGAGGGACACAGCTATCATGACAATATCTGTGTTGTGAGTAGGACACAGCCCCCTGCTGGGGCACTGTAATTGCCAGTGGTCAGAAGTGCAGCAGGAGAGAAAATCCTGGCAGACTGGAAATTAGGGCACCAACCTCTGCTGGCAAGCAGAGAGTAAGAGATTTTGCTTCTGGGACTAATTTTTAGGGGAGGTTTATTTTGGGTTTTTTGTTGGTTCTTCTTTTGTTTCAGTATTTGGTGTGGAGGAACTTGCTCCCCAGGCTTGGGCCATGCATTTTCCAAAGTGACAGGCCTACAGCTGTGTCACCCATGCTCCAAGAAAAGGCTAAATTGCCTGGATGTTCACTGGATTCTCACTAAATAGAGCTCTGCTATCACATGATGCCTGTTGCAGGATTTAGTCACAGCATCATCTCTACCACTGCTGGATTACAAACATGTTATAGCCCTGGATCTTAATGCTGGACACAACAACTCCCTTTGGAAATTATGGTTTTAAATTATCTGAATTACAGAATCGATCTTGCAAACTGAGATGCCTTATGAATGTTTGTGTGCAATCATAGCCTTCCCATTGTAGCATCTTATTCTTCACAGTTTTTGTTACTGGACTTCTCATGCTACAGAGCATGCCTCATAAATTAGGCTATTTTGAAATCGTTCCATTTTTTACAGGTATCTTGATATAATTTCCAGTTGTTTTCCACAATTTCAGAGATGGTCCAGAGGTGTTTTTCTGCTCTGGGTAGTAATTCTTTTTCATTCCTGGAGGTATGTGATGGTCACTGATCTCCCAGATCTTACTTATCTTGCCTTTTTGTTTTCTCTTCTGTATGTTTGTGTGTCAGACCTATTCAGAGACAACTGAAACTGGAAAAGTTTTGAAGTAATCAACCCTCTTTTGTCTTTCTGGAACATCAAGTCTTTTTAGGCTTCAGAGATGAACTTAGTATGTTATAGGCCTTTCTCTTAGCCCTCTCCCATGATTTTGACCTCATTTAATTAATATTTTTGATCTTCTAAGCAGCGCTGTTACTTACCCCGCATCTCTTCAGCTTCACTTTTACAGCCTCAGTTTTTAGAGAAGAGATATCAGAGAAATTACCAGGTGTCATGGTTTTGATTTGCCAATTAAAATATACTCATTTTCTGTTGTGAGACAGAACCAGGAGTAGAAGCAAGGCAGGCCTAAAACTTAAGAGGGTATAAAAAGAAATTTATTAACTACACAAAGGGAAAAAAACCTCAGAATAAGATTGTCAGACCACTCTTTCCTTCTCTTTCTCAACCTTCATAACAATGAAACAAACATACAAGAAACTGCTTCAATTAATTTCCAACTCAAACAGTCGCTTCTTCCGTTCACTTTGGAGTGAGAAGCCTCCTCTTGTTAGGCTATAGGGATTTTTTCCACAAGAAAGTAGAAAACAGTCTTTTCGTGGTTTCATTTTCACGATTCTTTATCTGCC